>JARHVA010003626.1:10000-562500 GCA_037957365.1 Torreya grandis | reverse complement strand
CAACAACACTAATCAAGCTCCATGAAAATCTCCCTTCCCCTGAGTCTAGGAGTGCATAGCATGATATAACTAGCATCATCATAGTCATCATGCCTCTCCCCACTATGTCATCTCTATAGAGAGGCTTGAAATTAAATCCACTATAAATAAGCTGAAACCCTCTACATCATTACCATATAGGCATCTCAAAGTTAGTCATCAACCCTGATCATCCACTAGTATTATAAGTGTTCCCTGTATTGAAATTCATAACATCTAATAGATATCTTCCTCGATGATAGTCATCTCCTTAGTCAATAGTCAAAAGGTCCCAATCATGACATCCTAACACTACACTAATACTGCCAATAATCCCATTTCTTGATGGATGCAACAATAGTGATGTACCCCTCCCAAGCCTATAGCCTCTAGATGGGCTTAGGTGTCATTACTCAACTATACTCATAATCACTCTATTAGGGGTAGCAATCGATCTCATATATATAGTATCCCTTATACCTATCACCAATATCCCCTATAAGCCTAAAATCTCTTAAAACAAATATAACTTATCCTAAACCTTAGATCTATTCTAATCCCTTAGTATTTTGTGTGAATCGGTGGCAATCCCTTATGGATCGATGTCATTCTATATGAATCAATGTTGTTTCATCAAAATGATGCCAATTCCCTATAAATCATCACTGATTCACTAGGGAATTATCATTGATTCTTTAGTGCCATATCCCCATAACCCAACCTAATCCTAGGTCCTAAAAATCTTTAAAAATACAAAAAAACTCAACAAATTAATAAAATAATTGACCTATTTTATCTTGTGAGCATCATCATCATCGTAATCCACTACCACTATTCTCCATATTATTTCATCATACTTTGATCATTTGAGCTCTCAGGCATTATTTGGATTTCATAAATAGTAAATTATCCCTTTTCTACGTCAAACTTGCTTATATATCCAACTTTAGATTGGTGTTAATTCATTTTGGATCGATACCATTTAGATGAATCGATGCCAATTCATTTTGGATTAGCATCAATTAGACCCTTTTTTCACTCCTTATACTCTCATATACATCTAACCCTACTCCTTA
Source organism: Torreya grandis (assembly GCA_037957365.1). NCBI lineage: Eukaryota > Viridiplantae > Streptophyta > Pinopsida > Cupressales > Taxaceae > Torreya > Torreya grandis. Next base: position 561,406 of record JARHVA010003626.1, on the reverse strand, counting down.
ACTCTATCCTAGTTCCTTGCCACATCTACCCTACTATTCAACTTATACCATTTTAGGTTTATGGATTTTGACCCCTTGATGGTCCCATAGCCTACATAAGGCATGTACTCTTTTGGGTATCTCCCCTCTTTAGGTTCTCAAAGTTTAATTTATCTTGATAATAGTTGTTTATAGGTAGTTTTCACACTGTATAGCACATTGAATGCTTAGATCATCCAAACCCTCTCACTTATTCTCTTTTTTAGCCTTTATTTAGCCTACCTATTTGTAATTATGGCATCTAATTATAGGTTTTTCCTTAAGGCATTTTTTTCATTTATTATCTTCAATCCTACTAGTGTAAAACATATGCTTCATATTATTCATTTGCATTTATTAGATCCTATCTATTATTTATCCATTCCATCCATTATTCCATTTTTCAAACCTATTTCCTACTCCTTATCCTCCATTAGCTCCCATCTTGAGGGGGATACCTCCTCACATAAACCTAGGGAAGTGGACCTTTCATAATTTTTATCTCTCATTATGTATTTAATACCACTCCACAAAAAGGGGCAATTGTAGACACTATAATTTCATACCCTAGGGATGATTAATTAGGTATCATAGGTCCTATTTTTTTAAATCTCCTAAATAAACCCTATCCTAAGATTTAATTTATTTACTATTTACTAGCTTGGTAAATATCCTTTACTTTTACCTTTTTACCCCTCCCAACCTCCTAAATCCATTTATAACCTATGAATATACCCCTAACCACTTTACCCCCATGTGGATTTGTTACTAATAACTTCACCTGTATTCAAGTTATTCATACCCATAGTTGAAACAAAGGCACCATTCTGGGTGAATTGGTGATGATCCACTAATAATCAACACTGATTCTCTAGATTGACATCGATCCATAAATACTCAACCTAACTTTACATTCCAAATGATAAAACTTAGAGCCTTGAATTGTTGTTAGAAATCCTAGATATTTTTTGATGTTTTTAATGACACTGCTAGATTGTCATTACATTTAAATCATATCCTCTGTGTAACCTAAACAATTTCTCGCACTTATGGAAGAATTTATTTTTAATTGTAATCTGATCAAATATAAGTTATCATATTCCATTTTATCATTCTTTATCAATTAATATTATATTATTCATTTATTTAATCACTAAAATATTATTAACATCCCTCTGTATCCATTTATCGACCTTATTTAGCAAATCTATCTCGTCTAATTCTCAATTTTATTAAACTTAGCCATAGAGAAAATTGATGTAAATTCATTTTGAATCAGCATCCATTCTACTAATTTGCATTGATCCTATCAAGACCATCATTGATCTTTACTATGTTTAATCCATAGAATCTAAAACATTAATCTTTGGCCTCTATTTGTAATCCTTTATTGATTACTATTGTTTGAGCATGGATTTTTGCTTGTAGATGACTCTACCTAGTTTATTTCATGATGAAACCAATATCATTGATCTCCCTAGAGTTTCCCAACCTTTATTTATGGATTAGAGTGACATAGCCTTTGAACTATCCCTCTATGCAATCATTTATTCACCCTCTCATAAAGCCACTGAATAAAAATTAATTGTTATACAAGATGATGTATATTTTTCTTCCACTTATTGGGAGGAATATTCCATTTACATAGAAGATAACTTATTTGAGGATTGAATATTAATTATCATTATTATCTTATCATTTATCTATTGTAATTTCATATGATTTTTATTTGCTTAATCTCATAAATAATGGACTGACATCCTTCTAATAAAGAATATCACTTCCTAGAATTGATTAGGTAGTCCACCCATCTCTTTTATTAATATATTTTTGTCAAGTATTTACATGTGTACAAGTTAGCCTTCCTATCCAAAAAAGATCTCTTATTATAGTTGGATTCAAAGTAGTGTGTAATGTCTTTTGATCTATTTATGTGGGTTTCATGCACACCACAACCATAATGAGGTAGCTTATAATATTTTAGGATATTAGTGGAGGTATACTCCACTCTAGGGCATGAGTTTTAAGTGTGAATTCTTTAACAACCTATTGATGGAATAGCTAATAGGGTATGTAGGTTGTTGACAAGGTTTTTTGGGATGGAGGTGTGGCTTTCTAATAGGGTGAATTCCTATGTGAGTTGGATGAATGGATGTCCTCTAATCTAAAATGGGTAGTTATTAATAACAAAACACCAAAAGAGGGCAAGGTAAGGAAAAAAATAAATCTTTTTGGCACTCCAGAATTAATTCCCTTGTTGGTTCCTGGATAGACTTGTGTTTCCTTAAAACCAATGCTAGTTATTAGCAGCAATTACACACATGCAAATAGGCATGACTCGAAATTATAAGTGAATAGAGATGTAATAAGTCCAATAGCCTCAAACAAAGTTTTATCCTATCGGGGTTGATACTACACACCCTTCAATTAGGAGATATGGATTGAGCTAATGGATTATCTAAGATAGTTGTAGCACAAACTTAGAAGACTATACCAAAAAACACCAATACACACCCAGAAATATGATTCAAATTAACTTGACCATTTCAATTAATATAATTACTAATATTTAATAGCTATTTAACATTTAAGTTTAGCATATCAATCAAAATAGTCAAGAATCTATTTGTAGATTTAGCATATTAAAGACTATTGAAGTAAACAACCATATAGATAACAAATAATAACATGAAATGGGAAAGAAAATACACAAACACATTTGATATTGATCAAAATTACTCATTTCTCTTGTATTCAAATTTATCTAACTCCCAAAAATAAATCTAGGTGATATAATTATATTTATATATCTTGGGGAAGGTGCCACCTCATCCTCCAAGTCTATGCATGATTGTTACATATGGTAGTTAGAACATGTAGTTTTAACTGTGGTCAAAACTATTTCAGTTAAAAAGCTATAAATAGATAAAGTGCCTTTACAAAAGGATGAAATATGTGCATGTACAAGAAAATACAAAGTCAATTTTATAATGATTTATATATTTTATAAGGAATCTCAATATATGTGCTACCAAGAGTTGTACACACGTATGGTTAAGGTTGTGTGGTTCGAAGTGTTGCATAGGCCTTAATAGGAGTCAAAGTGGGAGTAGAAGTTGAAGATGTACCAACACTACTAGAAGATTGATTATTTTTCACCTCATTATCTTTATAGACTTTGTGTGCTACCTTATGTTGTTTTTTAATAATGTCTATGTTAAGCAAAGAAGGTTGGTGATGTCTCTTAGTTTTCCTAAGGAGTCATGTATGTTCATCCTTAGTTAGCTATAACTTGTTCCTAAAAATCTCCACTTCAGTCACCTTCCTCCTAACTTTATTTAACTCTAATTCTATTCTTTTCATTTCCAAGCCTTGTATGCCCTACTTGAAGTTCTCAATGGCTTCTTGGATAATTTTATCAAAATTAATTCTACTAATCAATTTACCTATAGAATCCCTTGCTTTAGATAATTTCAACTCATTCAAAATTTGAAAGATTTGGGCCTCATGTGTTTGATACTCTATAATTAAAGTTGTAATTTCCTTTAACCACTCTTTGACTTCCTCATGTTTGATGACAAATAGTTTTAGGGCATTATATGTCTTGAATTTAGTCATTAGATCAAGGTGGCTATAAAATGATTTGCCTATAAAAGCAACTAGCATTTTAAGTCTGGTACCATCTTGAGATAAAGAGATGTAGAGTTGATTTACTTGGTTCATGTGAGGTGACATGTCAACCTTCATGAATTCCATGAACTCTAGAGAATTATATAATTTAGAGGTAACCTCCTAAACCTTAGCTTCAATGCTTATAGGAATATGCATTATGCTATATTATTATTTGAATTACTCAATCTATGCTCATAATTCTTAACCTTCCTCCTCTAACTCATATCAAGCTAACTCTGTGCCTTCATAGATGGCCACCACTACATCCTTCTATGCTTGAGCTAGGTCTAAAATATTTTATTCATATACAAACTCCCCTGACTATTTGTTCTACCTCTTAATGAGGGATAATACTGGTTGTTGTTTTTCAAAGATGATGCTTGCACCCTGGTCATCCTCAAAAAAATTCTTATTAACTCTATAGATTAAACCAATTATAGGTTCAAATAAAGTATACATGGAAGGTAGATCAGTGACCTTATAAGTTTTCATTTGACTCCTCAACTCTATGGCCCAAGGTGGAATGTTGATGTGTGTATCAATAGTTGTAACAACTATTTCCTTCTCAGGCTCCTCTTCTTATTTATTTTGTTTCTTACTAACCATTGTCAAGACATCAGGCAAAGAAGGCCATATTATTTTTTACCAGCCCACTCCTCCAACTTGTGGAAGTGGGTGGACTACAACTATGTGAGGTTTTTCCTTCCTTCCCCTTCTTATGTTATTTATTGTAGTTTATTTTGTAGAAGTGGAAGTGGGGAGTGGAAGGGAGAGTTGTGTAGACTAGACATGAAGTTAGGGGGTGGCCATATAAGTCTACACTTTCTTGGTTGTTTTCTTATTTTTTTGGATTTTCATAGTAGTAGTACCAATAGGCATAGAGGGAATAGCCATGGGAAATGGTGTGTTAGTGAATGAGGGATCAATAGTGGTTGTGTAAATGGAAGGAATAGACATAGTAGAGAGAATGGGGACTTCCACAGAAGAGTCCACTATTGAATCAATAATATAAATTAAAACTAAAGAAAAGGTAGTAAAATCCTGAGTACCTTCACGTTGAATCTCAATGGGGTCCACCTAAAGATTCATAACCTTGGCCTCCTCTAATTCATCCTCTTCATCTAAATCATATATTATGTCTTTGATGATAACGTCATCTTCTCTTGATGTTTGTGAGCTCAGAGGTGAAATAGGCAAGACTTGAGATGTATGAATTATGGGGCTACATGTGGGCATCTTGGGCTTCTAAGTATAGACCAATGGGGTCTTTCCTTAAATGGGAGAGCCCTAAGAGGTGGATGCTACTACTTGTGTACTAGTTACCCTAACAGATGAAATAGTAGATACACAAGGGGTATCCATAAGAACTTGGCTAGTGATGATAGCAGACCCCTCTTACATCTTATCCTCTTCCTCATTAGATTCCAAACTGATAGGATCTTCCCTTCCTCTTCTTCTTTGTGCACTAAGCTCAAGAAGCTTGGGTTCTTTTTTTATTTATTTTAATTTTAACTCTAATGGAAGTCCCTAAGATTAATAAGCTTCTTATTTAGTAGATTATCCCCTCCATAAGTCTAAATGTTTCCATCCCTTAAAGAGAGCTCTTCAGCTATCTATTTCTCTAGTGGAGATACTAGGTTCGGTTTGGATCATTCTCAAATGATCTTCTTGTAGCCCAAATTTTTTTGATCATTATAGTACTTCTTCATCTATCTTGGCATTCATGAAAATAAAGTCATAATGATAGGGTTGATGGTAGTAAGGAATGTTGAAACCATGAATATGTTGTTGGATCCACCCACAGGGGTCCCAATATATACATGCCATTATATGGAAACCATATCTATTTTTATTTCTTCCAAAATCTTCAATATGTTTCCTCATAGTGTATGTTATTATACCAATTGAAATTAGGCTCCCAAAGAATAAGCCTTTTTATATCTGACTAAATCCTCCTCAATGTTGTGACACAACTAGAAAGCAATATCCTGCTTAGCCAACTTATGAGGCACATACCTTGGAAGACATAAAGGCTTAACCTTATTTCCACATACCTCGATGATTATGAAGTCTAGATATAGGAAAAAATATCCTTTTCCACTCAAATTATTTATAATGTTCTCTCTAAGATGAGGCATAGGCAAGCCATGAATGGCTTGCCACACATGTGGGTAAATGTCTTTGCATATTTTAACCATATTATTATGGTAAGAATATATATATGCATAAATGATAAGTGGTCATAGATTCTATTTTTATGTAATCTATGGTCAAAGGCCATATATTTCCCAAGTCCTTATAACAGGTCCCCATGATTATGTCAACCAAATATGACATCATATAGAAGTATCTTGTGGGGTGGGTCATTTATCCTTGTGCAAAATTTATTCTCTTAGTCTCAAACTAATGACCTTCCCCAAGGCATAGGTATCATCATGAAATAGAATCATATGCAATAATGACACCCAATCTAAGTTTACAAAATTGATATTGGGCATCCCGTATAATCGATTGAGTAAATCTATACCTATCCAGATTCCCATTCTAAATTTATCAATTAGAATTGTTCCTTTTGACTTCATTCCTTGCTAGGTGATGGATTATTAGAGGAGTAACCATGAGGATAACACATTTTGTATTGAATTTTTAGCTTTGAATTGTACCTAAGTGTGCTTATTGTAATAGGTGTCTAGCATGTTGAGAGAGAGATACCTCTGAAAGTTACTTCCAAAGATGCATGCGACACTATATCTCCATGAGAATATAGAAAGTACACATCTTATGATATTTTACTTGAGAATAAAAAATTCCTAAGGAGGTCTATACATGGCATAAATTCTAGTTTGGCCATGGTAAAATCCAATATTTGGTGCTTATAGGCTAGAAGCTCTTGAACAAATAGCCTTTTTACTAGTACCGTATCATCATATAGTGAAAACATATCAAATGAATCAATAGCATCCTAGAGTTGCAAGCAATTGTGATACTTATCTTGAAACACTTATACATTGATGATTTTGTCCTTAAACTCTATAAAATCCTTGATTGATAATACAGATGGAGGATTGGTTCCTCAAAATTTCTTAGAGGTGGAAGTCATAGCTACATGTTTTAGATTACTAAAATTTCCTTTGATTTATATGTACTATATAATTACCTCACCTCTTAGCTTAGTCATTATTTACTCACAAAATAAACTAGGGATCTTGGTCACTATTAGAAAAGAAGATGATTTATGTTTTATTAACTTTGGGGATTAAGGGGTTTAATTCCTAAGTAATAAATGGTTCTGAGAAATGTAAATTAATGAATAATATACTTTAATTAACCTACTGATTTGTGTAAATAGATAGTATTTTTGCCTTTTTCTAAATATATTAGGAAGTGAGATAAAATATAAATTAGCTTATTATGGTTGATCTAGACTGAGACAGAGCTTGATACCAGAGGAGCAGGATTGGAAAATAGGTTGGAACAATTTCCTGGACTTCATTTTTGGGTTGGACAAGAGCACCAAAAGTGGACACCCTATTGTTTGGCATTGTATTCCTATTCTAGTTTTATTGTCTTGAGGTTGAAAGCTTTATGGGTTCTATTTAATAGGCCTATGTTACCCTATATATGAATTTTCTAGGCTTAGAAACCTATGAAGCTCACTATGTGTCTGATTTAGTCTTTACAACCCTTAGGAGCTCTTTGTGCTAAAACTTGAATGAAAACTTGGGAAAGAGAGAGAAGGGGTTAGTGATAGATGTATATTCCAATGAGAGTTTTTTTTTTTTTTTGGCGGGGGGGGGGGGTGAATCAGTGGTTACAAACCTTTACTCCAATCCTTGTTATCTTCCAAACCTCTTAAACAATCTTATCAACACATATGAGAAGCATAATATAGATATAATAATGAGTAAATAATCATGAGAGATCAAACAATCAAGACACAAGATATAGAATGGGAAACCCTCATGGGGTATACAACCCACTCTTAAGCCTAGAACAATAATATACTACTATATTATAATGATGGAGCAAACAAGAGATCCTTTTGTGAAGCACCAACTCCACAAGGAGCACCAACCCCTTAAGGTGACAACCAACCACTTGTCTTGATGATGAGCACCAATATAAAATATCAATATATGATGAATAATTCATCTCTTATGTCTTCTACACTTGATCATGAACTTATCTTGCTTCAATACCCTCAAATATATCTCTCACATAAGCATATAACTCCTCTTCTCTTTTGTTTACTCAAACACTTCTCATACCTAGAAATATCATCAAATCATCATGAAGACAAACCCTTCTAGACTTGATCACATATTTTCATATCTTTAACAAGACATTTTGATGTCTTCCATGGTCTCACACCTCTTTTCACTTCCTCCTTTTATTCATTTCACCCCTTTCTTACACTCACTCTTCAAGTCTACCTTTCAAGTCTCCAAATACCTTGTATATATACATAAATCATTCATGTACTCATATAGGTTGGAAAAGAACCATACCATACCTTGATTAACCTTTAATAAAAATTTCACACATTTAGTAAAAATCAATTCATTAAACAAGTTGTCCACAAGAATCATATGAACACTCCACTAGGTCCCAAATAGGTCTCAAGAAGACCTTTTCAATTTTCCACTCTACCATGCACAAACAAACCATATGACCACTTAAAAATGTATATGTCTACTCCAAAAGACCCTATTAACACTCTAAAATCATCACATGCATTATTTATCACCTTAATAATGCCAAAACCTATCACACTTTGCCAATATGCATTAAAACCCTTGAGTGAAGGTACCTCCAAAAAGCAATCAATGTTTGACCAACAAAATAATTAGTCAAACCTCCAAAATAATTATAAATCACTAAAATTATGTATAAAACAATTTAAAATAGTTATAATATCATGAAACATCCATTTTATATCAATACCAACTGAAAAACCTTCATTAAACACTTCTACAAAAGGAAGTCAACATAGTCAACTTTGGTCAACCATATATGAATATGTACATATATTCAAGACCTAAAATTTACTTTTTTAGACCCCCTTAATAGTCCTCTACCACTTTGGTTTTAAATTAATCCTTAAATTTCATCTCCATCAAAATTTATAGCAAGAAAACTAAACTCTGGTCATCCTTAGCAAATTCAAATTTTGAATTCCAACGATCATGAGAAAAACATCAAAATTTGACTATGTTGGAATGTGAAAATATGCTTAAGAGGTAAAATTTGACCCAATACAACTTATTCACCTTAGCACATAAAGATATTAAATTTAGAACATAGAAACTAGTCATAAAAATTACAAACCCATATCACCAAATTTTTTTGAATCCTTCGTACATGTAAATTATGATGTCATCAATCTACCTACTCAGCCATCTAAGACACCTAGGTGGCAATGAACACATCAACTCAATAAGTTACCAAATGAGTTCCTTTCACCTTAAAAATTACTCTAATCATCTAAGACACCTCATAGGTCTTATGAGACATCAACACACTATCCACAACCTTTATTAACATGTCAAACCAAATCAACCACTCTTTTGATCAAGTATGAATGCAAAATCTCACTAGGTCTCTTTGCCCTTGCTAGCATACCAAGATGAACACACTAAATTCCAAGCTCTACTAAAATATATTAAATATTCCTAGGCCTCTCATAGGACCCATCATTCATGTATACACCATCAAAAACATACTAAAATCCCTCTTTGTACCCTTTACAAGGCCTCATAAGCCCATCTAGGCCAACTAGGCCAATGGCTAAACTACCTTGTAGACTAGTAGCCACCTCCTTTAAACCATGTAATTAACCTTTCAACATATTATACATGTCCAACATGCATATTCCAATTATACTAAGCTCCTCATCATGATATACAAGCCAAAGTACTCAAAAACCCCATAGGCAACCACATATGTTCAAGCCCACAAGGCATAAACTAACCTACACACTTCATGAATGCCACATGAATTCAACCTTTGAGCATATAACACATCAATAACAAGTCAAAAATCATCATACCAAGCTCCATTCAACTATACATCATTTGCCTAGGACACCCATGCACACCTCTAAAAGCATCACATTGTTCTAAGTACATTAGGCCACCATGCTCTATCTCATTCTAACCTATTAGACCACTTTGTCATCACCAATGCCACTTAACATTAATTACAACACATATACCATCAATATCCCAATAGTTATTGTTTAAAATATATGTTAGATACACTTCACACCTCGTGTGTGGGTACATTGCCTACATACTAATACTCTGAAAGATCGAGCTAATGCAGTTCTCCCATTGATGTGCTTGGTGGAATTGTGTGTGATGTATGCAACTAGATGAAAAATTGGATGTACTTTGGATGTCTAGGGACTAGTATGAGTGCTTGAATAGGCTTGATATACTCTTGGAAGGCTATATATAGAGAATAGGTAAAAGTACTTGAGTTTACTTGTATTCTTGATTATTTCTTATAAATGAGTGTCAACCCTTCTAAATGGAATTTTAATGACATTTTATAGGTTAATTAGGCTGATAGGAAAAAATATAAAGATTCAAGAAAATCTAACCATTAGAGGTAAAAATGCACTTAGAAAACAGCACTAGAAATAAGACACCCTAGGTTCTAGTGCTCCTATCTAATTTAGGATATCATCCTAAGGGGATGAGACCTAGGGGATAGATATAGGCCTAAAATGGTTGTCTAGGTCTGAAAGAGTTAAGTTCAAAAGGCTACATATGACTGAGAACTAGTGAAATAATAGCCTAGAAGGGTTGCATGAGCAATAAGGAGGACCTATGCATTGGGTATCATTAGCCATGCCTAAGTCATCCAATTTCACATTTTATATGACTACATTTTCCTTCCTTTATTCTAGTGATGCATCAAAATAAAATACTAGGATAAAGGAAAATAGAAAGCATATTTTAACTTACCTATAAAGGAGAAGCTCATGAAGTTATGTGATGTTAGATGTGCATAGAGAGAGCACATTATGAAGTGTGAATCAATAATGAAAACATAAAAGTAGATCAATTCTCACTAGATAGGTTATATCTAAAGTAAGAATGTAAAAAATCTAAGTAAAAGGAAGAGAAAGGAATAAATACACCTCACTAGGTACATAAACCAATACAAAACTTGTTGTGATTTTGGATTGTGTTGGATGATGCTAGGTATGTGTTGAATCAATAGTAATATCATTAATGGAGCTGAGTGCTCAATACCCCAAAATGTGGCTTAAAAATATGAAGACTAATCCTTTGGCTCCATCATCACCAACTAAGTGAAGTTAATGAATCATGCATGTGTTAATTAATGTTTAGACTATGTGTCTAATTCCTCTGAATAGATGGCTCAAGAATACAAAGGCTGGCCCTTTAGCTCCATCTTTGCCCCATGAAGTGAAGATATGAAATGATACTGATATAGAATAGATTTCATATGAAATGGATCATGTATTCCATGGATGTGCTAGAAATCTAATAATGTGGTATGGATAGCTTTAATGTATGTTAGAAACTAGGCAACTCTTGGCTATTTCAAAAGATGGAGGTTAGAATTGTGTGAAATCCACTTCAAAATTAATGTACTAGGCTTATATGAAAACCAACTTAAGAAATTGGGTACTTATAAAGTTAAACTTGTATGAAATTTCAACTTGAAAGTGATGCCAACCACCTATAGATGGAGTAAGGCACATAACTACTGAGAATGCTTGGAATAAACTAAACTCCAAAACAAAAGAAGAATAATTTTTTGCACACATTGCCCCCAATCACTAATGTCTAGAACATGGATTTTAATCTAGAAGTTATGGAAATAGCCTAATCTAAACTAAAAGTGAGAAACATCATGTTGCACATGATAACCCCCTATATCTGAGAAAATTATATTGAAACTACTGAATATAACTAATTTGGAAGTGAAAAAACTTTCCTTGAACTAAAATTTTTGCCTGTTTCTAGAAAACCTAAGTGTTTTTCTACTTATATAGGAGCACCAAAATATGGAGACCCCTGTGTTTGGTGCTAATGTCTATTTTTGGCACTATTATCTAGTGTGAAAATTGGTTACTGATCTAGAATTGTCACTATTTTTTGTTCCATTTTGATTAGTTGGAACTCTAGATTCTATACTAAGTGGTTTAAATGTTATTATTTAAACTATTAGGAGATTTGGTCTCTATGACAAAACCCCTATTTGTTTCCCCTCTTCTGAGGGTAGGAATGATTGAACCTATAATGACTACCCTTAAAAGAAAAGAGTCCTACAAGTGTGTTAAATTGCATAGATACGTGATATAGTAATGATATTTGATAAGATATCTCTAGATATAGCAATGTTTGTATTGAGAGATTGTTAGATCAATAGGGGTATGCCTAGATAGATATAACAATGTAAAATCATGTGCAATGTACTAAACTAAAATTGGTAATGTTAGATGTTAGTTGTTAGTAGTTAGTTTTCAAGGACTAGGTATTTGCTAAGAGATACACAAGTACTAAATACTAGTGAAATGTTGATGTAATATTTTATGTAATCTATAAATTAATGTACATCAACATGATAACTTAAAGTGTGTAGTGTAGTAATGTCATAACCTAGATGGTGTAGTCATGTAGAAGATGCCCCCAGTGGGTATGCATATCAATGTGGGTCTCGATTGTAGAAGTAGGAGTGCCCCCTCAATGGGTAGAATGAAGTAGTCAAAGAGCTAGATGTCACTGCACACACTCAAAGAAGATCAAGTGAAGCATGGTAATGTAGAAAATCAAAATACAATAGCATGAAATAGAAAATTTAAGTCCTATCATGATATTAGTAATGTAAATCATGGATGATGCATGCAATCAAAATATTTTTTTGGTATTTTTGAGTTTTGTATTATTTTTGTATTTTTGTATAAGCTATGTACAATCAATCAAAAGAGATTATTTATAAATAGGCTAAGATAGGATGATATTGATCGATGAGTCTCATGGGAGAAACCTTATCCTGGTGTTTTGTATCATAGTGGCTCATTTAAAACCAATTATAGTGGGTTGCTACATGAAATAAGTCCTAGAAAACTTGGTCATAGTGAATATTTCTTTAAAAGTGGTACTTTTTGATGTGTATGACTAAGTAATAGATCAAGATGGAGTTGAATCCTATGCTAGTTGCTCATTTAATACCAATCATGGTGGGTTTCTACTTGAAATGGGTCTTAGAAAACTTGGTCGTAGTGAATATTTCATTAAAGTAGTACTCTACAATGTGTATGTATATGGAACTATATTATATATGTTTTAGATTATGATAAAAGTAGGTTTTGAATGGACCCTAAAACCCTTTAATAGAATCAAAAAAGATAAAGCATTAACAACCACCAGGAAAAGTAGTCTTGAAACTTACTGAAGAGCAGCATCAAAATCAAGTTTTATAGGGACCTAAAACCACAAACATAGTCCAATAAAAGCACCCAAGTTTTACAAGGACCTGAAACCTCAAATAAAGTTTTAGACCAAGAACCAAAAAATAGGACCAAAAATAAGAACTAGTTACAACAACTAGCAATAAGGACCTAAACAGGAACAAAACCAACAAAGAAGACCCTAGGCTTCTATTGTAGCTCCATGATCATCTTGACAGCCTCCTTCCCAATCGTAGCAGTATCCTGGATGGAGTTAGCAACTGAAGTAGCAGCAGCTTGCAAGGCTTTCTTCCTCAAACTCTACCTTGTCCTCTTACTTGGACCCTCTGAGAATATTGTTTCTTCATTTGCTCTTTTACCAAGGCTAGGGATATAGTATAGCACATCTCACCAAATTCCTTTTATTTGTTCCACGTCAAAGAAGTCTCCATTATTTTCCAGTTGCTTCTCCTCTGCATCTATCTTTGGAAATTTTTTGTAGGCCGCATTAGAGATACTGGTCTATTTTGAGAACTTAATACCACCCATGGGAAGCCCCATGACCTCAGCAATGAAGTCCTCAGTAAGCTTCACAGTGACTCTATGGAGAGTAACTCTGTCATCAACCCAATTTTTAAAGAAGGTGATAGTGACATGGGGTTTAAAGCCATGCAAATGCTCCAGATAACTGACCACTTTCCCTTTCTATAGAATCTTCCATACGTCCTGTCCAGCCTTCCAATCATCACATTTTTTGGGCTCTTGCTTCCGCGATTCACCCCCCATATTGCAGAGTAAACATTCTCATGATCATAGAGAGGCACATTGAAGTCTCCCATTATAAACCATCGTCCAGAATAGTCCTTACTTTTAAAATTGGAAACAGACTCCCAGACCTTTTTCCTTAGGTGCTTAATGTTGGGAGCGTAAATATTCACAATATACCAACCCTCCTTCTGGTTGACACTAGTAATTTTGGCTATCATAAGATATTTACTAGCAATTAGAATAGTTCCAGAATAATAATTCTTCTTCCATAACATCAGAGTTCCCCCTGATGCACCTTCTGAACTACTGGCATTTATAGAATAATTTTTAAAATCTTTAATCTATTTCGCTTTCTCTTTATTCATCTTAGTTTCTTGTAGCAAGAGAAAATCAGGCTTTTGTTCTCTAACAAAATTCCTAACAATATCCAGTTTATGAATACTATTCAGCCCCCTAATATTCCAAGTAATGATTTTCATATCTATTTTTTAGGGGTAAAATCTATAATAGTTGTCTGTCTACCATTAGCAATATTCTGCATACTTTCTAACTCTCTGGTTTTCTTAGTGGATCTTCTTCCAGGTTTGTCCAGGGAACCAACATCCAGTTTCACCTTAGAATGATGTTCAGCTCTTTTTCCAGATTTATTCAGAGTAGAAGCAAGAGGTTTCACCTTAGTTTGCTGATCTATTTTGTTGCTTCTAGTTTCTACCCCCTTAGTATTGATTTTTTTCAGCCCTTTTTCTTTGGTTTAGTTTATGCTTTGAGTTTTCTCCATTATCTTTCACAACTTCTAGGGGAGGAGGCTCATCCAAAGGAAAGTCATTATCAGCCTGAGATAACACCTGGATCTCCCTGAACTGAGAAAAAAGAAGATCTCCCTCCTCTGATTTATTTCTGGATTCAGCCAAGAATTCACCTTCTAGCACAATTTTGTCATCTACATCTCTCCATCGATCTTCTATCCTTTGATAGATAACAATTTGTTTTGATAGATCTGTCAGATCATCTATTCTTTGTTCAGGTATTATGGTATCTGATTACAAACCATGTCCTTCTTTCTCAGAGTTTACTTTCTCAAAAGAAGGCTCTTTATCTGCCTCAGCATGTGGAGAATTAGAATCTTCAAAAAAAGGCTCTTTATCTGCCTCAGCATGTGGAGCTTTAGAATCTTCATTATTCTTTTGTTCTTGGCGATGATCTTCTTTGGGTTTCCATACTTTCTTTTGCTGGACCTTGGTCTTTTTCCCATCTGAAACACTACTAGGATGATTTTTACTTTTGGAGGGACAATTTTTAACTAGATGCCCTTGTTTCTTACAATCATAGCAAGATTTGGGAAAATCTTTAAAAAAAAATTCTTGAGTTTTTTTATCAAGATTGGATATTAGTTCCACCTTTTCTGGGAGATGATTCAGGTCTGCCACTTTAACATAGAGTCTGGCACTTTGAAGTTTGGTTCTAGAAGCCGTAGCATTATCCAAACTATATTATATTATATATGTTATAGACTACACTATTATAAATAGGTTGAGCTCATTTTAGTGGTCTCCAAATCCACTAATTATGTGGGATAGGAGATCTCTTATGAGGCTCTATCTGATAAACTGCATTACTCTCATAATGAGTAATCGATGATTCTTATGAATGAATGTCCTAGGAGGACTTAGTAATAGAGGAATGAGGTTTATGGTTCCATGATGGATGAGATCATGGTGCCCCCTATGTGAATGATATGATGCCATTATTAATACATCTATTAATACAATTTTTAATTCCATAAAAATCATTATCTATTTATCCATGAATACGATGGTAGTTGTAAAAGGGTTGATGTGGTTGCCTGTGTAGGAGATGTGGATCTTGCTAATGAGTAGAAGGCAATGTGATTAACCTCTTATCTAGTAGTGATGATAATATAACATATGGGTTTTCCCTCTCTAAATCAAAGTGTATTGGTACCCTATTATCATTCTCTATAGTTCTTATTTTAGGTGAAGGTGCATATACATGATTGGCACTAAAGTACCTTTAAAGCTTTTGTATTGTAATCTAATTTTCCAATGTTGTGTTGTTTTCATGTAATAGTTAATTTTGCATTTGTAAATATGAAAATATCTTTCTCATGCTAGTGATTTGATTCCTTAGAGTCTCACAAGTGCAAACCTTAGTTGCTTTTTATTGAACATGTAAGCACATATGTTGAAGAGAATTTGAAGAAGCTATTGGTGGAATATATGCATTAGGAGCAATAGTATAGGCTCCCTCACCTTTTGGAGGGGTGATAGCATGGCCCTGGTTAGAGGGAAATTAGCTATCACCCTCTTGAGGGAGAGTAAGAGAAAGGATTTCTTTCCTCTACATGAAATATGACATCGAAACAAGAGTAGCCAAAGAGGCATATACATCTAGGTAGAAGCTATGCATGTAGGTTCAAATACATGTAAGTGGAGTTATAAATTATATAGAAATATTATTATAGAGAACATTCCACATGAAAGATAGAAAAAAAGGATTAAAAACATGAATTTGTGCACGTATGCATAATAAATTGTGATATGTGACATGACATTTCTAATGTGTTTAGCATGAAAAACTTGTATATTTTCCCTATGAGAGATAGAGAGCAAAGGTTAGAGAGCATTAAATTGTGTATGAATGCATAAATATTTTTGACATGTGACATTACATTTTCAATGTGTTTATCATGATAAGCTTGAAAAAATTTCCATATGAAAGATAGAAAGCAAAGGGTTGAGAGCATGGATTTGTGCAAGAATGCATAGATATCTTTGACATGTATTATGACATTTGTAATGTGTTTAGCATAATGAATTTGGATATTTTTCCATATGAAAAATAGAGGGTAAAGGATAGATAACATGATTTTTTCCCTAAATGCATAAATATATTTGACTTGCAACATAATATTTCTAATATGTTTATCATGATAAACTTGAAAATTGTTCCATATGAGAGATAGAGAGTGTGTAAAAGGCATCTTGAAATCTTGTGTAATTTTAGCAATAAATGTTGAAATATCATCCCTTATTATGAAAATTAAGCATGAAATGAAAATAATGAAACTTTTTATTAACATATCATATACTTCATCATTCATGTACATGATAGGACCTATTATTATGCTTCCTTATTATTTGCAAGAAATGTAAGAAAAGTTGGTAAATAAATTGGTATGCAAAAAGGACCTAGTATGTGCAAACTAGGGTTTTAACAAAATATATGATAAATTTGAAATTAATTTGTAGATTTATAATTTTTTAATACATAAAAAATTAGTAAATTATGGAAAAAAAATCAAAAATAATTTATCCTAGGGTTTCTAGGGTTTTTGTACAAAATTTGAAGTAATTCGGGTTCACCAAATGTTTTATTAATTTTAGGGATTAAGGGGTTTAATTCCTAACTAATAAATGGGTCTGAGAAATGTAAATTAGTGAATAATATAATTTAATTAACCTATTAATTTTTGTAAATAGGTAGTATTTTTGCCTTTTCTAAATATAGTAGGAAGTGAGAGAAAATAGAACTTAGCTTATTCAGATTGATTTGGACTGAGACAAGGCCTGATACTAGAAGAGCAGGATTGAAAAATAGGTTGAAAAAAGTTCTTGGACTTAATTTCTAGGTTTGATAGGAGTACATAAAGTGGACACCCTATTTTTTGATGTTGTAGTCCTATTCCAATGTTGTTGTCCTGAGGCTAAAAGCTTTTTGGGTTTTGTTCAACAGGCTTGTGTTACCCTATCTATGGATTTTTGAGGCCTAGAAGCTCATTATGTGTCTAATTTAGTCTTAAAAACTCTTAGGATATCTTTGTGATTAAACCTGAGTAGAAACATAGGAAAGAGAGAGAAGGGGTTAGTGTGTAAAAGATACACTAGATGCACTTCACACCCTATGTGTGGGCACGTTGCCTACATACCAATACTTTAAAGAGGGATCATGGTAATTCAGTTCTCCCATTAAAGTGCTTGGTGTAATTATGTGTGATGTATGCAACTAGATGTGAAATTATATGTACTTTGGATGAGGATGGATTGGTATGAGTACTTGAATAGGCTTGAAATGCTCTTGAAAGGTTGTATGCAAAGAATAGGGAAGAGTGCTTAATTGTACTTATTTCTATTCTTGCTTTTTTATTGTAAATGAGTGCTAACCCTTCTAAATTGACTTTAAATGGCCTTTTATAAGGTAATTAATGATCATGTGTTAAATTAACTTGTATTAAGCTGATAAGAAAAAAGATAAGGATTCAATAAAATCTAACTATTAGAGGTAAAAATGCACTTGGACAATAGCACTAAAAACATGACACCCTAGGTTCTAACACTCCTATCCAATTTGGGTGATATTTTCCTAAGGGTATGAGACCTATGGGGATAGATCTAAGATTGAAAGTACTTTTTGGGTCTAAAAAATCTAAGTTTGGAAGGCTATGAATGATCGAGAATCAGTGAAAGAATAGCCTAAAAGGGTTGCATGAGCAATAAGGACCTATGGATTGGGTATCATTGACCATGTCTAAGTCATCTAATTTTGTAATTTATATGACTAAAATTTGATTAAAAGTTATCTTGGATGCAAATTATGACTTTAATGGTTGCATATCATCTATATAAAATCCTACATTGAATACCAGTTCATGCAATATTAAATATGCAACATTCACTTTTCAAATTTACTAGCTTAGATTTGTGGGGGATTTTATCATTTATCAAATAGGAATTACTTTATCTTTGTTTGGCTAAGTATGGCATAATTTCAATAGGTTTTTCATAATAAAGAACGTAGGATCATAGTGTTGAAAAAGTGCTTTCGAGACAATATTTGTGAATAATTCCCTTGAGGGAATTATTTAAGATAAAATGTCCATAATAATTTGTTCCAAAAAGATATTTTCATTAGGTAGGAGTCCCGAAAGCATTATCCTAAAGGGTTAATTCATAGATAAAGGGTATTTTCAAACAACCCAAAGGGTACTTTTGGTCCAAAGGGTCCACTTTCTAGGGCATTTAGTCCATGATAAAATTCCTGAAGGATATACTTCATAAATGTCAAAGGTCACTTCTAAAATTCTTAAAGGGTATTTTTGGAGGGTTGAAGGTCATCTTTGATCTTTGAAGGTCACTTTCATATAGCTAAGGGTCACTTCAAAGATCCTAAAGGGTAGGTGGTCACCTTGAAAAGGCCAAAAGGTGACTTTAAGAATATCCAAAGGGTCAGTTCAAGAAGTCTAAAGGGTGTGTTCCCTTTGAAGGAATTGTTTCAAGGATTTTGCATTAGAATAGAATGTCTAAAACTATAAGTCTGAAGGAAATGGTTTAGGGCAAATGATCCTTTCAAAGGTTTCCAAAGGATCTACTTTGGGGAATTTATTTCAGATAAAATGTCCACAAAAATTCTCTTGAAGTGTCATTTTCATCAAATGAAATGTTCAAAGGAATTTGCAAAGGCACAAAACAAAAGTTCTAAAGGAAAGGGCAAAGGGAAATCATAAAAATGTCGAAGGAATTTTGATGGGAAAAAAAGCCACAACAATTCTTCTAAAGGACACATCTACAAAGCCTAGAGGGTACGTTTGGATAGAAAGGGCACTTGTAAAAGCTCTGAAGGGTAATTCTAAAATGCCAAAGGGTTGGTGGAAGGAAAATGAAGGGTCTACTTTGAGGCAAAAGTTTGCCTAAAGGGTTTACTTCATGAAGGTTGAAGGGTAGGTCTAAACTTCCTAAATGGTACTCTTTTATGGCTAAGGTTCATTCCTAAAGTTCTAAAGGATAAGTTGGATAGGGTCAAAGGGATAATCCATTAGAAAATTTGTTTTGGGGAAAGTGCATGTAGTCTAGAATTCCTTAAGGCAAAGAATCCATAGGCTAAATTATTTCAAGAGAACTATTTCAGATGAAAAGTCCATAACAATTTCTTTGATAAAAAATAAGGTTGTTTGAACAATAAGCCCAAAATAAAATAGGATTGAATATTTTCTAAAACATAACATCAAAAAAGATAAGTTTATAAGAAGACTGAAAGAATTAGCTTGAAGACTATGAACACAAAGAGTTTACCTGTAATACACAAGTTAGTCTCATAAACACAATGCCAATATCATCTACCAAAAAAGTGAAATGTCCCATAGACTTCCCAAAATTTGCATAGACATATGAATAGGATTCCTTATTAAGATCACATTTTAAAAAAAGGTGGGTCTCCATTTCCTAATGAATAAAAGTGGGGGGGGGTGGGGCGGGGGGTGCGCGGGGGGTTGGGTACAACATGATCCATAGGTATTCCCCATAAACCCTATTTTATTTCAAGTTTTTAGTAAGTAAAATTTTATTTAAAATAAAATCAAAAACTACTTAAACAATCCCATCTAATGGGTGACGATAATGCGATGGAGGAGGATGTCCATTGTATGCCATTTACACTTTTATATCCTTACTTGAATGATCTTGCAAAGGATTGTTAAATATTTTTTGTTTCTAGTGATCACCAGGTTGTGAACAAGGTTTTTTGGAGGATCATCAAATGTAATATTTTGGTCATTGATGAGGTCTTGTATCTTTTGCTTCAAGGTAAAACATTTTTTTAGAATGTGTAGGGCCTTGGTGTTAGCATATTATTGTATTTACCTTAGGTTATTTACTAAGGTAATTTATGTTGGTTAGTTGCCTTAACCACTTTGGTTAAGAGATTAGTTATTTTTTCAGTCTTTGCTATTTTAAGCAAGCCGATGTAGGTTAGTTTTCTTATACCCATCTCATGCTTCACGGGTATTTCATTTATTTGCCTATTTAATAGGCCTTCATGCTTGGTTGAATATGTTGAATATGTGCTCTGTTATTCTCAATCTCATTTTCTCTCTGTGTTTTGTTTAATCTAATATGGTATCAGAGCCCATGGTTTGTAGAACTTGAGTGGAGGTCTGTGGAACCCAGAGAGAGGTCGGTGTCTTGCCAGGGAGGAGCTTCAGGCACCCAGTGGAGAGCTAAGGAGAGAGAAAGCATCATGGGATTTGGAAAACTCAACCAAAAGGTCTAAAAATTGCCAAGAAGCATCAGAAGGTTAAATAAGACCAAAAGGAAGTGAAAATAGGCTATTTTAGAGGATCAAAAGCCTCTATTGAATTTCTCTGTGCAAGGGCACCGTACGGATTGCAAGAAAATTAGAAAAAATCATTTCTTCATCATTTTCAATGAAACAAAAGCCTAAATCATGAGTTAAATCAAAGCTAAGACACTGGTGAAAATGGTTTGCAATTTGGTTAAGAAACGGGCTCAGAATCTTCGCCTAAAGTTTCAAAGGTAGGTCAATTTTTTGATTGGCTGAATTTTTTATAAAATATTTAGCCTAAAGTTTTAATATTTCAATTATTTTTTAACTGAAATAAATCAAAACTTTAGCCAATAAGGGTTATTGGGGACTTACCACTGACTAATAATCACGGAAGTGTCTGGGAAGCTAAAATTTTCACCATTTTTTGTGTTTTTTATCTGGATGTCAATGGAGAAAGAATTTTTTAAATCAAAATTGTAGTTTTCCCAATTTAATTGTTTTAGTGGTAGAATTTTTGTGATCTTGTAAACAGTATTGAGTTTGTTGCTAAAAATGGATAGGGTTATTCAGTGTCAATATAGAATCAATGTGTAGAAGGAATTTTTTTCAAAAAGTCATAGTTTTTCCAATTTTATCATTTTCATGAAAAACTAGGTAAAATAGCTAGTATTCAACACCTGTTACTACCAGATTCTTAGAAATTGACTGGCAAGAACTTTAGTTTATGGAGTCACAAAGTTTTGACAATATGTGAATATATGAATATTGATCAAATAGTGCTCAATAAAGAGCAAAGGCCTACCATTGATACCAATGACTATGATAAACGTCATTGTGAGGCTCTCATGTTGTTAAAATTATCAGTACCAAATAATCTAATCTCAGAGGTCAAAAATGCGACTATAACATCAGATTTATGGAAAACTTTATCTTCAAAATATCAAGCTTTTGAAACTAGTAGAATGTTGTATTTGAATAATTTGTTATTTTTCACTAAGATGCAGGAAGGTGGCTCCATTTCTAAGTTTTTGTTGTAGATCAAGGACATCAGTGACCAATTAGAAGCAGTGTAGAAACCTATTGATGAGAAAGATTTGATTGCTCTTGTTATGTAAAATCTTCCACCATCATTTGAGTCATTTATGGAGTCCTTGGACATGATTTTTGAGATGCAGACTTTGGATTTTGAAACATTTTCTACATTTCTATTGCAAAAGTAGAGACGACAGGAGTAGGTAGTGTTGTCTACATCCACTTCCATAGAGAGTGCATTCTTTATCAAGGAAAAGGGTAAGCAGTCTAGTAAAAATAGCTATTCATCAGAATCTTCACAAGTAAGTGGTAATAAGGGATCTAAATGGAAATGTTTTTATTGTAAGAAACCTAGTCACCTTAAGAAAGATTGTAGGAAAATACAACAGGATATGGCTAACCCTAGAAAAAAAGCTCATCATGCGAATGTAGCTGAAGGTGAAAGTGAGGAATCACCAGATTTTCCTTTCATGGCTTCTAGTGGTAATTCTATGGTGGATCGAGCTTGCTACTTTGATTCAGGGGCATCTCACCATTATACATGCCATAAAGACTGGTATGTAGATTTTGTTGAAGATAATAGTAGTAATGAATCTATATCTTTAGGAGATGGTACAACATATTTTGTGAAAGGATTTGGTAATGTTCATATACGTGTTCATGGTACAGTAAATTATACATTCAAGAATGTTAGGTATATACCAAATATGAATAAAAATCTTCTTTCAATTAGTGAGATCACCTCAAAATCTGATTTTTTTGTAAAATTTCAAGAATAACAATGTTTAGTCACCACTAAAGATAACGAGATTATTGTTGTTGGGATCGGTGAGAAAGGATTGTATAAGCTTGCAGATCCAATCAAAGCAAAGGAAAGTGCACTTACAACGGTTGATAGCACAATTTCACTATGGCATGAAAGGTATGGGCATTTGAATTTTTAGTATTTGAATACATTGAGTAAGACTAAGTTGGTTAAGGGGATTCCTTCTATTCGGCATAGTCATCATGTATGTACTGGATGTCAATTGGGGAAGCAAGTTAGATATTCATTTGATGTTGGTAAAGCTTCAAGATTAAAGGGAGTATTGGATCTGGTACATGCAAATTTACATGGTCTAATGCATACACCTACCCCTTCTGGTACCCATTATTTCCTGTTACTAGTTGATGATTTCTCTAGGAAAAAGTGGGTATACTTTCTAGTGAAGAAATCTGATTATTTTTCTAACTTTCTTACTTGGAAAGCTATGGTTGAAAAATAGGTAGGACGGCCAGTGAAATCTCTTAGAATGGATAATGGGGGTGAGTTCATCTCAAAACAATTCAAGGATTTTTGTGCCACTAAAGGCATACACAAGCAATACACTACACCTTACACTCTACAACAAAATGGAGCTATGGAAAGGCGTAATAGGATGGTGATGGACATGGCTCACTGTATGGTCCAAAGCAGAAATGTCCCATATAGGTATTGGGTAGAAGCAGTGAATATAGAAGTATACATCCTCAATAGAATTCCTACAAAAGCTTTGGAGAATATGACTCTACAGGAGGCTTGGTTAGGTCAAAATCTAGATGTAAGTGGTTTCAAAAAATTTCATTGTGTATCTTTTGTAGTTATTCCTAGTCAAAAGAAAATAAATTTGGATGCAATAAGCAAAGCATACATGCTTGTTGGATATAGTGATTAGTCAAATGACTACAGATTACTTGATGTTTCTACTAACAAAGTTTTGGTAAATAGAGATGTATAGTAAATGAAAAAATGCCATACTTCACAGCAACTGGTCAAGTTTTAGATATTGAGTCATTGTTATCTAATGATTCAAATATTAGTTATAATGTGAAAAGTGAGCAGGATTCTTATTCATCAGTGGAATCACATTCTAGGGAGGGAATTGATATAGTTCATTGTGAGGTTCCATAAAAACAACCAAAGAAGCCAAAGTGGTATATTGCCACAATTGAAGCACTAAAAGAAGGAGACTTACCACAAGGTGTGGACGGTAGAAGACTGAGATCGGGAAAGCAGTTTGGTAATAGAGGTGAGCATGTCAATCTTACTCTAACAACTATTGTTTCACAAGTATTTGAGCCTACTTCTTTTTTAGAGGCCAAAGAGAAGTCTGAGTGGGAATCAGCTATGCAATTAGAATATGATTCCTTGATGAAAAATAAGACTTGGAAGTTGATGGAACTACCACTAGGAAAGAAATCCATTGGTTATAAGTGGATTTATAAGGTAAAATATAAAGCAGATGGTTCCTTGGAAAAACACAAAGCCAAACTTGTTACAAAAGGTTATGCACAAGAGGAAGGGGTTGATTATGAGGAGACTTTTGCTCTAACCACCAAGATGGTAACTTTTCATTTGATTATTGCTATTATTGCTCAGTTTGGATGGCAGGTGCACCAAATGGATGTAAAGAGTACTTTCTTGAATGGAGATCTAGAGGAGGAAGCCTACATGGTTCAACCATAGGGTTTTCAAGTTCCTGGTAAGGAACATCTTGTTTTTAGGTTGATCAAGTCCTTGTATGGACTTAAGCAGGCTCCTCGGGCCTAGTATATAAAAATAGACTCATATCTTAGGGAGTTAGGTTTCAAAAGGTGTAACTCAAAACTAGCTCTCTATGTAAAGGTGTTTGGTGATGATATCTTGATTCTCATTATATATGTTGATGATATAGCCATCACTGGGAGTAGTACTAGTCTCATTCAGCAAATGAAAGCTGATATTTGTTGTACTTTTGACATGACAAACTTAAGACTACTGAAATATTGTTTAGGTGTTGAGTTTTGGCAAAGTGGTAATACTATATTCATGTCATATAATAAGTATGCCAATTCATTGCTAGAAAGATTCAAAATGATGGATTTTAATCCAACTCACACACCTATGGAAGCAAGAGCTAAAATTTCAATAGATACTCGATTCACCTTCGATCAATGAAATAGTGTATCAGCAGCTAGTGGGTAGTCTCATTTACCTCACTACCACCAGACCAGATATTTGTTTTTTAGTGAGTTTTCTATCTCACTTCATGTTTAAACCATAGGAAGTCCATTGGTTAGCTACAAAATGAGTATTAAGATATGTCAAAGGTACTCTTGACTTTGGCATACTGTATAAGAAGTCTGTAGATTTTGAACTTTCAGGATATTCTAATTTTGATTGGGCAAGTTCAGTTGATTCAAGAAAATCTACAATAGGGTATGTTTTCACTTTTGGTTTAGGATTTTTCTCATGGTAGAGTAAACTACAAACTACAGTGGCATTATCTTCAATAGAAGCAGAGTATAAAGTTGTGGTCAGTGCAGGTTGTGAAACCATGTGGATAAAGAAAAATTTGAAGGATCTTCAGTTTGAGTCATCAAATCCTACTCCAATTTTTTGTGACAACCAAAGTGTTTTAAAGATGGTGAAGAATCTATTATTTCATGCTAGGACCAAACACATTGAGGTTCACCATCATTACATCTGATAGTTGGTTACAAATGAAGACATCAATCTCTTCTATTGCCCCACTGCAAAGTAGCTAGCTGATATAATGACCAAACCACTTGGTACAAACAAGTTCATAAAATTCAGAGATAAACTTGATCTTATTTCTAGTTTAGTCATTAAGGGAGGGTGTTAGCTTATTATTGTATTTACCTTAAGTTATTTACTAAGGTAATTTATGTTGGTTAGTTGCCTTAACCACTTTGGTTAAGAGATTAGTTGTTTGTTCAGTCTTTGCTATTTCATGCAAGCCGACATAGGTTAGTTTTCTTATACCCATCTCATGCTTCATAGGTATTTCATTTATTTGACTATTTAATAGGCCTTCATGCTTGTTTGAATACATTTTCCTATTTAATAGGCCTTCATGCTTGGTTGGTTGTTTGTTTGGTCTTTGTTATTTCGTGCAAGCTGACATAGGTTAGTTTTCTTATACCCGTCTCATGCTTCATGGGTATTTCATTTGTTTGCCTATTTAATAGGCCTTCATGCTTGGTTGAATGTGTTGAATATGTGCTCTGCTATTCTCAATCTCATTTCCTCTCTATGTTTTGTTTAATCTAATACTTGGTGATAATCAAAATAAGCGTTCACATCATATCCATTGGGTGTAGTTATACTCATATCAACCTCTATATGATGAGGTAGAGATATAATATGACACTCTACAAGTCACAGGAGTAATGATGTGGGGCACTCAGGTAAGCATGTAAATTATCTTTTTGGAGTATTGGATAAGATGAGATCATTAGGTTTTTGTGACACCACATTAACCATTGTATTTTTTTTTTAGGCTGAAGTGGTTTGACCTCATAACTTGGTTTGATAGAAAATTTGGTATTAGATGTAGATGTAGTCATTGTATTTGTTACATAGTTAAATGTGTTCAATGAGATAAGTTTCATTTAATGATTGTGAAAAATGTGGCATAAGTCATCAAAGGATTTGAATTTTTTGAAAATAATAGACTCAGGTAAAGGATCAAATAAGATTTTCTTGAAAATATATTGAACCTATTTATCTTCCATAGGATTGGTCATTTTATATAACATTGTGTTGTATCTCAAGACATACTCATTAATAGGTTCATTGGTTCCTTATTTGATCTTTTCAATTATATCATAGGAAACCTTTTTGGTAATGTTAATAGAGAAGCATGTCAAAAAGTGATCTATAAGGGGTTTGAAGTCATTTACTAATTGAGTTGATAACTCATAGAACCACCTTAAATCATAGTCTTTTAAGCTCCTTGGAAATAATTTGGTCAAAATTTTATCATTGGAGGCATGATCAAGACATGTCACATAAAAAAATCAAAGATGTTATTCAGGATTAGTTTTGTCATCATAAAATGTGAACTTATGTGCGAAAAAATTAGTTATCAAGGTGTGAAAAGATATATTTGATGTAAGAGGGTTATAAAACACATCTTATGAATCAATATCATAAGAATATTTCATAGAATTTTGTTCAATATTTTTAACCTTAGTTTGAAAAAGTTTTATATTTTGAATAAGAGCTTGCACCTCTTGGTCCTTTTGGATAGATATTTGAGAAGTCACCAAAGGAGGTGTACCCATAAGTTCGGTAGATATAATAATGGAAACTATTATTTGAGTTGAAATATTTTGTTTTCCCATGTAAGATGTGTCAATAGTAGTTTCACATAACAAAGGTTGAAATACATATATTGTGCCCCCATTATAAGTATGAAGTGGTAATATGCTCAAGGAGAGGGTTGTTTATATATTGGGATGACCCATATATTGAATTACATGATCAATAGATGGAATTGTTTGTTCATCTACATTATTTTACCTTTTTAGTGTTTAATATGGTTCTTATAATTTCATTAAGATCTTTAGATTTTTTATGAATACACTCATAAAACAATTCAATTACTTGCACTTGCTCATGATTTATTTTCTCATGATCATCAGTTTCATTAGACTCATGGTTTTCATTATGAAAATCTTATTCTATGATAACCTCATTAGTATTTTTTTCATTCTCAACATTGGTATCATCATGATCCATAGGAATAGATTCCACATTGGTTTTATACATCTTAGGTAGAATAATGGGAATCTCAATGTGTTTAATAGGCACACCTCCGAATCTAGAATTATGCCTAGGTTGCATACAAATTAATATAATTAAGAAATGAAAAAGTAAAAAAATCTAAAATATTAGTTGACTAAAAAACCTAAGAATCATAGAAAATTGCATTCATATGAATTGAGTTCACCAAAGGTTTAACCCTAAAATCTAGATTGGGGAATCTAGTGTTAAATGGGTAGAGAGATCCTAAGGCATAAAGATGGTAAACTATCTCTAAATTGGGCCAATTATTTGTAAAACTTAGATAAAACATATACTAAATTTATTATACTAAGATGATAAAGAAAGAAAGTAAATTTATGCTATATATTGAAATAATAATGAAAAATAAAAATTAGCTAGTTCTGATGATACTACAGATCTAGATCTGAAACAAGCATAAATTGGATTGTATCTAGATTATGGAATAATCACCTGATTTTATAAATTATGCTTCAGACACTTTCATTGACCTAAGATGGTTACATAGAAACTTTTATCTAACTTAGATGCAGGTGTCTAGTATAGAATACTTGTTGAAATAGGATTCAACCACCTGGATGCTCCTAAGTTTTGTGTCACCTTTACTCTAGTATATTTATATCTATGTCATGGATTATTGATCCTTTTTAAATAATAAAACCCTAGTTCTTCATCTTCATATTAGATGTGGGAAAATGGTTTAGTGGGCACACAATGCTGAGCTACCCAAAATATCCCTCTGTCAATGAGCATTGCCTACATAGCCAATACTTTGAAGAGGGCCTCAAACTTATGTACTTATCCCCTATGGGTTGTCTTATATGTGAATGATTCAATATGTGATAATAAAGTATAATAGTGACCTATCTTGTAACTTTAAAAATATAGATCTTAAGCTGATCCTTTAGTACTTCAAACCTATAGATGTGTTTGTCCTTATGACTGATATGGAAATAGGATAAAATAGTGAAGATTTACTCACTTGAATGCTTTTTCTATGTGAGGAATGAATGACGATTGATCTTGTATTTATACCAATCCCTTTGGATAATATCTCACATTAAATAACTTAGGCTAAACATAGGAATATGTTTCAATTTCAAATTGGATGACTTTAAGTAACTAGACACTTGAATTAGGTTAAGACACTTGTGTCAATGTAAGCATCTAATTGGGACACAAGTATCTAGGCAATTATAAAATTGTATCATATCTATAACTAATATATATGGAATATAAACAAGTTTATAACATTCTAAGAAATATAGTAGGTCTGAGTCATCAGAATACATAAGTCAAACTAAGAGATAAGTAATTAGGCATAGAGAAATAGTGTATGCAAGCCTTTTGGTAGTGGGAAAGGTATATAATATAAATGTACATCCATGATATATATTTTATATGTGTATAATACTTAGGTGATATAAAATTTATAAATATTGTCTTCACAAGGAGTTTGACAACTACAAAATAGGTTAGGGAGTCCTATAACTACAAATCGGGTCCAAGACCCCTTTGTCCATAACTTCCACATTTGAAATTTGTTTTGGATCTCATAGATGTTTTGGTAAGATATTTTAATGAGGAAAATTTTATATT
The DNA here is from genome assembly GCA_037957365.1 of Torreya grandis. Lineage (NCBI taxonomy): Eukaryota > Viridiplantae > Streptophyta > Pinopsida > Cupressales > Taxaceae > Torreya > Torreya grandis. The sequence goes on along the minus strand of JARHVA010003626.1, from coordinate 532,220 downwards.
AAGGAATCATACAAAAAACATCATCTCAAACTTCAAATCAAGATAGAGTTTGATAGCAACAAAATAAGTCAAGGAGTTTGATAGCTACAAAATAGGCCATGGAATCCCACAGCTATAAAGTAGGGTCTAAGTTTCCTCTATACATAAATTTTACATCAAAACTTTTTTTTAGCTCATGTTTAATGAATTTGTAAGATATATTGATGAGTAATAATTTATCTTAAGGACTCATGATCCCAAACTTAATATATTTTATTTGGGAAATTTCAAGTCCAAAAGTAGTGTGAAAAAAGGTAGTTGTAAAAATAAGTCAAAGTTCTAACAACTAAAAATAAGGGTCCAAATTAAATTTTACAAATTTAAAATTTGTTTTAGAAAGGTCAAATTTCTTAGTTTTTTAATCTACATTTATATAGGGTAACTTTTGTAGTTTTTAAATCTGCATTTTGATAGAGTCACTTTTACAAATTTTAAGTTGTGTTTGTTTACTCATTATAAAGTCACATTGAAAATGTACACATAATTTATAATTTTATCAAAGGTGATTTTTTAATGGTATACCAATTTAAAAGGGAGTATCCTACTTTGTAAATACCACCTTGTAGGCTTTAAATAGGTGTTTTGAAGTCATTCTCCAAGGGGCGGGTTCTTCTTTTCTCTTGGCCCTTGGGAGAGAACAAGCTAAAAATTTGTGTGTACATTGTGTACATAGACATTTCCAAAGTTATGAATTCATGAGAAAAAATAAGTGTGATGAATGTTGATTTGAATAGGTTTTAATGTTATTTAATTATGGAATGTGCTTTGGTGTTCATAGTTAGAGGGATTTATTAATGTTTTAATATTTATTGATTGCACCTAAAGATTTGATGATGCAATATTTGGTGTTTTAAATATATTTTTATTGACTTTGTGCTTCCAAGTGACCTTCATCCTCCATGAATTTTTTGTTTGTGTTCTTATTTCCATTTAATATAAAGGGTTCCTCTTCATTTTATATTCCTTTTCTTGGGTTACTTAGATGGTGCTCTACATTTATTTTATTGTGGGTTTATCCTCTTCTTCCTTATTCTTCAATATTCCTCTACTTCCTTTCATTATTTTTCCCTTTTGTTTCTCTTCATGATTTTTGGTTAAAAGTACACGAAAACCTTAAAAAGACCCACATCTAATGAGGGAATTGCCCTTCTCAAATGGAGAGAAGAATCATTCTTCCCATGGTGATTTCTCTAATGTTTTGATTTTATGCCTCTACTAGTTGGGTGAGTAATTAAAACTAAAAAAGAAAGTGTAGTGACATAAAATCTTGCCAAAAAAGATACAAGACTATGCTATAAAAAATGACAAATCAAATGGATGATAATGAGCTCCAATATATCTTCACTCAAAGTTTTCTATTTCCACTCCAAGACTCAATTATGTTTGATAAGTTTAAATATTTTGATGAGTTGTGCCATACATTCAAAGAGCATGAAGTCAAATTACTTACCTTGAACAAGCTCAAATTCCCCTTCTATTTCAATTTTAAAGTTTCAAATTAAGACAAATTATAATATAAAAACTAATGAAAACAAGAATGAATCTAAGATTATAGTTAATACTATCTCACAACTAACACCAAAGCTTCAACTACAAGCTCCACCAATGAGGAAAGTCTCAAGGTTACCATCACCTCCCCATGTATAGTTACAAAATTTACTTGAATTGAATCTTATCTCTCTTCCTCCACCAATGGAAGTGAACATGCCTAAACCACAATCTTAAATTTTTTGATAATGATGCATATTGTGACAACCATATATGTATTGGGCATTCCACATATAGATATTCCAAGCTCAAACACAATATTCAAGATCTCATTGATGATAACATTATTAATATTGGAATGCCTATTGAACAGGCTAAGCCACATTTAAATGATAATTCAAAGATCAAAATGTATAAATATCCTTTTAAAAATCATGAATCAACAAATAAAAAGGATAATTTTAAAGTACATTTTGCATAAAATGCTCATCCTTGATCCAAAGAATTTTTTTTACATTATGGGTTTTAATTATTTTCCCATTGTAATTCCTCCATTTTCCAAATTTACATATCTTGTTTATTATTCCCACCTTTATTTTCACATGAATGAGTTTTAAAAAAAAAAACCATAGATATGTTTTCTTTATGTGTGTGTGTGTGTGTGTGTGAGAGAGAGAGAGAGAGAGTGAGAGAGTGACACTTATTATCCCCACTTTTCATATTCCCACATGGAATTCCCTTTTACATTTTGGTTGGGGGCATGGATATTTACATGGGATTTAATATTTTAATCCTCTCACCTTTTATGTTTAAGATGCAGTTTATTCCCACGTGGAAATGGGAGGTGTTTTAATTCTTTAAAACCTTTGTTGCATGGTTTTTCATTATTTCCACTTAGCTTTCATGTTGGCATTGAACTTTAATGGATTATTATATCCATGCACTTTATTCCCCCTCCCCCACATGTGGTCAAAAAATTGGGTGTTTGGTATATTTAATGGGGATGTTTATTAAACCTTTTCTTACCATTTAAGTTTAGCACTTAAACAAAACTTTCCATGCATGCTTTATATTGTCCACCGTTTACTCCAGCTTATTCCCTCCCATGTGGACCATTCCCTTTATAATGTTCAGTAACATTTACAACAGTCATTTGCACATTAAGTGGGATGTGGATGAGTTAAGTGGAGTGAAATGATAGTGTTTGTAAATTTTAGTTAGACATGCATGTTGAGTGGATAATGGTTTATTTTTGGTAAGCCATTATTAAATTAAACACATGGCATTAAAATCTTTTACCTACTTTTTATTCTATGTGGGTCATCATTTGCCTTTCTGTATGATCATGATTTTGGTGGGAAGTTTTGGTTGAAGATCATGGTAACATGGAATGTTAATTACGGGAAGTGTTTTGATAAATTAAGTATGGAATTTCAATGTCCCATAAATTATGGGACTTTATTCCTTCTTATTTTCATGTAGCCTATGGGAAGTGTTTTGATAAATTAAGTATGGAATTTCAATGTCCCATAAATTATGGGATTTTATTCCTTCTTGTTTTCATGCAGCCTATCCAAAGTTTAACCATACTTTGGGAAAATCAAGGTTGTTAGCCAACATTGGCTATTAACAACTATATTTCATTTTATATTATGGATAATTATTTTAGAGATAGAGAATAGAGGGAGATAAAGAATAGAAGAAATACATATTGTATTTTTTTTATAGAGGTAGAATTTTGATATAGTGGATTGAGGCTATTTTGTGTATTGTAGAATATTTTTTAATATGTATAATTATAGAGAGGGATTTGTAAAACTAGAAGGTAGTTTATAAACCTTCTAAGAGTGTTTTGCCTCTTTGAAGAGAGAGAAATCACCCATTTTGGAGATATATATTTGTAGGTGATCATTTTAGAAATGAAGGACATTTGTGATCTGAGATCATATTTCTTTAGAGGTTGATCAAAAAATTGCAAGTTATTCAGGGATGTAAGTTCAATCATTACATTTACATCTTATTTAAATGGAACAGTTTGAATGAACCCAAGGACGTAGTCATTTGGTGAACCCTGTAAACAAATCTTTTATATCATTTTTTTTAATTTCTTCTCTATGATCTAAAATTCTTTCAATTTCCTTAATTAAATTATGAAAATGTTTATAAATTAATTTTTAGATTTACTTAAAGGGAAATTGGAAATTAATATTCAATTTTAAGGTAAATTAGAAATTAATATTTAATTTTCATCCAATCTAAGAAGACTATAAAATTCTTTACAAGCTTGTATTATTTGCAGAGGATAAAAATATTATTTGAATGTGTTATCTGAATAATAAAATCATATGAGTTTTTAAAATACTCATTCAAAATTGTTCATTTAATTTTACATTCAAATTTAAATAAAATTCAATTCCTTTGATTTTAATTAAAAATTTGGAAAAATGACTTATTATTAAAAAAAATTAATTTAAATAAACAATATTGATTATCAGGGGCTAATTACTATTTACGGATCAATCCTCCTTTTATATATGAGCATCCCCTTGATATCATCAATGCTAGAGTTATAAGCAAACAAGCATCATGTCTTATGATTAAATTTAATGATAGTGAAGTTGTTGATGATGATCTAAATAGACATGCACTCTTTATTTAAGCATATATTTACAAACAATCCATAAATATTATAATGATAGACAATGAATCAAGTGAAAATGTATGCACCATAACACTCCTCTACTCTCTTAAGTAATCAAAACAAGATTTATAGGTACTTATAGATCTGTCAAAGCATTTGATGCTCATACACAAGATACTCTTAGGCATATAGTACTACATTTATAAGTGGGACCTCTCATAGTGCCCACTCCATTCTCTATTCTACCAAACATGTGAGTATTTTTTATACTATGAGGACTCCCTTGGATATAAAAGATTAGATTAGTACCTTTTACAATGAATAAATGTCTCAAATATATTCATGGTAATAAAGTGGTAAAAATTTTATGAATATGATATGAATATCCTTTGGAACTAATGATATTTACTCATTCTACAAAATAGTTGAACGGCACATACATTGAGTAACATGGTAATTAAATAGTCTACAAAACCATTCAAGAACATATTACAGAATCAATTTCTCCATCTATATGTGAACATTATACAATTACATATGAACATACTTAATCAATTACAAAGAGTATGGTACATTCTCCCAAGTATAAAGTGGCACATGAAAATATGCCTTCATCTCCTAAGGCACCACATGTTATTCATAATGCTTCACCATAGGTACAAGTAGTTACATTTTCTCCTATTACATGAGGATGCAAGTTTGCATGGATATAAGAGCAATGGTTCAAATGGTTATATTGCATCATGTGATTCCTATTGAGATTTATAAGAATCTATTTTTGGCATTTCCTCTTTATAGGAAGTCACTTATTCATATCATGACATGGGTTATACATACATAACTCCCATTACATGCATAATTGGTTAGATACTTACATATTTTCCTTTGTATATAGATTTTTTATTTTTCTTTATTGCTAATCCCATCCCAAATTCTAAGAATTATTCTAACCCTTGGATTTATTTTCAATTTAGGAACTTGCCTTCTTAATTTTCAAACTAATTCAAATAATTCAAAATATGTATCTTGCAATGCTTTCAATGCACACTCTTTATGCCAGTTTACTTGCATACTATGGCATATCTATCATGATATGTTTTTATTTACACTTATATTATCACATTTATCTAATCCTCCACACTTCATGAGAAAACATAACCCCTTGCCCCCCCCCCACCATTATGGGGCATGTATATTCTTATTGATATCAATCATTTTTTTCTACATTGATATGACTCATTTACACATACATTGGGGGCACATTAATTGCCTTCCTCATTACCACATTGTACTTTATTAACTTGTTGTGGATTGATAGAATCCCTATAATTTATTTTATTTTTAGATCCTTGATTCTTGGTGCTTTTAGAATCTTCTAAGCTCAAATATTCCAAAAATTCTTATAAAAATTCATGTATGTCAAAAATTCAAAAAAATAAAAATATTTACAAAAATTCAAAATCAGGACCTCAAAAAAGTATTTTTTTATTTTGTTAGCTCACTTATTTACATAAGTTAATTATTTCATGATAATTAGATAGCATATTTTAGTTTTTAATTCACACTAATTTTCACCAAGTATGTGAGTGTGATACAATACATATTGTTACATGGTTTTTTAATGTTGGTTTTCGCTTTTTACCTAGCAACCTTACTAATCTAGAGGCATCTCTTCATTCTTCATGAACACTTAAATAGGTTATATCTGTCCACAATATTTCTACCATGTTGATTTATATATCATACATTTTTTTAGCTAATCACTCATACTTTACATTTACATTGTGTTACATGGATGTGTTATATTTTAACAATGACATTGATAGATATGGTTGATGTAAACTAGTTTCATTGGCTCTATGCTTATTTTCACAATTATTACTTTAGTACATTATAATTTTAGGATTTTAATGCTTATTGTGTGTGTGTCCATTGGCATTGTGTGTGAAATATATACATGTTTTTTTTTGACATCATCATGTCATTTGAGTGTGGCCCTTTCCCCTCATGTGTTTATGTGACATTCATATGTCCCTTATATGTGGCGTTAGGGCCTTACGTGTGAAATTATATTTTGTGACATTACTTGTATGTTTATTTCTTGTTAATATGGTGCCATTATTTATAACATGCATTACTTCTATTATCCACTATTACTTTGGTGCTATGATATATATCATGCACATGTTGCTTATGTGATTCAATATTGTATCTATTTAACACATGTTTTATATGTAATTAAAGACTATGATGCAATCCAATTCAAATTTTCTAAGTGATACTACATGATTATATATTTCAAATATGGTTTCTTTTTAGATAATTGATTTTTAGGCTATGTCCCTCATCTTAAAACTAGGGAATCACAATGGGTTATTATTAAGAATTCAAGTTTCCATGAGCAACAAATTTTATATTTATGACATTATATAATTTTTACAATTATAGTATGGTTTAAAGTTTTTATATTATGGGTTCGTATGCCAATCATGTGATTCATTCCTATAGTTAAAAATTATAGGTTTTAAATAGTTACAAATTTATTCGGCATTCAATATCAATTCAGTAAAGTATAGGGGGCATGATATTCATTCATGTTCCTATTACTACATTGTAAATTTCCAATTTCAGAAGTTTCAAAGTGCAAGGTTTCAAATAAATTCTATATTTTTTTTTAGTGTTTTTATTCATCTTCACTTTGAAAGTAGACCACTTTAGATTCTAGTGACACTCAACATATATGGTTTCACTTTTATGAGATAATTTGGTGGTTACATCCTTTCTTATACCTTATTTGAGTCTAGTGATGCTCAACATTTATATTTGCATAGTAAAAAACCACATTTGGTGCTTCCACCCTTAAAATATTCTACAAAAATTTTTTATGAGAGTTGGAGCATACAATCTTTCCAAATCAATGGCTTTCACTATTTTTCAAATAGAGACTTGATCATTCTTAATTCATAACAAGTTAAACATTTATCCAAATTCCTCAAATAAGGGGGCACACACACTTTTTCAATTTCAATTTATAGGTTAATTAGATTGTATACTCTTTCACATGTATTCTTTCCTTGCCCTCTTTTCAATTCTCAAATATGGAAAGTAGGTACTTTCAGTGGCATTATTGTGGGTTTTTCATTAAGGTGTCTTTCAAAATCAAACTTCACATTGAGAAACAAAGTTTGTATACACACTAGGTTCACATCTCCTTTGATTTAGTAATTTTACTTCATTAAACCGCTTCCATATGGTAGAGGATGAGAGGAATGGGTGTGTGTGTGTGGGGGGGAGAGAGAATGTAGACACTCAAATTTAATCATTAATTTATTTACAATGTTCAAACTTGACATTATTACTTTGATTGGTTTGTTTGACATTTTTTTAACTTACAATCTCTATGTGATCCTTTACTATTCCATTTAGGCATCCATATTTTACTTCCAATTTCTTGTCAAGCAAATTCCAATTATATTTTTCCTTCTAGGACAAGACCATAACCTAACCTTATACACTAGTGTGACATTGTCCCTTGCACTCAAATGGTAACTTTTAAAATTTGTGATATTTCATATTATCTCCATATACTTTTAGAAAGTCTAGTTAACAAAAATATTCCAAAATTTATATTATAGAATCACATCATGGTCATTCACAATATATCTGACAATCACTTGGAAAATCCTATAGCACATTGAGAATAAGAGCACTAATCTTTCCAATTCTAGTTTTGAGTTATTCTAATAGTCATAGGCCAAGTTTGAAGCTATTTTATTTCAATTAAATGGCATTCATTTTTAAACATTCAATATAATTTAATATTTGCATTCATATGATAAATATTAAAATTCATACACTCACTTTAGGAGGGAGAACCACATCATCCTGAGGCCCTTTTGGTATATGTAGGCAACATTCATATTACACAAGTTTTTTGTGGATAAATCAGTTATTCTCTTTTTTCAATGCTTCTTTAATATTGTATATTCTATTTGGTTTATGTGTAATAAATAGGGTTTTGTTATTGTAAGCCTTCTATGCATTAAATTGACTTGTATAATTAATCATTCAACCCTCTTAAATAGTCGTAAGTGATTGAACATAAAAATTAATTATACACTCAATTAGGGCATGGTCATAGTCAATAGACAAGGCCACTATACACCTCTATCCATTTAATTCAAACCTATCCAAATACATCATAAAATATTTTTTGACTACGATATAATTCACAAATCTTTTTAGCCAATTTCACAATAGAGATATGCATGCATATTCATCATAAATTAAATCCAAGAAATATTTATGCATTTCATTATTTTTTATTATTTTTAGCTCATTTAAAACTCTATATTTTAATATATTTCATATTTAGGTTTTAGATATTCAGTAATCTAAATAAATATTCAATAGTTTAGTGGTTTAAAGCATTTCATTGATAAATAAAAATAACCATTAAATAATTGTATTATTGTTTAGATCAACATAGAACAAAGGAAAACCAATGGAAATTTGAGTGAGATGTTTATTGGGTATAGGCATGTTTTTTAATACATGACTAAGGACACCAAAATTAATAAGGTATCCCATATTTTGGTTAGGTGTAAAACTGATTGGAAGAGAAGTGGGTTGGTATTAAAGAGTTTGATAAGATGTTAGATTCAGAATATGAGAGGAAGTTGTATGTAATGAGCTAAGATTAAATTTAAAATTATCTAATATAATATATACAAACTCAAAGAATCTAAATCAAATATATTCCATTGGTACTTAGTTATATGGGGGTATGTCCAAATGGATCCATAAAGCCTAACTAGAGGAGCACTTATAACATAGCATCAATAGATACGGTTCAAAAGCCTCTAAGCAATCAATATAATGAAATAACCTTAACTAGGTCTTATAATATTAATCTAATCTATTAAAACAAATAAGGGGGATGATTAAAATAAAAAGAATAAGGAACCATAGTAGGCAAATGGGGGCCTAGGCTACCTAAAGTGGAAAATGGAAAGTTCAAAAAAATTGTAGCCATACTAAGTATTAGTGTAAAGGAGATTAAAACAAGGAGTTATAAATCTATTCAATCCATTAATTATGATATATATATATATATATATATATATATATATTGATATATATATATATATCAAATTAAATAGCTAGGGTTAGAAATATGTACCTTGAATAAACCTATCGAGCCTCAATATCCCCCTTGGTCAATGGTGTTTTGAAAGATATTGTTGTGGTTGTAAGGATCACAAAGGTTTAAAAAATATATAGGATATAATGACTCCTATTACATCCAATATTACATAAGATAATATTTTTTCCTCCAAGACAAGATTTAAGCAATGGCTTCTCTAAATGTAGATTTAAGTAGATTTTTGAGCAATAATAATGTGAAAATAAACGTTCATCTCTATTAGATTAAAATGGGACTTGTATTTATAGTGATGGATGATATTAACCCTTCCATAAATTTTATACACACAATATATCATCCTTGATGTAGTTCAGAATTTATTATTTAACCTCAAACTAGGTCAGCTAGGGCTAACTTAGTTGTGAAACATATGGTGTAACTTTCAGAGTACATCAGCTTGGGTTGATCTAGTTTAAATTTTGGTGAGAAATAAAAAATAATACATCAACCTAGGCCAATATAATTATAAAATATAGGTCTTAGTTTAGTTAGAGGCTAGTAAGAGGAATATTTCTTAATGGAATAAGTTTGGGAAAAGTTTAGTGGATATAGACATGATAGATAAACAATGTCTCTCATGAATCACTATCAGTCTACACACCCCTTTCCTAGTATACCCTTTAAGGCATTCACTTAGAGATATTGATACTAAATAGGTTGTTACAAGAGGGAAATCCTCAATAAATTATTAGTTTAAAAATATTATGTGTATACATATGCACCACTTGAAGCTCATCAATTTTCACCAAAGTGTAACATGGGATGGTATTTTGAGAAATAAAGTAGCAAAAAACTAATTGAGATAATAAATTGTAGTAGAAAGCATAAAATAAATGAAATTATATGATTCTATAAATATGTACCTTAACTTACATTTTTTTTGTGTAAGAGAAGCTACATGTGGAATAAATGAAGAAAGTCATCTAGTGTGCAAAACAAGAGACGATCCTAAAAAAAAGACAAAATTCAAAATTTTGGAAAAAATATGATGTTAGCATTGATAAATTCTCTAATTTGGAAAATTTACAAAAAAAAATTGGTTTATGAAAGTGACTTATATCAAAAAAATTATGATCAAGATATGCAGTTTCTCGATAAATAATTCAAGGTTTGAAATTTTACTATAAAATGGGTAGTTTATTATTCATTTGTACTTTCTTATTTTTGGAACTAGATCTTTGTGTTTCAAAATCTTGAAAAGAGAGAGGTGTTATCCTATATTCAAGGAGGAGGATGTGCTAGATAATGGATTACAGTGGTAGCTAGCATAGTCTAGGTATGGGGTGCATAACCTCATAGAGATCTAGCAACACAACTTATATTGAGTTGGTCAATTGTGAGATGGATTCATAGTGGAACATGACATGCTCATGTGATTCATCCTAGCTATTATAGAGTATTTTTACCATTATCAAGCCATGGTACATATGAGGTGTTAAGTGACTAAGTAGATGGAAGGACTGAGGGTGATTAAGATGTGGTTTATTATGATTATCTTGATATTATATAGATAGATAGAGATACATGCTAGATAGATGTATGATTTTTGAGATATATATGTGACATCTAATGTAAATTTGGTTTTGCATTTTAAATACATTGTAGTGGAGGAGACTCATTAGGATATTACGGTGGAGACAACTCATCATGATGTATTAGATGGCATGCTACCACAACACGATATTACACAGATAGTTGATCATGTGGTGCCTTTAACACCTACATATGTTATATGGTTTTAATTGGTTGATGAGATAGATTAAGAGATGTAGAGATTATCAGATGGAGCACAAGTTTATATACTAATGGGAGTAGGTTAGAGGGACTTTCAATAATGTAAGATATTGTCTAAGGAGATATATGTTCACTTAGTGACAACTATATAGTTTACATATGTTCATATCTAGGTAGTCAATCTATAGAGATAAGTGGATGGTCTTCAATCATGAATGTAGTAACTATATTATATTATTATGAGATGGTAGTTTTAGAACTTAATGGGTAGTGTATCACATCCTTATGATGTACCTCAACCTTAAAGTTATATTTTGTAATATGATTGTATCATTTTATATTAAACATTCACACGCACAAACACACACACACACACACACACACACACACACACACACACACACACACACACACACACACACACATTTTTATGACTCATGGATGTTATGGATGTATTCTATTTCTAGAATTTTTTTATTTCTTTATGGTATGATAAAATGTATGATGTATGTCTTGTTATTTTATATTAAATGTGAGCAAATGCTTGGTAAAAAGAATGATAATCAGAAGAATAAAACATAAATTGTAAGTAAATAAAATGAAAATATGAAACCAAATTAATAAAAAATAACACTAGAAAATAAATGTCAAAATATGTAAAATATGATATCAATGCTTTTCCAATGTTTAATAAAAATGTAAACAAATTCAAAAACAAAAATTTGTGAATAAGATAAATATCATTATGTGATAAGAATATAAACAAAGATATGAAACCCAAGAGATATGTGAAAATGAAAAATCAACTTAGCACTTGTGTTAGTGTTTAATGTATAAGATTATGGTCATTTATGGACATGTTAAAATGTGGCACATTATGTTTATTAGAGATAGGGATATTTTGTGAGGAAGGTTTGGTCTTATCTGAGGTCTTATACTGAAACTCACAATAGGAAAACCAATGAAGTGTGACAATAGGAAGTGTGATAAATGGTATGATCAACACTAAAAAATATTCATCAAGGCAAATATTGATGATAATGTGATGAAAGAGGTCATGTAAATTACTATATAGGTGTTTTAATAATCCTTTTAAAAAATGAGACATGTTAAGTGAATATGCAAGTGTTTAGAACTTGTTTAAACAACAAGGGCTTAAGATACTTATAACTAGTATATGTAAAATCTTGGATAACAAATGAGGTACATATATCATCCCATGAAGGTTATATATGGAGGAAAATTAATATGGGCCTACCTTCCCATAAAGTGTTCCCCATACATTAGGACTGCTTATAGAGTCGTCAGTATACTATAAAGATTGGGTACTTATGTGAGAAATTAGGTGGCAATGAATAGTATAATGAGACATAATATCTTAGTCTAATAGCCTACCACACTCAAATGGACCTTGGCTATATCATAAGGCCAATTGTGGAGTTTAAGCTTCAACTAGAATAGGAGATGTATCAAAGAAGGATCATGTATGTTGGTGTGATTTTAACTTCTAAATTTTTAATTACATTTTGATCATTTCATTTTGTTTCTTTTATGATTTTGGATTTTAACTTTTATGGATTTTTCTATTCCTCCTCCATATGGATTCAAAAAACTAATCATGAGTGACATGAGTGACAAACACATTAAAACTCACACTTTGGTTACAAGATAAAAGTACTTAAAAATTATGTCATCCTTAAATATTCTTAGACTTTCCCACAAGTAAGTGTGAAATCTAAAAACTAACCTATATGTTTTTTTAAATTAGAGAATGATAAGGGATAAATGAATATCATTAAGAGATCCATATATGTAATAAATCATACAATAATGAATATGTTTTTTATCTGATCACAAGAAAAATATGATAGTGTTGGGTGTGGTATAATAGCCATGTCACATAAATAACTATACTAAACAAATGAGCTAACACAAGCATGAATGGAAGGAAAAATTATCCCAAAATAGGGGGAAAATAAATGGTTACCAAATATAAATGAAACATAGACAAAGAGTTAACTTTATAAATTAAATTATCAAATGATTAAAATCAATGTTTGTAAAATAAAAGATCATAAATGCATAAATTAAACTACAAAATTTAAAAAGAAGAATCATGAGACTAATATATAAATAATGCATCACAAATGCTCTAATGAAATTAAAATATCAAATAAAACTCATATGCAAATGTGAATAATAATGTGATTTATCAAAATAATGTGCTCACAAATCATGATATATTTCATGATGTACATCATCAATAACATCAGATAAATCTTATTGTAGCTAAAATTTGACTTTAATCATGGTCTTATATGTCTTCACAGATAGTTGTACAAGGACTTCCTAATGCACAATCTCTATATAGAAAGTATGTATGATAGAAGAATAATGATCACCTAGAACCTCTTATTGAGTTTAATCAATGTGAGCAAGTGGTACTATAATGTGATGAATATATTCATATCTTTGGGATGATGTAGGTTATAGGCAGGACAATGAGTGTGTTGTTGTGATGGTGTAGGCTATGGGAAATCATGAAAATAATGTTTCAATACTATACACATGTTTGTGTGATGTGTATCACATTGATGCTAAAATAAATAAACATCCCCATGTTTTGGGACATACTCTAGAAGTATATTAGGTGGAGGCAAGTTCTTATCATTAAGAGATAGTATGGTTTTTATATGAAGGACATCAATGTCCTATCAAATTTTAGATAATGAGTAGAGGTGTACAAGTTCATTACATAAAAATAAAAATTATGTATAGGAGTATTTAATTATGTAGGTCAATTATTTGTGGTAGGAGTGGAACCTGATGCTTACTATTTTGTTAATAATATCTAATATACATGATAATACTTGTCCTAATAAGCAAAAAACTTATGTAATTCACAATATGTTTCATCTTCCCATCGTATATGTGAGGGATCAAACTTTCGGAAAGGTAATACTTCATCAACATCAATAAGACAACTCAGATTAGGCTTAAGACTAGACTAAGTAATTATAAGAGAAGGTATCAATGAAAGTCAGAGTAATGTGGATAACATCTTATAAGGGAGTATGTTTGAAGGATCAAAAAATTTAGTGAAATGATATGGTCCCATCATGGCATGATTAATAATAATGCTCCAAAGAGGATTATAATTGACTGGATGATAATTAGTTGGTATCTTTTCCATTTCAAACCTATGAACATCAAGTGAAGAAGAGATAATGGTAGGTGAGGTATAATAAGAGTGAATTGCGTTAAAAAAATTAATAATATGTTAATGTAAATAATGTTGTACAAAATAATGATATATAAGTATTTATGCATCTTTGAATTGATAAAATTTAGCTAAAATGGAACATCTAATGAATATCCATCATCATAATTAGGGGTGTGAATATCAATAGTACAAGCCTTAATGATTTTATCGATAAAGGAAGGATGAGGAATAAAGTATTTTAGCATCATTATGGAAGTAGGTATTTTGTCTATTGTCTTTTGATGAGACATAGGTCATAAATAAGGATGTAATTGAGTAATTATGTGTGAAGGGAGATCACAAGGTTTTATTTTCAAATTGATCTTATCACATTCATCATTGTTATAATCTAATAAGTTAGGTGGTATATTTCTTATAAGTTTAGGGTGTCTATTATAGCCCCTATTAGAATTAATGGGATAATTACATCATTGAGATTCATGAAAAGGAATACTCGATAAAGGTTAAAGGGTGGGTATTTGGAAAACATAACATTCTTGAAATTGTTCAAAATTCCAAGGGTCTGTATCTCCTTGAATCTTATATATAGCACCATTGTGAGGAAATTTAACACATTTCCACAATGACAAAGTTATATCTCTCATTTTATGTGTCTAAGGTAGACTGATTAAAATATTATATGATAATGGGAAGTTAAATATCATGACATTAATACAAACTATGATAGGAAGAATTATGATAGTAATGCAAACATAACCTAGAGGAGGAATTTGTATTCTATCATAGACTTGACACATACTTTGGGTAGATTTAAGGTTAAATTTTGATTATCCAAGAATTTTAACGAAGTCAAGAGATGAAATTCAAGTGTGGGGACCTTCATCACTCAAAACACACTTGAATTGGATATCACCAACTTAAACACTAATGAATAGTGGAGGAACATCTACACGAAGTTATATTTTATTAGGAATCATTGAAGTAATAGTAAATTTGAGTGAGAGAAGAAGTATTATAGTTTCATGAATGTCTATGGATATTTCTCACATTATTGAATAATACTATCCTCATACCTAGACAAAGTAGCTTCTCACCCCATACGTAAAGGTTGAGGTATGTTCATTTCAAATAAAAATTTTATTAAATGATTTTGATGATAAATGGAATTCATCATGAGTTATAGAAAATGAATTTAATATGGAAGGTGAGAAAGTTTAGTTACAGGATCTCATTCATCATATCTAGTTAGAATTATATTAGATAAATGTGCATAATGTTGAAGTAAGTCCTTTGAAGGATAAGTATAGGCACATATAAATTGATGTTGTTTTTATGTATCAAGTATATCTTTTCTAGGTAGATCAAACCATGTTTTCATTTGTGTCATAGTTGGGTTAAAAATAGACTCCCTTGAGGTGGTTGATGTGATGTGTGGAGATGTAGGTACATAAGTAGATTGATTCATGATTTATGAAGTAATGAGTTATTAGTGAGGAGAAGCTAATGATATCATATTAGTAGAGGCTGTATAAATGAAAGAACAATTAGTACCAATTTGTTTCATTGTATTTGATATAGTTTGTATATATGGTAATGGTGTGGAGTCTATTTTTATATGTTTGATATGTGTAAACTAAGATGGATATGTATCTTCAACAATGTAAAAATTAGGAAAGTTATTATAGTTAGAATGTGGATAAGGATCAATATATGATACTACACTCCTCATTTTATTCATGTTGACTACATTTTCATCATTGGTTAGATAGTTAGGGTCAATTGGAGTCTCCACAAAATTGGAGGTAGGAGGTTGAGTGGTATTAGATTGGTGATTAGGAAGTGGATATTTATAGATAGCCAAGTGAACACTATCTTTATTAAGAACTTCATTCTCAACTTTGGATCATGGGATTTAACTACTTCTAAATATGCTTATTGGCATTCTTGAATCATTATTTTATGAACAAATTTGGGACCAAGGAGAAATTCAAGAGAAATTTTCATAAGTTGCCTACAGGGTTCATGAGAATGTCCCCAAATTACATGATACCAGTAGAATTTGTGTGGATCATACCAATGTTTGGTGGGGTGAGTTAGATCAAGTTATTGTGTTAAAGGTTTGGGACTATGTTTTAGGGTTTCCATCATGTAAATAGGTTAGTGAGCATCCACATTATTCACTTAATAATATGTGTAAGAAGAAGGCTAAAAGTGAATATTTGTGAATGGTATAGAAAGAGTTGCATCATTGGACCCACTTGGACTAATAGCATGAATGGTGTGTATAAAATAATGTGTATATATAACATCATCATTGGTAACATTTTATTTTTGTATCACATAAGTGTATGAGTCCCCATCGAAGGTTGGGAAGGATTGAATTATCTTATTAGGGAGTCTTGAAATTTAACTTGATCAAGTGATTCTTCCAAATATTTTGGATAGAGAATCCTAACATGGTATTGGAGTTTGGGATGAAGATAATTAATGAAAAATGGAATCTATTATCTTCTGACATATTGTGTTCAACCTTTTTAGATAAGGATTTCCATAATTTAATGAAAACTTGAGAAGTTTCAAATTATGTCCATTTACAATTAATAAAATGAGCTAAGCCATTTTCAAGTAGATCATTGATTTGAAATTCCTAAACCAATGCATTGACTAAGTTTTCCAAACTAGAGATAGTGTTATACTTGAGTTGATTGTACCAATATAGGGAATCACATGAAAAGGTTTTAGCTGTAAGTTTGGTAGTAGTAAATTTATTTTTTTAACCTTAAAAGATCTAGATTGGGGTTATCTATTATAAAAATAGGTATATATAAATGGCAATGCACAAGGGTGATAACTAAATCGATAGCAAGCCAATTAGATGATAACTCATTTATAACATATGTTGAATTTATTAAATTAAGATAAGATAAATATAGAAAGTACGACTATGCTAGTATGGAAATGATAAGAAACTAATGTACTTGAATGGTTTTGATGCTAATACAGTTTTGGATCTAGAATAGGTAGGAAGTATAATGGAAGAGTATTCTATAACTTCACCAAATTCTAGATTAAATGCCTCTATAGCTACAAACACTTACATCAGCCCTAGATGGTTACATTGATAGTAGTGTTTAGGTTTGACATAAGTGTCCTATATGAAATACTTGTTATAATAAGATGAAATGACCTAGATTTGTTTGGGTTTATCTTTGCCTTCACTCTGGTGAACTCAGATCTATTTCATAAACTATCACTCCTCATGAAATTAAAAAAACCCTAGTCTTCATCTTCATAGTGACCTTGGGGTAAAATAGGTTATTATGCACATGGTTTCAACCTAATCTTAAAGACCCTTCTATCAATGAGTGTTACCTATATAAAAATAAAATTAAGAGGTCCTTAGATTGATGTAGTTATCTCCTATGTGTTATCTTGTGTCTAAATCATGAAATATGTGATAAGCAAGTAAAATAAGGATGTAGCTTGTAACTTAGAAAATCAGACTCTTGTGTTGCTCCTTTATTACTTTGAACATGTATATGTTTTGTCCCTATGATTGGTATGGAAATAGGAGAAACTAGGGAATCTTTTCTCAATTAAATGATTAATATAATGCTTTACATAAGTTTCATTGGTCTCTTTTTATCTTTTCTATGTGAGGAATGAATGAGGGTTGATCTTATATTTATAACAATCCTTTGGATAAATAACTCACATTAAAGAATTTAGGTTAACCATTAGGATATATTTTAATTAAAAATTAGATGAATTTAGGCACTAGACACTTACATTAGATTAGGACATCTACATCAACACAAGTGTTTATCCAAGATACAAGTATCCAAGGAGAAAGAAAGTAGGTATAGGCTCAAAATTTGTAGGGGCATAAGATAGGTACATTTTAAGCATTTTGGGCAAGATAGAAGGCATGGGTCTTCAAAATAAGATTGGTCAGAATAAGAGATAGGCCAAGGGGCATAATATAGAGTAGATATGGGAAAGGTTTAGAATTAAGAGGAAGAGCCAAGGTTTAAGGTTTCCAAGTGTACAAGATTGAGGTGTTATATAGTTCATAAATATCATCTATATTTGCCCCCTTTTAATCAAATAATGAAATTGCTAGTCTAAAGGAAAGTAATTTGTAAATGGGTGTGTATAACACACCTTATAATTATATGAGCCCAACTTGAGTACTTTTTTGATGACTAACATGCAACCAAGAGCATGTTAGATCATATAATCAGTCCATATAATCTAGAATAGAACGTATTGAAAATATTGAAATTAAAAAAGTAAGGTCTAGGAGTATAATTGTGTATCAATGTAACCACTTTGCCTATTGGCTAGTTGATTTAAAAATATATATCTTTGTAAGGCTATGAAACTAATATTAGGACAAATATAGATAAATATATAAAGTTCATATATCTAAGGAGATAGATAGAGAGAGATTGGAAGGCACATGCCCCCAACCTTAGAAAAGGTGATTTTCTACCCAATAGTTGAGATTAGATCAACTATGAAACCCAAGGATACTTTTAACTTAGTGATATTGGATGATACCATAAAATCTAACCTAAAAACATGGCAATATTTAGTGATTTAATTACCTTGACCATACTAGTAGATTGGCTTAATACAATACATAATAGTTTGTCCTAGGTATCAGTACATAAAATTCCATGATATGGTAGTAGTCTATAGAAGAGTTTTTAAAACTAAAACTAATTTGAATTTTTTAATTAGGCATACATTGCATAACATATGCACCTTAGATATGTCTCATGTTAAAACTATGTATAACAATGGTACCAATGTATGGAATTCTACCACAACTATGAATTTGAATCATATCATTATGTGCTTTGGCTAATTAAAAAATTGTGTGTGGATAACATGGTTCCAAATCATGCCCCTACTATATATAGATAAATCTAAAAATTAAAATAAGTACCATTGTGTAGAATATGTTTCCAAAATCTACCCCCACTATAATTTAGAGATGTTGAATACTGAATAAGTGTGGAGAACATGCTTCCAAAGCATGCCCCCACTGAATCTAAAAATTATTACAAGTGTGGAGAATGTGCCTCTATAACATGCCCCCACTAATATTCCCCCCTTAAGGTGAGGTAAAAATATAAACTGGTAGTTACCTCACCTCAAAAGGATAAGATAATAGTATAATTTGTGAATGGAACCATGTAGCATATAAGAGGAACATGTCTAGGTAAATGTATCATTAAAGCACATAGACCAATGTCATCATAGGAAGGCTTAAGATGCATGATAATGATTATGGAAATGTCTATATAGTAACAGTGAAAGCTCAACAAGAAAATCAAGCACATACATAAGAGAACTCAAAATTAAGTCAAAAGGCAATCTTCCAAGGAGACTGTAAACAAGGGGTATGTTTAAATTTTGCATAATATAAGGGACACTACTTATTAAAATGTCTAAAAAAGTAAGAATGACATATTTAAATGTCTATAAAACAAAAAATGACATGTAAATCTTAAAGAAAGTACACATAGTCATGGGAACCACAATCAATGGAGCATATTCAAATGCTTGAACAAGAAAGACAATAGCAAGATAAAACACTCAAGGAAGTACATAAAGGAAAGCATAAGTAACTAGAATAAACATGTCATATTATTTCATGGATAAAATGTATTATCCAAAAATGTCAAGTACATAGCATATCAAGTGCATTGTAGAAGATATAAGGATGGATAAAGGCATGTGTAAGTACATATGAGATCAAACATGACAATGAAAGGTGATAATAGAAATGCATAACTTGTGAATATCGAGATCAAAGAAATGGATGCCTCTAATGTCCACATGGCATGAATAGATGGAAGGCCCAACACCTGAAATAGGAATAGACCATGTATCTTTGTATCATACTCAAGTATAAGTGTGACACACATGTATGTAGAATTAAGTGGTATGTTATCCATCAACATGGAACTAACATATAGATGCCAAAGAACTAATAGAATATGTAGATACTAAAAATATTTTTGAAATTTTGAATGTTTTTTATTTTTTTGGTATTTTTGGACTATTGAAACTACCATGTTTCCAAGAGAGATGTGTCAAATGTAGGATCACGACCATCAATTATGCAGTGTATCTTCTTATTTAGGGCCAAACAATAGTTTTTTTATGCCCTTGCATTCCATGATATGAATAATAGTATTTAGATCTACATATAGAATGTATGAGAGGTAATTTGATCATTTTATCTTGAATCATTTATCTTAGGATTTCACTTAGTCTCTTAGTAATATTTTAGTCAATTTTTGAATCGTTAGTTTTATATGTAATGTATTTTAGCTTTTCATTTGGGTGTGAAACATTGTTTGGCACAACATTTGTATATGAGGATGCAAACACATGATTAATACTACCATGTGTGGGACTCTTTGTATATGAAATCTAATTTCATAATAAGGTGATATATGAATTTAAAGATTGATTTTACTCTTTTAATTCATGCATTAACTTGGTCATGGTATATATTTGTTCTTTGAGAGTTTCACATGCACAAATCCTTAGTATATCAAATTGACCATGTATACATGGACCATCAAGGGATGTGGAAAGTGTTTTATAGTTTCCCTCTTTGTGATACATCTTAACCTTTGAATAGGTGATAGGATGAACTAAGTTAGAGGGATGATGTCTGTTACCCTCTTTATGGTTAGGATAAGTAAGAGGTTCTTATTTATCCATTTCAAATATT
This sequence comes from Torreya grandis, assembly GCA_037957365.1. Lineage (NCBI taxonomy): Eukaryota > Viridiplantae > Streptophyta > Pinopsida > Cupressales > Taxaceae > Torreya > Torreya grandis. The sequence continues at coordinate 511,132 of JARHVA010003626.1, read as the reverse complement.
TAAAATATCAAAATGAGAATAATATAGGAGAGACACACAAAATCTAGGGATTAATCCATTTTTTTGATGTTTTCTTTAGATTTTGAAAACAAACTAATTTTTGAAACAAATTTTAGAAAATTATAAATCAAAACAATAGTATGTTTCTAAAACACCCTAAGAGATGCACGAAAAGACATAGATATCAGGTTCAATAAATGTTTAACCTTAAAATATTTAGATTGGGGTTGTCTAGAGTTAAAAAGTGTATATATAAATAATAATGCACAAGGGTCATAATCAAATCTATAGAAGGAAAATTAGATGCTAAACTCAAATATAACATATGTTGAATTTATTAAACTGAGATAGGCTAAATATAGAAAGTATAGCTATGTTAGATATGGAAATGATAATGAAATAATGTACTTTTCTAGTTTTGATGCTAATATAATTATGAATCTAGAATAGGCAAGAAGTAGATTGGAAGATGATTCTAGAATAATTGCCAGATTTTGGATTAAGTGCCTTTATAGTTGTAAACACTTACATCAGCCCTATATGGTTGCATTGACAATAGTGTATGGGTTCAACATAGTTTTCATGTGTGTAATACTTGATAGAACATGATACAAACACTTAGATGATTTTAGGTTTTTCATCACCTTTGCTTTGGTGCACTGAGATCTAAGTCATGGATTATCGTTCCTCATGAAATTGTAAAATCCTAGTTCTTCATCTTCATAGTGACCTTGGGGACAAATGGGTTAGTGGGAACATGGTTTCGATATGACCCCAAAGAACCCTCTATTGATGAGCATTACCTACATATCAAATACTTTTAAGAGGGCCTTAGATTAATGTATTTTTTCCTACATATTGGCTTGTGTGTGAATCATGCAATATATGATAAGCAAGTACAATAATGACCTAGCTTATAACTTGGAAAATCAGACTGTTAAGTTTTTTCTTTATTACTTTATATCTGTAGATGTGTTTACCCTATGACTAATATCAAAATATGATAAAATAGGGAAGCTTTGCTCAATTTAATGCTTGATATAATACTTTGGATAAGTTGCCTTAATCTCTTTTGGTCTTTTCTAGGTGAGAAATGAATGAGGATTGATCTTGTATTTATATAAATCCATTTGGATAAATAACTCACATTAAAACACTTATGTCAACCATTATTATATGTTTCATTTATAAATTATATGAATTTAGGCACTAGATACTTGCATTAGAGAAAGACAAGTGTCCAAGGAGTAAGAAAGTATGTATAGGCTTAAAACTTGAAAGGGCATAAGATAAGTACATTTTAAGAATTATAGGCAAGATATAAGGAATGGGTCATCAACATAAGACTATGTAGACTAAGAGATAGTCCAAAGGGAATAAGATAGAGTATATATAAGAGCTTACAAATGTGGAAAAGGTTCAAAATTGAGAAGAATAACCAAGGTCTGATTTTTTTAAGTTTACAATACTGAGGTGCTATATAATCCATAAATATTTTATAGATTATTTAGCTTAATCCAATATTTTTAAAGGTTTCAAAACACTTTCAAATGTAATTCAAGATCTGTAGAACCATTTTAGGTTATAGTGGGAGTAATACCACCTATGTCTATGTTTTCAATTTACAAGATTAATGGTTCTTTTTACAAATCTCTGATGACTTTGTTAAGGAGTGGTGGTTGAGGAATAAGATTACCTTATGCATATCGAAGGGGGGTTGGGGGAATTTGAAATTTTCACTCCTCATTGATTAGGTTAAGGTTGGATTTGAAATTACAAAATTTTATTTTGCATTTGCATCATTTTATTAGTATTATTGGTTTAGAAGGTATCCATTTGATTCATGGATTGAAATAATATTTGGTTAGTGTTGATGGTTTGTTGTCTAGTAGTAGTAGCTTGAGAAGCATTAGTAGTATTGATTTGAGATGAACTAGTAGTAGCGTTAAATTGAGTGTTAATGTGGGAACTTTGAGTAGGCACACTAGAAGAAAGACCTACCATAGTAGTGGATATACTAGGTAGGGTGAAATAGGAAGGAATAAAAGAATTTATGTATTAATTTTCCATAAATACTATATAAAAACTATGTGGTGGTGAATAGGGACATCCTATGTGGGGTCCCATCATGAGGTTATAGATTACCATGGGATCATTTCCCCTATGTGGAGAGTTTTCATTAATGAAAATGATCATCTCAACAATATATTCAAGATCACTTTAATCCTCTAAAATAGTCTTGTGTGGAGGATGGTTAAATAGATTAAGGGTTTTAGAAGGAGGTGGTCCATAGTTTTTGGTTATAGTGGCCATATGAATATTGTTTACATCCATACATTTTACATAATTATAAGTAAGGTGATATTTAGGGTGGATTTGTAATTAAAAAAATTGATTTTGAATTTACATCATTTTATTAGCATTATTGGTTTGGAAGGTAACCATTCGATTCATGGTTTGAAATAAGATTTGGTTAGTGTTGATGGCTTGGCTAGTAGTAATGGCTTGAGAAGCATTAGTACTAGTGATTTGAGATGCACTAGTAGTAATGTTAAATATAATGTTAATTTGGGAACTTTGAGTAGGAACACTAGAGGAAATACCTACTATAGTAGTGGCTATACTAAGTAGGGTAAAAAAGGAAGGAATAATTGAAGTTGTGTATTGATTTATCCCAAATTCTATAGAAAAACTATGTGGCAGTGAAAAGGGACATCCTATGTGGGGTCCCATCATGAGGTTATAGATTACTATGGGATCCTTGCCCCTATGTTAATAATTTTCATTAATGAAAAGGATCATTTCAAAAATATATTCAAGATTACTTTCATCCTTTATAATAGGCATGTGTGGAGTATAGTTGAATAGATCAAGGGTTTTATAAGGAGGTGGTCCATAGTTTTTGTTTATAGTGGCCACATGAACATTGGTTCTAGTATAAGGATGGTGATATTTAGTAACTTTAGAGTAATTATTCAAATATATAATGTTGTGTTGTTTTGTTTACTTAGAATCATCAAAGATATACTACATGATGGAGAGTTTAAAGTGAAAATTGTATTGGCCAACTCAGTAAAGTAGAAAATGTACTATATTGATCATGGTTGATGTAGTTATGTAGACATAGATGTGAAGGACAAACTATATCAAGTTTGGTTGATGTAGGTAATAAAAGATACAATGATAAAAAATAGTGACCATAAAATGTATTATATCGATCATGGTCAATGTAGTTACATAGATAAAAATAGAGGGATAAAATGATATCCAACCTGGTTGATATAGTTAAATATGGGAAAATTTAACAGTATAGGAACATGAAATGTATTATATCGATCTTACTTGATATAACTACACAACCTAATAGGTAGAGATAAAATTATATTGATCCTGGTCAATGTAGTTAAATATAGAGAAATTTTAACAATATAGTGACTAAATTGTATGGGGTCTAGGTGGTATAGTTTGATAAACAAAGGAAAAATAAAAGCAAACTCAATATATTATATCTAACCTCATTTATGTAGTATGTTCACATATAGACAACTATATTGACATCAACAGATGTAGTTGGCACAAATAAAACATAATTATATTGATGGTGGTTGATATAGTTTATAATATAGAATATAATAGCAAGCAACAAATTATAAATTTCATTATTTTTTTAACTATTTATTTGAAATGAAGATCAAGTAGATGTGCTAAAAGGATGTGACTAATTTTTAGGCTCTTAAAGATACTTATTGATCTATTAGATAGTGTCAGCCTAATATTTTAGAGTATTAACCATGGAGGAATTAGCATTCCCATAGCCCACTAAATCCAATTTCAAGGGTAAGATGAGAGTAAATTTTTTATGCTAACCACTAACTAGCACACTATAAAATCAAATTGATGGTTGGCTTCCTAATGTTCAATAAAAAAATTAAGTCTTAGGCATTTCCTAAATACCATGAGGTATGTGGAAGCTAAAGTTCATGTTTAGCTCTATACTATTGTTATGAGTATTGGGGAAATCCCCTCCCGTTATGGTTTTTTTTTAAATAGATAAGGATTATGAATAGAACATTATGTATCCCTTCATGATAGTATCTAAATAATTTGAAAATTTCTAGAACATAGTTTCTAGGGAAACCCAAACAAAGAGAAAAATAAAAGTCAAAAATCAATGTTGAAAATCAATCTATAGATTTTAATCAATGGAAATAAATAGGTAGTCAACTTGAAATTAAAATTTTTGATTAATTATTAAAAATGAAAGTTAATTTACCTTGCTTATACTAAAAATTAAAAGACATAAAATCATATAAGTATAGGTTGATGTAGTTATTCATAAAGTATAAACAAAGTAAACTAGATCATATAAGGTTGACATACTTTACTGATAATAAATGTAAATATATAATTATATATACCAAAGTCGAGATAGTTTGACAAGGAGGAAAATGAATTTATAACTATGTTATATCGGTTTGATATAGTTGTATGTGTAAAATTAATTTTAATATAATGTAAAATTTGATGTAGAATTTACTTAATGGATTTGAGTGTAAAGCAAAACTATATCAAATTGGGTTAATATTTAATGGCATAAAGTTACTTGGACTACATAATTAGATTGGTCTTAGTTGATGTATTGGACAAATAAAAATAATGTAAATTTGATTGCAAAAACTATATCATTTTATGTCATCATAACCCATTGGAAAAACATAGAAGTAACATTGTATTGCCCTATGTCGATGTAGTTTCCTCAAAAATCTATAGAAATTATATTGGATTGACTTGAGTCAATGTAGTTTATATAAAATAATAAAAAATAAACCATATAAATAAAATTAGATTAGGCATGGATGATATATTTGGTAAACTAAAAATATATATAAATTAAAATAGATCAACCTCCATTGATGTATCTTGTTGAAAAACATAGAAAATTAAAATGGTATCAATCCACATCAATGTAGTTTTCTTGGAAAAACATAGAATTTATATTATATCAACCTACATCGATGTAGCCTACTAAAAAATATAAATAAATAAAATTGTATCGACATGTGCTATTATAGTTTATTGAAGGACAAAAATCAATGGTTAGTTCACATTGGGTTCATTAGAATGTATGTAACAATCTAGGATAACTTGTAAGTTATCCTATCTAAGACATTTAGACTCAAATAAGGTAAATTAAATAGATTTAATCAGTACTTATTTATATTAGGGTATGACCAAATGGTATTGCTAAACCTAGTTACAAGAACACTTATTGTAAAGTAGGATTATGAAGATGATGTTAGTCTCTCCTGTTAGTAGATAAAATAAAGCAATCAATGACAACTAACATGTTAAACCTATGTACTAGGGTGAGCAATGAGTGAGCAATGATAATAGAATAAATATATCTACTAATAGAATACAAAAACACCATTTACCTTCCTAGAATGACTCTATATTGCAATCAATGTGAGAGAAGGCCTATGCTCAATATTGTGAACAAATGATATTTATCAATGCTAATGGTTTTTTGAAGCACCTCTTATTAATCCCTTGGTAATTTCCTCTTAGCTTGTGTTGTAATGTTGCTTTATAGAAATAATTTGGTATTATTTGTTTGCACACAAAATCTCAATTAAGAATGGTCATGACACTTGTATTTATAGGTTTTTAACTAACTCTAACTCATGTGTGGTTAGGCTAGGGTCAAGGTTGGGAGCCCAAATGAAAATAATTATGGCTTTAATTATGCATTTATGAAGGCATGTCTCAATATTTCTGATTTTTATGTCATTTATGTTCATATTTTCAATTCTTGATTTTGAGAGTGATGAAATCATTATGACCTCATATTACCTTATATTTGTTGAATTTTGATTTTTAGAACTTAGATATTTACTAATTAAACATGGATTTTTCACTTGAGCATTTAATTTGATTTTCTTGGTTAATTAATTTTGCTTAGTTTTTTGGTCATTTCAAGAATTATGTTAAGTTCCCCGCTTAATTAGTCAAAAAGTCAGTTTATTTGATCACAAGTTGATTAGGGATGAATTTACAAGAGGTTATTATTATGTATAGGTTATTACCCCAAATAGGGAAGCCTAATGTAATTATGATCACTTATGTTTAATGTGCAGATGAATTTAAGATGTTTAATAGTTTTTAGGCTTAATTGTGCATTGTTTACTAGAATTTAGTCTAAAGTATATTTAGACATGAAAGTGGTCTAAAAGGAGTGTCTACATTTTAATCATATTTAAATAGGTGTTGTAATACATAGGCATGGTAATGTCTTCTCAAAGAATTAAAAATTCATTATGTTGAAATTTTTAATGTTTTGAAAAAGTGATGTTTTGACAGCCATATGTTGTTATGAGCCAAAAATCATATGTTGATGCTCCAAAAAGTGGTTAATGAGCCCTGGATGCCCCCTTGAGGGAGTGGGTAGCACATAGTGTCATTGAATGGACCCTCAAAAAGATTAAAATGGCATAGTCTAGTGGTAATACATGTATAAATAAGGATTTTCCCTAACAAGGAAATTTTAATCCTTAGCACAATGATTTGCCTAGTAGGGCAGATTTGAGCATGATATAATCAATTTTTCCCCATTATAGTGGTTGTGATCATTTATTGATCTAAATAATTTTCCATGTTATGTAAAATTGTCAAAGGAGCTCACATAATGAACCCATAACATGGATTAACGATGAGATGGCATAGGGAATGGTATAATCTAGGGTACTTGGTAGTACGTAGATGCACATCCTAACTAGAAGTAACTAATATTTATTTGTGATTTAGTTAATATGTGTTTGGATATTGTGTGGGTAGATTTTTTTGGAGTAAGAGTAAATATTTTTGGCATCATTACTTGATATATCATTTGCCCTAATTTTATTATAGCATGTGACATTATGCATCATAGTTATAAATAAACCATAATAATAATGTGTGTCATATGCATGGAAAAACTTAATTTAAATGCATGTATAAATAATCTATGTGTAAGATGTAACCAATAAAATCCAAAGTATAAATATAATGCAATAAACTAAGTGTAAGAATGATTACAAATACTCACAACTCAAGTACAAGATATAGCAAATTAAGACTTAAGTGTAAACATAATCTAAAAAACCTAATAGCAACTAACGAGAAGGGAAGAAAATAACACAATCTAAATTCAAAAAGTAAACAACTCAAGCCCAGGAAATACGTAAGACTCAATTATAAACTAGTTATCCTTAGACACACAATACTAAAAATGAATAAATATAAAACACCCAACTAAAGGGGATAAAAAGCAATCAATGACATCATACAGTAAACAAACTAAGCTATAACACAATGAAAGAAAGAAATAAAACTATAGAAAATCAAATAAACTAACTACTTACACCATTCATGTGCATGTAAGAGAAGTGTTGTGTGTGTCACAAGGATTCCCCTAAGATATAAGGAACAACAACACAGGTATGACAACATAGGAGTGGTAAGTTGGAATAGAAGAATAAGGAAGGGGTTGTTGAGTTATCTCCAAATGTGTTAGGTGAATGGATGCTACCACATAGTCCCATAGACATGGTTCTAACATGGACTTCAAGCCAAATGTAGTTCTCCTAGTATTTAGGATAGAATAAAAATTGATGATAAGTAAAAGATATTGATTTTAGAGGAAAATAGTAGTGGGCTCACAAAATGGAGAGAACAATAAATAAAGGGGTTGGTACTTATGATTGTGAGAATGTCAGGAATAATAAATTGTGAAGCTATGTGAGCATGGTTTAGGATAAAACCACAATGCAAGATAAAAGGGAAGTGTTCACAAATGAGATAGGTTAGTAATTCATAGCATCCACTGCATCTAAATCTTAGAGCAAGAATGAGATGGAAAAATGGTGAGAGCATTAGATCATATGGATCAAAAAATGGAAAGAGTATTTTAAAACAAACATGTAGAAAGGAATGGTCAATAAAACAGATGAATGAAATCAATAACTAAGATTTTCCAATGTAGTTCTCCCAAAAATGGGAGGGTATATAATTTGTAAAGGGGAATAGGAAAATGTAAATATTCATGAGATGACCCATGGGATATATTTATTTATACTTATTAAATAAGAGATGCATGTCCTAAATAGCATGGATACAATCTAATTAAACTAATGTTTGAGACTTATTTAGGATTTTTTGGTATATTTTCATGCTTTTTAGGTTTTTTTAGGTATATCAACTCAATAGAGGATTATGAGATGCATAATGGGTTAACTCATAAAATGATAAGAGTTCTTATTAATTTTCTCATAAAATGACAAAAGTGTTGTTTAGGTTACTCATAAAATAATTAGAACATGGGAATAAGGGTGGCCAAGCTGGTCTTAAAAATATTGAGTATTGCCTACATAATCCAAATAAACCTCAAACCACTATATCTATTTTAGTGAATTTTAGCTTATATTTTGAAAATAAGAAGAAGAAACTAAACATAGGTATGGTTGAAAAACCTCTTTGATTGTGCACATGTTGAATCAAATTATTATGAAGAGCTCCTCTTTGGATTGGGAGGATGACCTAAAAATAAGACAACACTAAAGAATTTTTTTTTTGTTAGATAGATAGCTAAGTGGATTGCCTAGCACTAACTAGATCTTGAAAGCAAAGGCTTCTGTGGACCCTGTCAATCCACATGTTTTAAATAATTAAGTTTATAAAACAAAATATAAAGTACTGGCATCCATAATTAAAGGGTACTAAAATTGAATAAACTAAATGCTTTCCAAATAGAGTAGACTAGAAATGACTAATATAGTGATGAGAAAATCAATGCTAGTGTTAAATGGCTCGGATCTACTTCAAAAAATAAAGTAGGAGCCTGTGAATAGGCAAGGACATAGGAAACCAAATTTGGTTAGGGGTAAAAGGGTGAAAACAAATTTATATAATTTCATACCATAGTGACCATTGGTGATTGATGTGACCATCAATAGTTAAGGTGACCGTCAATGGTCAAGCTAACCATCGGTGGTTAGATAGAATGTTGATGGTTGAGACAACCATTGATAGTGACTCTGTATAGTCATGGGTTGGTGAATGGCTGATTAATAGGATCACAAGGTGGATTTTAAAGATATGGGTTGGTGCTAGGTTAAATGTAAAAGGAAAATAAATTAATTAAATTTTATGAAACAAATACTTATCTTATAGAAGGCTGATTAGGTGAACGTTTGAGGTGGTTGACTCATTAGTGTAGTCTCATGTGATTTTGTTAGAGTAATGGTACTTAGAACTTTGGTGGAGTGGCATTGGTAATTCAGCTCTCTGACATGATGGTTGGATCACTAGATTTTTGATAGTGATTAACCTATAAAACAAATGAATTCTATATACACAAGATCTTGATAATCATTGAAGATGGGCTTCACCTTCCTACTCCTCTCTTCTTATAGGTAAGGCAAGATAGTTGTTATAAGATGCTAATTGGGACTTCTAATTATAACATGCTCATGCAATGGATCACACATGAATTAAGATGAACTAATTTTAGAAAATCAAGTTGGGTGGTTTTCATATTGGTGGTTAAGGAGGTGCACCTTGACCGTCAATAGTCAAAGTGACCATCAGTGATCATATTGACCATTGGTAGTCAAGGGTGAAGGGTCAAAGTGGGTAAAAAGGTTGGTTAAGCCATTTGAAAAAACTTACTAGGTTAGGCTTAGTTAGGGGTCAAAGGGTTAGATTGGTCCCAATGGGGTCTTAAGGTGGTCTAGGGGAATTGTGACATTTGGAATCATTATATGTAGATTTTTACTGTCTCTATTTTCCCCTTTTTGTTATACAACTTTCAATCAATAAGCTAAGAAACAAAAATTTATTATTAGTCAAAGGTTTGATTGCCCCAAATGTGGGAGCAGGTGTTCTTATTCAAACCATGATTCAATGAGGTAAAATAGAATTGGGTGCAAGTTTGATAAGGTGGGTGAAGGTGATGACAAATGTAGATGTCATGAAGGTGGGAGATAGGTTGGGCAATAAATCACAAACAAGCACATAAAGTATGAAAAAAAAGTGTGATAGTTGAGATTGTGCATTGGCTAGGTTACCATATTTGGTAAAAATAAGGGTCAATTCTAGAATAACAAGTGACAAGTGGACTGCATGACTGCATTTAGGTATGGTGGTTGGGGACACTTGTAAGTTTCCTAAGTGATGTTTATGTTTTGGTGGGTATCTAGAGTAGGAAGTTCTCCTATTAAATACATAAATGGGTCAATTTTCATGGGTGTCCAAGGTAGGAAGTGATCCCAAGAAGACACAAGTGGGTTAGGTAAGCACGAGGTGGTATAAGCTCAAAAGGTTCAACATGGTAATGTTTTCACTATGGTCAAATGGATCAGGCAAATGTCATCATGAAATGCACACTAGTTGGGCTGAAATAGAAGAATGGTGAGATGATGAGGTGTTGAGGTAGGTGGAGAAGGTAATCTCCATGGGTGGGTGAGTTGATTTGATTTTTCTTAAAGATGGTTTGCTCAAGGTAAGATAAAAAAGGTGGGGCCACCTGACCATCAATGGTCAGGGTCCCAAAGGGTGACCATCGATGGTCACCCTGACTATCAATGGTTAGGGTAGAAACCCTAAAATTTTATGGGGTAAAAGTGAAAATGGAATCATTTTTAAATCATTGTGATGTTGGCTAATGTTGACTTGGGGATCTAGTGTAGGTGGAAGAGCTTATGACATTAATTTGTTCAGGGGTGAACTAGTGATTGGTGACATCACTTAGAGACCTTATGTCTAGTTTCTAGTGTGGCTTAACTATAGGAGGTAGACACTCTCCCTATAGAGATACAAGTGGATATTTAGTAGGTAGGATGGGGAGGTTGAGCTTATCCCTTTTGATAGGGTGTGTAGATAGTTTGGCCTAATATAGGGTATTATAGGCATAATTCTAAGGTATATGCTTGAAGACTTAAAGATTTTATTGCTAGAGACACATTTTATGCTGACTTTGCTAGACTATAAAGAGCTACCAGGTAGGTCATAGATAGATGACACCAAATTTATAGATGGGTACATGGCATAGTACTAGGCATTATATGCAATGGTAAATATTGGTAGGGATGACAGAGGTAAAGTGCCTATAGATGTGGACCCAACTGAGAGAGGGGGCTAGAGAGTATAGGTACAGGGGGCCAACCTTAATGGATAGGCAAAAGAAACATTATCTTTTGCATAGGTATAAGTCATAACACTACATAGGTATGTGGCCACCTTACAAGGTCAAGTTACTACTCTCATAGGTGATAGAGATGAAGCATGGTCTTCATTCACCTTGGTTACACAAGAGAGGGACTCATTGAGGTAGAGAGGAGGAGGAGTTGCTATAGCACCAGCAAGACCACTAGGTAGTATCCTTATGGCATGATACTTGTCCATAGTTAAGGAGTTATGCTATTATGAGGCCATAGTTTTGACAAAGTGTCCACAAGAGCCTTGATGGGGTGAGTATAGAGCTAGCTTGACAGGTAGTGCTAATGTGGTGACTCCAAGGTAGTGGGCAGTGTTTTTAGGTGGATAGAAAAGTGTGACAGGTGGGTAGGTACTAGGACCAAGTGGTGTAATAGGAGATAGTGGTGCCCTAGGGGCATGACATAACTCATATATTTCATATATTACTATGTATAATTTTGATTTTGGCCTGAAAGCCAATGTGATGAGATGTACATTTTGAGAGAGAGACATGTCTATCTGCTTATACACATTATTATTTTATTTAGACTCAATATATATATATATATATATATATAATCTTTGTTCCTTGCTTATGCTTATGGTCTATGATTTACATTGATGTTTAATGCTTATGATGTGATGGTATATTGCTTATGGATAATGCTTATATGATGGATACTAGACACTAATATAGATTTAGGTATGTAGGTATGAGATGGCTTTTATTTGTGGTTATGCTTATGACATGTTCAGTTCTAATGAGTATATGCTTCATTATTTAGATTCAGAAATATGGTGGAAAATGGTTGATTGTTTTATTTCTCATAGATGTTATGGTTTTATTGTGCTTGTTATGGTTGTGATTATGATTATGATGTTTCTTATGACACATATGGATATGACTATTTTTATTATGGTTGTTATTATCTTACTTAAGGTAAAGCACATGAGGTAAAGTAACTAAAAATAGTAAATGAGAGAACAAAGAACATAATCAAGAGACAAACATTGTAATGAAAATATCAACTAGTCATGATAGGATAAGAAGAGGGAATGATACTTCTTCTTTGACAAGGACTAGAATGCATTCAAAGTTGTATTGGCTTAATGAGCATAAGCCCTTTGAATGCTTCTCATTAACACTCGTTAGTTGGTAAAAAGGTGTTTTGACCACATAAGGTTAAGTAATCTCAAAATCCCTTGCTTATAAGGGAGATCGATGAAAATAGAACCTACATGTGAAACTATCATGTATCTTTTATAGGTGTCCAAAGAGTCAGTATAAACAAGTCTATGTCATATAAAGTGTAGACCAATCAATGTAGTAAGTCTACATATGAAATCCAATTGTGGTTTCCACTTTATTATGCTATATGAGAGCTAAATTGTAGCTTTCAAAATTATTTTGATTTTGTTATGATTTTGAGAATGGGTCTTATGCTTTGTTACTATATATAGGAAGTTAATCGATGTGGGAAGCTTCCAAAAAATTGTTGTTCTTGCAGACACTCAAAAACTACCCCATTTTTTATGTTAAAATGCCCTTGAACCCTTACCCAACCTTTGGAGCTAGTTAACGACCCAGTGGACTTATCCCCCTTTTTAATGTACTAACTTGACCATTTTTCACCCATTTTCATCTAGACCCTAGACCCTCAACCATCGATGGTCAGGTCCCCAGCCTATACCAAATCAATTTTTAGATTAAGTGAGAGATTAACTTTAAACTCAATTTGGTAACTTTCTATTTGGTGATACAAATTAGCTTTGTGGCACCCAACTTAGCATCTTTATCCCTTACCTACTTAGCAACTTCTTCCACTCCAATTGGTAACTTCTTATAAATATGGAGTTGTAAGAAGGAGATGGGGATCCAAAAAATCTATAATTACATGTTACTAAAATCTCTTTACAGGTATCCACCCTTACTGAAATTCTACCCATATCATTCTCAGAGGTTAGAGTATCTTTACATGGTAAAAAAATCTTCCATGTTGTTTCTACCCTTTCTCCATTACTCTTGATAAATAGGTATTTTCCATTTGTTGTCCATTCTTTATTTCTTTTCTCAAGTTTAATACATTGATCATATTATATTTGTATTATGTTCTTATTACCTTAAACCTATATCAAACATCTCTTAGACTTAAAATCATATCTAAACCTCTATCCTACCAAACACCCAACCTGCCACCTAATTTTTGGACATTTCCAAAATTTGATAGGCAACCATTGATAATTAGCCCAACTGCCACCAATTAACTTAACCATCACTAGTTTCCCAACTATCATCAATCTCTTTAATGACCACTGGTTACATGTCTATAACCAAACCAATAACCTTTTACCCATTGACAAAACCTTTGACTAAACTCTATTTTATACCTTTCATCACCAACTAGACCAGACCTAAACTAAGCATTTCTTTCTAACAACAAGCATTTTATTTTCTTGTATTAGATAGAATTTATCTTTATGTTATTTACTACAACTATCATCTCTTTTTATCCAACCTTTTATTAGAAAGGGGATTGAGAACCATCCTAGCAACCTATTGCTTTTTTGAATCTAGAATATGCTAGGCAATCCCCCCATCTTATTGTCTAACCAACAAAATCCATTTAGTGATTTTTTATTGTAGGTCTTCCTCCCTAGCCAAAGAGGAGCTCTCACTTCATTTAGATATCAATGTACATGCACTTTCTACTAAGTACCCTTACAAACCCCTTTCTTTCAATTTTACTTCTACTTTCATAAACTAAGAAATGAAAATAAATTTTGAGTAAAACATTCTGGCACACCTAGTGGGACCCACCACCTTTCTTTCTTAGTTAGCATTGTATGTTTTCTCGCTCTCTATTGTTTTCTCATCCAAAGAAATATAAAATTTTCTATTTAGGCTTAAAATAAACCTTGCATCCATTGTTTGCTTGTTACTTTGGTTCACCTAGTAACATAAAAAGGCAAGTAATCTATCATAAATTCACTTTTTCATCACACACAAAACCTAAACCACACAATCAATCAACACACCATAACATACTTGAGACAAGTCTCGATTGGTAGTTCACCACCCAAAAGATAACCTTACCTTTCCTGGTAATCCCACTTAGATTTCATCACCAAGGGGAGAGCCCACTCCATTCTTTGGTAGAGTATAAGCCTTGGACAGATGGTATATCTTGGCTAAGTGATCCATCCTAGCTTTGGGATCATGAAGTGTGGGGAGCAAGCCCCCAGTACCAAGCCATGTACCTAATTCAGTAAAGATTCTCTTGAGTTCCTAAACATTACCTGAAGCCATCCTTAGCTTACCTATGTAGTACCCAATTTTCAATCCAAACTACCTTCACACATTTTTAACTAAGGCATAAGCCAACATGAGATAAAAGTTATCCTAGGAGATAACACACTTAGTGTATGCATTACTTTATGTAATTTTTTATTTTTTTCTCTTTGTTCAAGTTGTGAGGAAATGACCTTATACCACCAACCTTCCATCATTTTAACCTAATTTACCCTCATCTTCATTACCTTTTTCAAATGGAGAGCCCTTTTATAACCTTTTCTAGATATCCTAGCTTTGCTAGAATCTCATACCACAACCCTCTTGCATCCAAGCATTACCTAGCATCTTGAACTATCTATGCTCCTTACCTTACTTATAATCAAACCATCTCTACCCATCATCCATCAAAATTCAACCACAATCAACCCCTAAACTATCAACTACCACTTGAATTGGTTACAATGTTAATAGACTAAATAAGTAAAGTAGAGTTATCTATTTCCAGCACCCATGACCAATCAACCCTTACCTAAAACCAATCAAATTTCAAATTCAACTTACCAACAATCTATCAACAACCCTTTAACCATTATCTTACCCAACCAATAACTTATCAACATCTACCATGTCCATTACACCAACTTGGTCAAAACTTGGGTCATCTACCCCAACCCTCATATCAATTACCTCAACCCACCTTATTAACCAACCCACCAACCTATCAACCCAACCTATCAGCCTATTAATCTAACAAACAACTAACATACCAACATATCAATCCAACCAAACCAATAAAGCCAACCCACCTCATCAACCTTAATCAACTTATCAAATCAACCCAACAACTATCAACCCAACCCTTATCAACCAATCCCACCCAAATATCAACCAAACTTACCTGATTAATCTAACATATTCAACTTACCCACCTTATCACCCTTATCAACCTTATCAAAACTAACCAACAACTACCAATCAATCCTACCTACCCTATCAAACCTATTGAACCCACCTCATCAAACCCACCAGCTATTTCACCAACTCAATAATCATTAGGGCACCCTCTTCCTAGGTAGTACACCCCACTAGGGGAATCATATGGCTCAATATTTGATAAAATCTTGGAGTCCTCCATCATTTATCTCCCTCCAATCAAACACATCAATATTTTTCTTCTAAAACCAATTTGGTTTGTAGAGACTAATTTTTATGCCTATCATCACACACACAAACATGATATAGATAGATGTGGCTCTTTTAAGAGGCTCATCCAAAACCTTATTAATCACAAGGAGTTATCAAAGGAAATTCTTTGTATTCCCTCCAACCTAGCCTTAAATATCATCAAAAAATCAACCATAAAACTTCTTCCTTCACTCATTATTGAGGAAACCATGGTCTAAACCACTTGTTACCCAAGTATAACCTTGTCAACTTTCCTTGGAAACTAAATTCAAGGAACCAACCCATCAATTCTTTCCACTTACTAATGTGGAATCAACCAACCAACATTTTCCACTCAACCATGTGGAACCAACCAACCTACCTTTTTCACTTTCTAGTTCTATCAAACCTATTAACCTAGCCTTAATGGCCATCAACTAAACCAAACCTACCATTAACCCAACCTTACCTATAACCATTCACCCAACCTTACCTCACCAACTAAATCAAACAATCAAACCAAAAAGCCAACTCAACCATTTATCTTACCTCTCTCAACTAGTCAAACCAATCTCTACCCCAACTTAATCAACCATATTATACCTACCTTTTCACTCTACCATAACCAACCTACCTAAAAACCCTAACCAAAACCTACCCTTCAAACTTATCAATCCTACCCTATCCTACCTAAATTGAATCCAACTACCTTTTCCTAACCTTGGTGCACTAGAGGAAATCCCACATGAACCACCACCTATGAACTTGACCTACTAATCACTAATAACTAACAACCCTTGGGGAGGTGGGTGAAGACATCTTCACCCCTCCTAAAACCATCTTACTAACCATTACCTCACCTTGGGATCATTTTCCCCTCTTTTGACCATCCATCACAAAAGCAAACTGGGGGAACTTCCCCTCCATAAGGCTTTGACTATTTATCAACCCAACCCACCTTATAAACTCTAACTAAGCAATAAAATACACTTAACCAAACCAAAAAAATAAAATCTATCAACCAACCAACCTTAAATTCTTGAGGATTACCTTTCTCCTTCACCCAACCAAAATTATTGGAGAATCACCTTCCCCTCCCAACCAGTGTAACTACAGATTACCCTTCTCCATGCACAAACCAACCAACCAAATAAATTTAATCTTAGCCATTATTGACTACCTTTTACACATTTCTCTTTTTTAACTATCTTCCTCCATTAAATTCTTACCTAACTAACCTCACCTTCTTGTCAACCCATACCTTTTTCCCATCTACCCAAAAGTTACAAGGTCACTATGAGATATCTACTCTTTTTATTGACACTAAAGATCCATGCAAGCATGAATTTAGGGCATATCAAGCCTGAACCTCTTAAACACTTGGCATTCACATCTATTCTTTGGTTAAACCAAGTTCCTTGTCATTTTGTATCTAACTTAAGCTCATCCCTTATTTCCAATCACCTTCATCTCCTTATCTTTAAGGAAAATTGATTAAAAATAGGATCATGTGATTATCTATCACAAACTTTGACTAACCCTAAACATGAATGCCATGGCTCTACCCATGGCATGATCCTCATGGATACTTTTTGTCTCTAACTAGATGGAATCCCATGGTCGTTGTCACTTAAAACAACCTCTTCCACCCATCATCATCCTTCTTATGCCATGGATTTGCCTCCATAAATGAAAACCTTAGGCTTATATAGACATTCCATGTCTCAACTAGCATATAAACATTTGGGATACCAAAATATCACTTGGGTCAACATCTTTAATGTGTAGACTACTCCCTTGAAGGATAGTTGTTCAAAAACAATCTAAAAAAATTTTGAACTTAAAATAGAATACTCCCTTGAAGCATAGCTATCAAATATAAACAAACCCAAACTTAGACCACTCCCTCAAAGGATGGCTAAGTTAACTTTGTCAAAATAAATCATTTGAAGCTTCCCACATTGATCAACTTCACCAGCATATCACAATAAGCAATATAAGACCCTATACATTAAAAAAAAAATCCTAAGAAAACTATAATTAGTTTTCATCAGTAGAATTCCCACATAGATCAGTCTATACCTAGATATGACATGGGCTTGTCTATCATGGTTCTTATGTCACCTATATAAGGGGCAAGCCATCCCCACAAGAAGGTTTCCATACCTATCACCCACTACCTATCATCCATTTCCCCTTTTTTCCTCCAAAAATCAAGGGATTTGAGCTTACTTGACACCATGTGATCAAGTTACCTTTTTTTAACCATTGAACTAACAACAAAGCAAAAGCATGATAAGAGTTTTTATGTTCATAAACCCACCCATCTTACCATCATGGTCTTTGTCAATTAGAGTGTTTAGCCTCCCCCTTATACTTTCATGATCACTTGTGATGGCATGTCTTCTCCCTTTTGAAACCAATTTATCACCTAATCAACCAAATAACCTAAACCAAATTCAACCCATCAAACCTATAAAAGTAACCTTATTTATCTTATCTAAACAAATTAATAACTAACACCCAAACAAGAAACTACAAATCACATTCACCCAACCCATCCAATCAATTTAACATAACAAACCAACTAACCAATGAGGAAACTTAACCTTTTACCTTGGGAGTCACCTTCTCCCTAAACCTTGGAGGTTACCTTTCTTCATAATCCTAGCCAACCAAAACCAAACCAAACCTAACCTTTGGAGGATACTTTTCTCCAATCACCTCACCTACACAACCAATAACCTATTAACACCAACTTAACAATTATTTTTACCAATCTCAACTTCAACCTATCCAACCTCATCAACCATTAGGTTATCTATCCCCCAACCACCATCTTAAGCTACCTTTTCAGTGTTACTTAACTAGCCTAATCTATCAACCCAACTAACCTTCTCAACCTTATCAACCCAATAACCATCACCCTAGCCTATCAATCTACCAAACCTACCTTACCTATTCAACCAACATTACCAAACCAAACCCTTACCTACCAATCAAACTTACTAAACCTTACCTACCATGATTAAAACACCTATCTACCCAACCACCTATCAACAAGCCTTATCCACTCAACTTAACCTATCAAATCCAAATTTACCTATCTTATCAACCCTATCAACCCAAACCAAACCAAATGGTACACTCAAGTAGGGGAAATCCATTTGGATGTCTACCAACTTATTTGTGAGTCACCCTCTCCCTCAAACTATGGAGCTTACCCTTCTCCACCAACTTATTTGGGAGTCACCTTCTCCCTTAAATTTTGGATATTGCACTTCTCTACCCAACTTCCCAACCATTCAATCATGTTTACCTTGACATTGGCCCCTTTTGACCCACCCTATCACATGTTTTGTGATGACCTTGTCTTAGTCCTTTTGACCACATAGACTAACATTACCATGTTAAACATTTAATTTTTCACCACCTCATGCACAACCAGACCATTTATGTTTTTATTGAGAGTACTTCTTACCTTAGATACTTGAGTAAACACCAACCTTGTCTAGGAGACTTGATAAGACTAACCTGATCAGCTATGACCAACATTGGGAACTAGTTACCTTGTCATTTATCCCAGAACTTGACCTTATTATTACTAACATGTCAATCTTAGTCTTTTTTTGATATTGGATATCATAGTTAGTCACATTTTTTTACATGTGTTTATGTCTCATATGACCAACCTCACATTTTTCTCACCCACCTTATGACTTATCATCTATAATTTATAAACCCTAACCCAATTTGACCTTACCTCATTAACTCCTAGTTTGAGGGGGAATACCTCCTCTCATACTCAGGGTAATTAGACCTTTTGGAGATGACCCTTCTCTATAAACCTTTACCCAAACTAAACCATGTGATTCTTCAATTTTGAGAAACCCAATTGAGTATCACTACCTTACCCCTAGATTGTACCTAATCACTATAACCCACCCATGAACCATTAAATAACTACATTTGACCTAAATTTCTTTTTGGATATTACATCCATAGAACTATGTAGCCAACGTTCACTTGCCTAGAGCATTTGGAGTCAGCTCGACCATCACCCTTCACCCTTGACCAATAACCTTCTTTGTTTTTATTTTGTAGCTTATTGACCTAAAGCCACATAACAAAAAGGGACCAAATGTAGACATTCAAAAACTACCCATTTTTATGTCAAAACACCCTTGAACCCTTACTTGAACTTTGGAGCTAGTTAACCACCTAGAGGACTTATCCCCCTTTTTAACATACTAACTTCACTATTTTAACCTAATTTTTTAAACCATTTTTCACCCATTTTCATATATACCCTCGACCACTGATGGTCAACCTAACCATTGATGGTTAGCCTAACTGTCAATAATTAAGCCTAATCATCAATGGTCAAGTCTTTATCCTATACCAAATTAATTTCTAAATTGAGTGCAAGATTAACTTCACACTCAATTTGGTAACTTTCCATTTAGTGATAAAAATCAAGTTTATGGTACCCAACTTAGCATATTTATCCCTTACCTACTTAGCAACTTCTTCTACTCCAATTGGCAACTTCTTCCTATAAATACAAAGCTACAAAAAGGAGATGGGGATCAAAAAAATCTATAAATACATACTACCAAAATATATTTATAGGTATCCACCCTTATCAAAACATTACCCAAATCATTCTTAGAGGCTAGAGTATTGCTACATTGGCGAAAATTCCTCCAAGTCATTTCTACCCTTTCTCCATTACTTTTGATAAAAATGTATTTTCCATTTGTTTTCCATTCTATATTTCTTTTCTCAAGTTTAATGCCTTGATCAAATTCTATTTTTATTCTATTATTATTACCTTAAACCTATATCAGACCTCTACTAGACTAGAACTCATATCTAAACCTTTGTCTTACTAAATACCCAACCTACCACCTAATTTTTGGACATTCTTAGAATTTGATAAGTAACCACCAACAGTTAGCCTAACTGTCATTGGTTACCTTAACCATTTTTGGTTGCCCAACCATCACCAATCATTTGAACCACCACTAATTACTTATTTGTAACTAAACCATCAGCCTTTTACCCATTGACCAAACCTTTGACCAAACTTTGTTTTCTACCTCCCATCACCAACCAGACTAGACTAGCCTAGACCAGACCTGACCTAAACATTTATTTTTAATAACAAGCATTTATTTTTTTGTATTAGATATAATTTATCTTTATGTTATTTACTACAAGTATCATCTATTTTTATCTAAATTTGTATTAGAAAGGGGATTGACAGCCATCCTAGTAAGCTATTACTTTCTTAGATCTAACATACACTAAACAAGCCCCCCATCTTATTATCTAACCAACAAATTCCATTTAGTGATTTCTTACTGTAGGTCTTCCTCCCTAGGTAAAGAGGAGATCTCATCATCTACATATCAACATGTGCACTTTCTACTAGGTACCCTTACACACCTTTTTCTTTTAGTTTTAGTTCTACTTTCATAAACTAAGAAATGAGGAGAAAATTTGAGTAAAATAGTTCTTTTGATAAATGCTTTACTCGACCATCCTTCAAGTGAGTGGTCTAAGTTTATGTGTTTTATTTTATGATTTATGAAATTATTCCTTAAAGGGAGTAGTATACCTTAGATTTTTGCAATTTTAGTATGCTTATGTAGTTATCCTTCAAGGGAGCAGTTTGTGAATACTAGGAATGACCCATGATTTAAATTTGGCTTTTTACTTGTTTGATTTTTATTGACATAGACATACTTATATAGGCTTAAGGGTTTACCCTTATGAATGTAAAACTAAAAACACAAGAGGTTTATTAGGTGTAAAGAGATATAGGTGACAATGATCATGGGTATCCATCCCAATCAAGGGGAAAAAACTACCATGAGAATCATACCATGGATAGAGTTGTGGTACCCATTATTCAAAATTAGGCTGACTATGATGGATAATCACATGATTCAATTTTAATTATTATCCCCTAAAATAGGGAGATAAATGTGTTTGAAAACAATGGATGAGCTTAAGTTAAAACAAAAGGTGAACTTTAGCCGTCTTAATAAAAGAATGAACGTAGATGCAAAGCATTGAGGGGCTCAAGCTCTAGGTTGCCTTCAAGAGAGGACAACCAGTAAGCTCTTGATCCATACTTTTGGGTTATGATATAGGTTCCAATCCAATTGAAATCAAACTTTCCTTGCTTTTTTTTCTCCATAGTGGTGGTATGTTGATTTTCCTTTAAGATGAGGTCTCTAATGTTTAATTTTTGCACTTTGAGGTGTTTTTTGTAGACACATTTGATGCACTCTTGATAGACATAAATATGGGTAAATTCTACTAAGTGGTGCTCATCAAATATCTCAAGTTGGGATAAATGGTACTGACAATAATCATCCTTAATAATGAGATCTTTCAATGATATGAAAAGAGAGGGTATTTGGACTTTGAGAGGCAAGATAACCTCCACTCCAAACATAAGAGAAAAATTTATAGAACTTGTAGGTGTTCTAATGCTAGTGTGATATACCCATAAAGTGAAGGGGATGTACAAATGTTAATCCTGAATAGATGCATTAACCATTTTAGTTATCTTATTATTAAGACTTTTGTTAGAGGCTTTGACATATTCATTCACTTAAGGGTGATAGGGTGAGGAGAAGCTTAACTTAATTTTGAATGCATCACATAGACCCTAGACTTGCTTGTTCTTAAAATATTTACCATTGTCAATGATAATCTTATGCAGAACACTAAAGTGGTAGATGATATGATGGTTGATAAATTTGATAATCTTTTTTGTTTTGGTCAAGATTAGAGGAATAGCCTCTACCCACTTGGTAAAATATTTGGTCACAGTGATGATAGAGTTTTGTCGCTATGAGGAATGGGGATTAATTTCACCAATGAGGTCTAGACCCCATTATGAAAAGGGCCAAAAATCAATAGAAATATGAAGACTATGGATAGGTGCATGATGCAAACTAGTATGTTATTGGCATTTAACACACTTTTTCACATAATCATACCAATCTTGGTTAAGGGTAGGCTAGTAATATCCAATGCAAAGTATACATTTAGCTACAATGAGGCCACTTAAATGTCCCCCAAAAATACTATCATGTATTTCCCTGATAGCATGAGAGGCTTCATGATTGTGTAGGAAATGGAAGAGGAGGCCATAAAAGTTGTGTTTATAAATAATTCCTTACATAGTGGTGTAGCATGAGGTGTTTTAGATAAATTTTCTTCAATCATTCCTAGAAATTCTATAAGGAATGATGGAAAGATTGAGGTAGTAGAAGGTCTATTGATACCAAAGGTTAGGCTGGGTCTCCTCCACATTAAAAATGATTGGAGAATTTTATTTGACATAGGAATGTTGGGGAAGTCTATGGATAATGATAGATAGTTTAGAGTTAGAGGGTTCAGACAAGATTTGAGAGGCGATGGAGGCCATGGTGTTGGCAAACTTATTTTAGATCATAGGGTTTACTAGATGTGGTAGTGTTCAAATGATGCTAAGAGTTCATCAACTAGTTATTTGTATTATTGCAAGACATCATTATTACACTATTAAGAGCCATTGGTTTGACTAACCACAAGTTGGGAGTCACCAAAGATATTTATTGTTTTAAATCTTAGGGCTAAGGTACTTTGAAGTCCTATCACTAGGGAATCATACTCAACCATATTATTGGTACATTCAAAATCAAGCTTAAAGGACAAAGGAATAGGTTCATCATTAAAGGGGATAATGAATGATACCCACTCCCCCACTATGCTGACACTTTGATCTATCAAATAACATGGTGACTTGATAGGTGAAATTTGTCTAAGAGGGGTTATGATGGACTCATCAAGGAATTCAAGAGGGGGAGGTTGATTATCTATTAATGATGCATCAGCCAATTAGTTGGCAATGACTGATCCCATAATTGACTTTTGCTAAATGAACTCAAGGTCAAAATCTACTAAAAGCATGATCCATTTGGCCATGCACTATTTTTGGTATGGCTTGGAGTGCATGTACTTGTGTGGGTCACTATTGGTTATGACATAGGTTTTGTGGTTAAGGAGGTAGTGGTGAAGTTTGGTGGTCATGAAGACTAAATCTAAGTAAAGTTTCTTAGTATGGGTATACCGAGTCTCATACTATAAAAACATGTGGTCAATATAGTATATGGTTTGCTCTCTGTGTCATTCATCCTGATGAGCAAGCATTGCCCCTAAAGAGTGGTCAATGGTGGATATATATGGGTAAAAAGGTTGGTTATCCTTGGGATGGGTGAGGATATGTGGAGATAAAAGTTACTCTTTAAGTGAATCAAAGGCCTTTTGATAGTCTTTATTCCACTTAAAAGATACATCCTTCTTTAGAAGGTGGTGGCAAGGGTTGGCATTAGTCTGAAAGCTGGGAGATAAAATGATGAATGGATTGAAGCTTCCCCTACAAGCTACAAATTTGCTTGAGGTTGACTGGAGGAATCATGTCAATAATGTCTTTGATTTTGGTAGGATTGACTCTGATTCTATGGAGGGAGACAATAAAACCAAGGAGATTTCCTGATAATACCCCAAAAATGCACTTTTGGGGGTTTAGGTAGACATGGTAATGGATAAGTCACTCAAAGGTGATCTTGAGAATGGCTAAATGATCCTTTTAGATTTTGTATTTTTCAATAAGGTCATCCACATAGTCCTCTATAATCTTGTGGATAAGGTCATAGAAGATATAAGTCATAGCACATTGGTAGGTTGCACCAGCATTCTTTAACCCAAAAGGCATGACTTTATAGTAGAAGGTTCCCCATGGGGTGGTAAAGGTGGTCTTATGTTAATCTTTAAGATTAATTATGATATGATCATATCCCAATAGTCTATCCATGAGAGATAACATCTCATTGTTGGCTATAAGATCAACTAGTTGGTCAATGTTTGGTAGAGGAAAGTAATCTTTGGGGTAAGTGAGGTTAAGGTCATGAAACTACACACAAATGCATAGTCCCCTTCTAGCTTTGGTGACAAGTATGACATTTGAGACCCATTAGGGGTAGTCAATGGGTTGAATGAAATTGATAGATAGAAAATGTTGAAGCTCTTATTTGATGAGAAGGGTTATACGAGGGTGCATGCATCAAAGTTTCTAATTGATGGGCTTGGCATCATGGTTGGTGACTATATTATGGGTAAAAATGATGGGGTCAATTCTAGGAATTTTGATATAAGACTAAGAGAATGCTATGTTTCAGTCTTGGAGGAAAGAGGGAAAATCTTGAAGTTTCTTAGTATTCAATGATTGGTTGATTTCGACAATATAGGGGCTCTCAAGAATACCCAAGTTGATATCTATGGTGGATTAATTCAACATGGTTAAAGTCTCAAGAGGAAGGGATTTGTGGATGGAACAATCTATGTCACCAAGGTAGGTGAGAATAGAATCATCATGATGGCATTGAATAGTGTTAATAGTAGGAGACTCATTCCCTATCATCTTAGGATGGATCAAAAAAATGGTTATGGCTCCCCCCTCCTAAAAATTTAGGGGTCCTAGGCTGATCATGTTGATAGAAAAAAAATTATGTGGGATGATGTCAACATCCTCACACATAGGTGGAGGAGAGGATGGTGAGGAAGGGTTGTCTTCCTTAGTAATGGTGATGGTAGGTGGTTTGGTTTGCTTCTTGGTGGGTAGGATGAAACCAAGGCCATGTTTCTCATGATGCATTCTAGTTTCAATGGAAATCAACTCATGTGGGCCATGCTCATACCACCCAAGATCAAATCCTTTCTAAGCACACCTACGAAGGTAGGTTTTGGCAAAACTTGGTTTGTTTAGGTAGGAGAAACTATCAGTAAATGGATGAGGTGAAAGAGTGGTGGTGGAAGAATAATGGGTTTATCAAGTCCCCCATAAATGAAATGGGTCTGACAATGGGGAGGCCCAAAAAAAACAATGGTTCTAACATCAAGGTCATATCTTGGGTGGTTAGTAAGTTTCCCATACTCATGAGGAGTATGGAAGGTGTAAAGGGCTAAAAGGAAATATTCCCCCAATGAAAGGTAATGGAATGTTGATTTTGAATGGTCTGAGGTGGGGATCTGATCAGAGGGGATGGATGAGCTAGTTGATGCCTCATTGGTAGTTTGAGGAGTGACTTCCTCTTTCATGGTGGAGGTCTTATCTTTGGTTAAGGAGGGTGTGATATATAGATGTATGACTACATCATTGGGTCAGTAGGTCATGTTACATGTCAAGAAGGGACTTGGGTCAGATTATATGGTGATGACCTAGCTTTCATGCTAAAATTTAATGTAATGATATAGGGTAGAGGGCATGTAACCCATGAAGAAGATTCAAGTTCATCCCAAGAAAACATTTTATTAGAATTAACCTTTCACTACATAGAATATTTTGGGGAGCATGCGAGGTCCTACATAGATATGGAGGATAACCACTCCCAAGGTAGTGGTCATAGTGTCATTAAAGGATCAAAGGATGGTTGAGGTTTCAGACATGACATTGTCTAAAAGGTTTAGTTGGTTATAGGCATGGGAGGAGATGATATTAATATTATCTCCCCCATCAATCATGACCTATTTGATGTGGTTTGATTAATGTAAGAAGTAATAAAAAGAGGGGGATCATAGTCATCTAAATAGATAGAAGGTATTTCTAAATCCTTAAATGTAACATGGTTGGAGATGTGGAGATCACTAATAAAGGCTATTAGATGTTAAGGGTCTTTAGGTTGGATCTCTATCAATTTCAATGCCTCAATCATTAATTGGTGATGATGAGGTAAAGTAGTGATCAAATCATATAAACTCATCTTCATTGGGGTCTAGTGAAGCTATTTGAGCACTACTCTCCTAATGGATTCAAAGGGGTTGGATTTGGAGGTACCTAAGATAGATACCTTGGGTTTGGATAAAGGTGAAGTTGTTTGGGTAATGTTTGGTTGGGAGGAAAAAGGTAGGTATGTCCATGGAATAGACACTTTATCTTTCCCTTTATCCTTCTACTACACTCTTGTCACCACATGAATGGTATGGATAGAGAAACGAATCAAGATAGGAGAGTTGTTTGGCTCTTCATCACTCTAAAGTGAGAGTGGAGGAATAGGTAGGTTTTGGCTAGTGTTTATTGATTTAAGGATAGGAAATGGGCCTATGGGAGGTTCATCTATTAAAATATCATCCTCATCATAGAGCTATGGATAATGGTTTGGAGAGCTTTGTAATTTTCCATGTCATGACCTAGTGTCATACGATAAGATAACCCTTGGTGGTCATCATACCAAATGGGTTTGAACTCATAGGGTCAAATGGCCTAATAAGGGGTAAGGTCAAGAAATAATCTTGTAATAACCTTTGGAAAATGGTAGAGTAGGACTTAGTTAAAGGTGGAGAGGGTTTATGGGTTTCAGCCTTTGTTGGTAAGGTGGAAGTCATTTTAGGAGTGGTTTTGGTGATAGAAGGTTTGGGTAAGGTAGTGCATTTGGTTGGTGGTTTTGGTTTTCTTAGGGTAGGGGTTGATAGGTTCAAAGGAATAAGTTTCATAGTAGGTAGCTTGGTCATACCAGGTTCAGTGAAAATAGGTGTGTCAGAAAGCAAATGTGTTGGTGTAACCAATAGAGGTGGTTGGGATTTAGTTGGGATAACTAGCTTCCTACTTAGAGTGTAGAGATGAGGCCCCAAGATAGAGGGCAAGGTAGAGGGAGGTAGGAGTTTGGATCTTTGGCCTTTTGGTGTTTATACTCCCTTGGTTGTTTTAGGTTGGTACTTGGTTTTTCATTTCAATGAGGTAAGCTCCACAATCATAAATGAGTGGTTAAGACTCTGTGTATAGAAAGTTCCAAAGTTCTTATTTAGTTTGGTCAATTTGGTTTGAGAAAGTGATTTTGTCACTTAGGGTTTAGGTGCCTTGGATGGTTAAGGGATTGCTAGGTTGGTAAAATTTGCTATTGGTTTGGTTGATAGGGTAAGCCTTTAGATAGTAGAAGTGATGGGTTGGTCTATTAAAGGTATGGTTGGAGGTTCTTACTTGGTGATATAAGGTAACTTTAATTTCTTCCAAAAGGTGTCTCGATCCATGTTAGGGTTGGAGATAATTTCTAATTTTTGCACTAACCTAGAGAATGGTTTGTTGGTTGGTTTTATTCCCTAGATAGTGGACCTGAAAGATAAGCCCATAAGTTGAGGCATAGGGATCGTAACCTCATCCTCTTCCTTCATCAAAGGATAAGAGGTTTGAATGGGTGACTTCTCTATGGGAGATTTAGAGATGGGGGCTTCCTCTTTGAGAATGATTTCTTAAGGGGCAATAGGTTACTCAGTGGTTGATGAGAAAATTAAAATGGGTGCTTGCTTCGGTATGTCAGTCAAGGGAGGGGTTTAAGGTTCCACTACCTTGATAAGTGGAGGAGGAGAAAGGGGGGTTTCCTTGGTTTGGATTTCCAAAAGAGGAGAAGGTAACTCCACTACCTTAATAAGTAGAGAGGGTGAGGGATAGATAGGTTTCTCAATAGGTTCTTTAGCAATGAGAGTGTCAAAAACCATGTTAACAGTATGTGCATCATGAGAAAATTCAACTATGTTACTCTCATTCTTAGCAGGCAGATGGTTGGGAAAAGGTTGCTTAAAGATGTTAAGGGATTGGTTTGAGGTGCATTAGGATTATCCAATACAAGCTCATGACTGATCATGCATGACATTTGAAGGGCTTATATTTGTTAAGTTGATCCCACTTCAAGTCTTTTTTTAGTGCTTGTCAAAAACAAAGCATCACGCCCTATTCTCATCTTAATGTGCTTGGTTGATGTTTTCATCATGAATTTTACCATCCAATGTTTCAATAACAATAATCTTTATTTTTAAATTAATCAAGATTACAACAACCATAACCATACCTATCATAACCATAACCATAACATCCATAAGTATCCACACAAGCTTAAGCATGATAACATTCGACTGGCAACATCCAACACATTTTGTACATGTTTACAAAAAATTGTGAAATATTTTATTTAGGGTATAAGGAGTCACATGACACATAAAAAGCTTATCATACTATCCACACTTCACCTAATTCCCCTACATACATTATTTTCCTACCTAAGCACTATGTTGATTGTCTAGTGACTCTGGATATGTGTTTAGCCATCCTTCTACTTGATTTCTCCCTGAACTAACATCTATAACATTCCCTATCTCAATATTTGATAAAGGATGTACTCTATTCTCCTCTTCTACATTCATCCCCATAGAGAAAGAATCATATTATACTCTGGGTCTTTCACATTACTCACCTATCATAGCCATTGCATCCCTCTTCTCTAGTTATTTTACTTACATAGGTACTTTGGTTGTTGCCTCAATGTATAGCCCCTTAGAAAGTGAGGGTTCCCTCCATAGATAGGTTTATGATCATGTTCTCTATCCCTAAATCTTATGTAGTGAAATTCTCACCTTATTCACTACTGTATATGTAAGAGTTTAGGCTCAAGCTTAGGTCATGGGTGCTTTTCCTCTTGGTGTTGATCTAACAGTACTTCCATTATTACCATTACATGTTGCAATATCTGGTAGATCTACACATTCACCATATTGATTATTTTGGGTGGTAGGGGTTGTTGATTATCTCCACCATTGTTCCCATTATTTTTCATTTTCAACCTTGTATAGCTATTTACACTCTCTATAACCTACAAAACCAAATAACTCAATGATAGACATTCATTTTTATCATAATTCTTTAAATAGAATACTTGATAATTATTCCTCATCGACATGATTCTCCATTCCATAAATGGGAAAGGTCATATAATGTCATTAATTCCCTTGAATAGTCCTCTCACTTAAAATGGTCTTGTAAGCTTACCTTTTCATATAGACACAATGCCCTCAATTTGATTAGTCATCTAGATAAATCCATTATGCACCATCATGACATCTTTTTGTTACTCTTATCATCTAATCTACATCTAATGTCTTTCCTTACTTTGTCATCTTGCGATCTTTATGGGCCTGGTGGTCATTTGTGTCATTACCACCTTTTAGCCTAGTTGACATAAATTGGCTTCCAACCATGGGATGTTATAATGATCATGCCTTCGAAACTACCATTGTTACTAGTGGTGGTAACTCCCAAATGCTTGTCATTGTAGCTCCCCCATATGATCCAATTTTATAACCAATATCCTAGACCATGTAGCTCCTTTTTACTAGGGCCTATTCTGAGTGGAACTTGAAGTCACTAGTTCTATAAAACTAGGATAGAAGATGCAGATATAGCCACCTTTTATCTAGCCTACCCATGTAGCTCTTGGGTCAGGCACAGTCCATCCTCAATCACTCACCATGCTGCTAATTTTATAACTCATATAATCTACTTAATTTTCACATAAATTCTTTTTAGGTCCTCACTTTGCTATTTCCCTTAAAACTCAACTCATAGTGATGATCACCTTTCACTAGCATGACTATGTAGATCTTGATAGACACCCACCTCCTAAAAATCAGCTCATAGTTATCAATGTTAGCACTATAATTATACCCTCACACAATTTTAGAAGGTGCAACATCCTTATAAAGGCACCTCTTCTTTGAATTAACTCCATTAAAGGTCATTTATGGTGTTTAGCATTGTGTTCCCTTCTAATTTATCCTACCTTACCCATTATTGTCTCGAATCCTACTATATGTGGGTTAATTATGGTAACTATTCACCAATCTACACCATGCACCTTCACCATCACATTGACCAAAACCCAAAACCTCTATTTTACAAAACCTTCTCCATTAGCCCAAACCAACCCATGTCCTCCATTAAATTGGGGTAGCCAATTTGAGCACCATTTTCCAACCTTAGTTGAACTACATTGGCCTAATGTTCATTGACTATGTAGGCACTATTTGACTTCTAAGGGTAGTTCAGCCACTAATAGCTAATTAGTCTCCCATTTTATTTCTCTTTGACTTTTGTTGCTAACAATTCCCTCTTGCTTAGGGTGTCTTATGTTAGGGAAGCTTTGGATTCTTCCTAGCATCCTTATATTTTAACATCATCTAATAATTCCTCTACTTTTTTCCCCCATTATTGGGAGAACTACATTGGTCTGAGGTCTTTTTAGACTATGTAGGTAGTGCTCATTTACTGAGGTTAGCTCAACCACATATTTTAATTTATTTTCCCTTCTCACCTAATATCTTTTCCTCCACCTATCTCCTCACCACCTCCTTCCCTTCAGCTTGTCAATCTCTTTTAACCACTTTTGCAGCTTGTTAATCTCTTTTAATACAAGGATTGATAGCCTTCCTCATTACTCCCTCTTATCTCCCATAAAGCTACCACCTACTCTACTTTAATGGCCTCTCTAACACCTTTCCTTGTGCATGCTTCATGGCTTGCTTCCCCCACCCACTTTTTGAATTTTTTGCCTCTCTCTCCACTTTTTACCAACCTTGCCCCTATCTCCTTTGTCTTGTTTTTCCATCCTCATCATTTCCCCTTGTCCTTGGACATTTTTCACACTCTCTTCATCACTCTCATTTCCTCACTAATTCCACATCATATTGTGCATCTTGCAAGCTTTTTTTTTTTCTTTTTCTACATTTTTTCTTTATGTGTACCACCATTCTCTATCATTTTACCACTCTTCCAATCTTTCCCATTTTCCATTCTTCTTATTTTCTTTATTTTCATCTTTTTTGTCTTCTTTTTTTCCTTCACAACTAGTTTCTACCTGGGTATTTATCCTTTGAAAATCCTTCCATAATTTCCCCTTTTATTCTTATTAGTTTTTACCTTTTACCTTTCATAATCCCCTTTTACTCTTTCTATCTCAATACTCACTTATCTTTTACATCTATGTGAGTATCTGTGCTTTATATCCCTGCTTCAATTCTTCCTTTTTCTTCTTATCATCCATGATCTTCATCCTTTATTTTCATATCATTCCCTTTCATTGGTTTTCCACCATCTTCTCCCTTTTCTCTATTGCATTTCATTTTTCTCATCTTGAGGACATTCCTTGTTCTTCTTGACCTTCTTTTTATTCCTCTTATATGTTTATGCATGGCTTCTTCCATCCTTTACCACATTCATCTTTATATGTGACCTCATTATTTTCTTCACCTATATCTTCACCCATCTCATATTCTACCTTCACGTCATCCCTTGTTGGATCCCCTTTATTTTCTCCCATTCAACCTCCACCTCTTTCGAGTGCGGTCACTAGTTGTACCTCTTCTACGTAAATCTCCTTGTTTGCTTATTCCTATCATTCATGACCTTGCTTTAATGCATGAAATTTAGTTAGGTTAATTAATTCAAGTGTATCCTTATCTTCCTTTAATGCTTTTGCATGTTTATCCTATATCCTCTTTTTTTATCCCTCTCTATCTACTCCCTTCACCCTACCTATCACCTTTTTCCCTTTTAAACCATTTACCCATTTTGAGCTTATATGATCAAAACATATAGCATGTTATGGCCATGAATGTCTTCCATTCAATTTTGGTTTACTATGAGATATATACTGATCTTACAACTCTATAACATAATCAATTGCATTTGTAATTTGA
Organism: Torreya grandis; assembly: GCA_037957365.1. Lineage (NCBI taxonomy): Eukaryota > Viridiplantae > Streptophyta > Pinopsida > Cupressales > Taxaceae > Torreya > Torreya grandis. The sequence goes on along the minus strand of JARHVA010003626.1, from coordinate 478,863 downwards.
TACGACCCACAAGTGAACATGAGCACCACTAGCTATTAGGATGTAGATTCCTTCCCCATCTCCTCTAGTCTTGCCTATTTTGAACCCCTTTTATTCTATCCTTTAGAGATGTTAGAATCAAAACTAAAACCACCTTTAAATGGGAGTTTTGGGGTACCCACATGTGGATGTTGGTTATACCCTCTCACGCAACCTACCTCCCAATCAATAATTTTCATTGATTCTTCCTACCTGGCCTACATCTTCTTATGCACTATAATAGCCCTACTCTTTAATCACATTCCACTGAATAACCTTTTATAGGATTCACCTCTTCTACTAAACTATTTTCCTCTTTGGTCTTTTTTAGACCTATTTCTCCCACCTTCCTTTTCAACTCCCCAATCTGTTTGTCTTCATACATTCTTCTTCTATTTTTCCCTCTCGGTTTTCCATTTATACCTTTTATTTTCCTTATTATTTCAACTTGTTCCCTCATTTTATTATTATTATTATTATTATTATTATTATTATTATTATTATTATTATTATTATTATTATTATTATTATTCACCTTTCTCCATATTTTAAAAACCCTTAGAGTCTTTCTCTGAATTCCCTCAAAACTTAACACTTACTTATTTTGGGGCCCCACTAGCGCAAGGGTCAAGGGTTTGAATCTTTACCACTTCTCATTTACCCACTCTGATACTTTGCTTCCCTAAATCATTGAATAATACCCTTCTATAGCCTATTAATGACATTGTTGTGGAGTGTGCACAATGTCCACTTGTGTGGATGGTGATGAAAGAACTTGTCGGGTCACTATGGCAATTTGAGTAGTGTCAGATTTTCTAAAGCCTAATAAAACATATTTCTCCCTTTTTTCTTTAAAATGGTGGTCAAAATTTCATTCTTAAACCTAATTATCCATAGTTGCAGATTCCTTTTACATATTTGAAATAATCATCTAATTGTATCCTAGGTAATCTCATCCACTATTTTTACCAAACCAATTAGAAAACTATTTAATATCCATCTTTTCCACCCTTTGGAGGTTCCCTTTATCCAACATCCTTCAACTAGACCTAAATACATGATACATCAAATTAGGGCAACCAAGTTAACCAACACTCCCCACCTCAGAATAACTACATTAGGCTTGAAGTTCATTTTGGATATCTTTTCCACGAAACTATGTAGGTAGCATCCACTTTCCTAGTGGATATGGAGTCCACTCAGCCACCCCATTCTAACCAACCAACCCACTTGGCCACATCCACCTTGACATTAGCCATTTTTGACCCAACCTCTTTGCATGTTTTAAGATGACCTTACCTTAGTCCTTTAGACTACATCAACTACACTTTTTGTGTTTCACTTTTTATACCCTACCTCATGTGTAACCAAACCATTTGTATTGTTCTATAAGAGCACTTCCTTCCCTCGATACCTATGAAAAACACCAACCTTGTTTAGATTACTCGATAAGCTTAATCTGATCCACATGACTAACATTATGGATTGATTACCCTGTCATATGTCCATCTAGAATCTAACCTATTTTTATCAACATTAGTATCTTTAGTCTCTATGAAATATTGACTATCATGCTTAATCACATTTTGTGAACCTATTAGCATTTCACATGCCTAACTACCTTGTGGCACAACCTAATGCCTCCCCACCAACTGCTTATAAAACCTACACTTGATTCAACTTTTCCTCATCGACTCTCAGTTTGAAGGGGGAACATCTCCTCCCATACTTGAGGCACCTTGACCTTTGACCAAGTGATTCATTTTTGTTTTTTAACTTGTTAATTCAAAGTTGCATAACAAAAAGGGGCAAAATGTAGACACTAAAAAACTACACACTTATAATTTTTGATGACTAAATACCTCATGACCCCCTAAACCTTCTTAACCCTTTATCAACCCCTCTTAACCTAACCAAATAACTATTCTCCTATTCACATAGTACTATTTGAAAGTACTATTCAGAGGTACTATTCACTATGGGGGCCACTATCACTATTCATGATAACATGCCAAGTGACATGGTATGTGACATGGTAAGTAACATTGAAAGTGACATGGTAAGTGACATTGAAAGTGACATGAAAGGTGATTTGGGAGGTGATATGGAAAGTGACATGGCTTAGACATGAGGTGGCTTGATGTGGGACATCATACCCCATCTAAGACCCTTTCCCAAGGTACTTAATGACATTATTTAAGCATCGCAAGGGTCCTTACTTGAAATATGGTGAATTTATCCTTAAGGGGCCATCATTCAACATATATTTTGTCTTCACACATGAAAGTGGCCTTTAAAATTAGATACCCACCTCTTTAGTGATTTGGAAAAGATAAAGGGTACTATATCCACCCATTTTTGACTTTTTAACCCAAATGAGAGACCCATGATCAAGGTACGAATCCCACCACCCTCATATTTTTACTCATTCATGCACCCATATGGAAAATGGCACCACATTTTATGGGGCATCACTTTAAGTGCTTGGATGAAGATAAAAAAGGGTGATAAAAAGTCTTTTGGCCTCATTTAGGCCCATGTGCATGATTCTCATTCAAAATTAGACTCATGTGCAAGGTGGGAGACACACCAACCCAAATGGGAGACCTATGATCAAGGTGGGAATCCCACCACCCTCATATTTTGATTCATTCATGTACCCACATGGAAAATGGCACCACATTTTTTGGGGCATCTCTTTAAGTTCTTAGATGAAGACAAGAAAGGGTGGTGAAAAGTTTTTTGGCCTCATTTAGACCCATGTGTATAATTCCCATTCAAAATTGGACTCATGTGCAAGCTGGGAGACACACCAACCTAAATAGGAGACCCATGATTAAGGTGGGAATATTACCACCATCATATTTTGAATCATTCATGTACCACATGCGAAATGGATCCATACTTTTATTATTCCCTCTTTTGGCATGGTTCTTGACATCAAATGTTATAAATACCCCCCTCTCCTTCACCCAAGGTTAATTTACAAGTTAGTATTTGGTTATTAACATATTATTGCAAGTTTTTGAAGGAGGTTGTTGAGGCCCCTTTTTAGTAAGACTTGGTCCCACACTAGCTAAGACACATCCCAGAGCGTGGAGACCCTTGAAAGAAGCAAAGGACCCCTTTTGTACACCTTAGAACTGACTAGATCAACTCTTGGGGTCATCATGTCAGTTAGTTGATGGTTGAAGAGTGTCAAAAGACTCAAGGAATACCTACCCAGTCCTACATGTGATAGCTTGAGGCTTGAGGAGCATGGTGGTTTAAATAGTGGAGTAAATAGGCAAATTGCCATGACCAACAACCCAAGAATGGAACCAAAATATTATAGTAAAGTGTCACTTGAGTAGGCATATTACTTAGTCATGTAAGTAACTCCAATTATTAGTTATTTCAAGGGTTAAAAGATTTAGGTGTAATAGGAGCAAGGTCTAATGCACAACATTTAAACACATCGACATGTTGGCATCAATTCTACATAAGGCATAAATTTTATACGCTCAACCAAAGCATGATAGTGAAGGGACCAAGTTCATGTTACATTAGTTGCATCATGTTGTATTGTTAAGCACAAAATATACTGAGAGGGGGGGTGAATCAGTATATTATATATCTTTTTACTTAATCTAATTTCTTTTCTTTAACCAATTAATCACATATTTAATATATGCAATAAAATTGAAATAATAATTTGCACCACACAAGAGAGAGAGACACCAAATTTTTACGTGGAAATCCAAAGTGGGAAAAACCATAGAGAATAAATTCAAGTCTATGAATGAGCACCAACTCAAAATACAAAGTTTTTAAGTACCAACTTGTAGGATTACCAACCCCTTTGTTGAGTACCAACATAGCAACTATTTGTGAGCACCAACCCACAGGAGCACCAACCCCTTGCAAATATTTGTGATTACTAACCCAAAGGAGCACCAACTCCTCTTGTGTATAAAACACAACTATCTCTTAATGTTGTTTACTCAATAAATGATAGAAATCTACAATATCTCATGCTTTTCTCTCTTTGAAAACAAATACAAACCATACACTCCCTTGAATATTAAAAATGGCTTCTCAAGTCTTTATTTATAGCTTTCAAAATGGCCTTTGGCATTCACCCTTTGTGACCCTTCAATCTTCATGAAAAATGGCACCAAACTTGCATGACCCTTCGTATCCTTGCATTTGAAAAGTCATATGGTGACCTTTCATAAGAAAAAGCATCCTTTCCTCTTTTGTCTTTATCTTAGTGACTTTTTGTGTTCCTTAAAGTGTCCCTTCATGGAAAAATGTACCATACCTCTTTTGTCTTTATATGGTGACTCTTGGAATTTCTCAAGATTACTCTTCATGTGAAAATGCATCCCATTCCTCTTTCATCTTTTACCCCATGACTCTTTAAATTCTCCATGGGCCCTCTTTTGACTTATATACAACCAAAAATATATTCATTAATATTAAATAAATATTAACTCACATTAGCCAAGATATGAATATTAAAAACACCATTAAATGCAATGGGGCCTATATCACCAATAATGCTAGACCTTTGACATTAATGAAAATATTTCCAATAGTATCTAAGGGGTATGTAGGGTTTAAGAGGTTCACAAGGTTGTCTGGTGTAAGCTTAAGTAGAGGGGGGTCAAAGTTTTATTGGCACATGTAGGCCAAGGGGCCCACATGGGGTTGTCCATTCATCCTAAGGTTGTATTTGGTGCTACATTTAGCATGAGGGATTTTCATGGTGGTTAAGAGAGATAAGTGGCATGAAGGCATCACTTACTACTAGGCTGGAGTCATAGCTCATCAATAGACTATATAAAGAAAGAAAACCATAACCATCTTACAATAATTTATCATAAAGCAATAATAATTTATATTCATTCATTGTTATCTTATTTTATTACAATAATCAGAAATAGCCTTCATTAATCGATTCTAATTCTACTTATGCCAAAGGCTCATAGATGAGCATGGCTCACATTTTCTTTTTCACATTCAAAAAAGCTTATTTTTAGAGTCACTCTTTAATTCATCAGAGCTTCACTGCAAAAATCTATCATCTTTTTTCTCTCTTATAGGTTACCCTTAAATAGGCACTGGCCACTCCTCTTGCTGATTGAATAGGCATGTGTTGAAGGATGAGTAGGTGAAAACTTGTTAGATCCATTACACCATATAAGACAACTAGGTGCACACCTAAAGTAGATAAAGGGGGAGAATTATACCTTGCTCTAGTATTCCTTCATGGTTTCAAGGACAAAACACATCTAGGTGATGGTGTAAGTCAACTCCCTTAGTGTCTAGCTAAAAAAAAAGAGCAAGACCTAAAGGTAGTATTTTGTACCTTCTAGATGAAGGCTAGTGAGTAGGGTGAACTCTTAGATGGAGGGATGAGAAGGGTAAAGGAAAGGTTGAAAGCCTTCAAAAATGAATTGGAAAGCATGGATGTACTAGCTCTAGAATTAGAATCTATAGAAGCGGATGGTACCATTGAAGAATTGAAGGGTACCATCTATTGTCCCCCAAAAATATCAGTCATTTTTGGGACAACATTTGAACTATTTTGGTCCAACAAACCAAAATATTCTCTCCCCTTTTCAAAAAATATTATGTGCATTCAAATTCTCCATTTTTCAAGCTTTTCAAAAATTTATGAACTCTACAGGCAAAAATCTACGGACTCTGCAGGTTCATTTCTATGGACTCCCCCAATTTTATGAACTCATATCTACGGACTCTACAAGAAGAAATCTATGGACTCAGTTTCTAGAAACTTCAAGGCTTGAAAACTATGGAATCTTATGACTTCATTTCTATAGACTCCATCAGATCTACAAACTCATAACTACAGACTCTGTAGGAAAGACACAGGTTCAACACTTAGTCATTTTTTCAATCAGGAAGTTTAAAGGGGTCTTCCAAGAGCCTAAAGGACAAGTGCCCTTGTGAAGGGCACTTGGAAACCAAAGTGGACCATTGAAAAAATCTAAAAGGTGACTTTGGAGCTCAAACAACCCTTGTAGAGGGTAGGTGGGGAGCAAGTGGACCGATTCAAAGGCTGAGTGAGTAAGGGAATTCCTTTGGAAAAGTTCTTGTGGCAAAGTTGTAAAGGAAAAATTCCTTCAAACAAAAATTCTGAAGGAATTTCTTTAAACTTTTGTTTGAAGGAAATAATCCTAATGGAAATCAAAAGTATGTCGAAGAAAAATAAAGGCCCAGCGGGAAGAAAGAACGAAGGAAGGAAAGGAACAATTCCTTCAGACTTTTGTCTGAAGGAATTCCTTTGAACTTTTGTCTGAAGGAAAAGCTTGAAGGATAAAGCCCACCAAAGAAAGAAGCTGAAGGCCATTCAAAGATCGCCTGAAGGATAGGAACCCTTATGAGGGGAATCTCACCGACCAAAGTGAACTATTTCTCAAGACCTCGAAGAGCAGGTCCCCTCTAGGAAGGACAAAACAAGAATGCCAAAGGAATTGCCAAGGAGATTGATGGGCCTACAGACATCAAATTTGAGCTCTTTGAACTAGCCATTGAGATCTAAACACTCGATGATGTCCCCATAGCTATCAAATTTAGGGTAAAAAACTAGCAATTGGTTTCCTAATGATGACGGGCCCAAAGATGTCAAATTCATGGAAATGAAATAACCGTTGATCTTTGAAAGCTGGAACATAGACCCGAATGCAAAAGGCTAAAATACCAAAGGGAAAAACTACTAATAGAAGAGTGTAAGGAGACAACAAGACTAAAAGAGATATCCCAAGAGCTTAGATCACATAGATAAGGATGAAATATAGAAAGGAAAGGGGGAATGATGAAGAAAGATCAGAAATATCTACACATAAGATATGTTTCTAGAAGGTAAAGTAGCCCACTAGGTGGACATTGGAAGAGCACGAACATTAAATGGCATGGCCCATTTTTTTGAATCAAGTAAAGCAAACAGTTGTATGCACATCAGGAAACATATTAGGTGACCATATTATTGATCGACACTTGATTCCAGCATAGCCCATGGATAGAATTTAAAATGCATTAAAGGCATTGAATGCATCGTAACACATTTTTGTGTAACAAAGTGCCCAAGTCTTTCTTAGAGAACTATATATTAGACTCTCTCTTATTATTTTAGGGATTTTAGTCTATAATCAAAAACAAAACTCTACCTAAATTGAAAGGCATTAATGAGACTTTGAGCTCAAATTGTTGATCATATTTAGTTATTTGAATAAGAAAACAAGTGACTTTTTAGACTTTGTGCTAGAACAGCTTCATTGTTGGGGAAATTGTTCTTATGTCTATTTCCTTAATAAATTTTTTTTGTCCATTTGATTAAATAAGTAGAATTAGTGAAAGTGATCAAGAAGGTGTCCTGAAGCCAGTTGTGAAGAGACTTTGTGCTGCCATAATTGTCTTTAGTTTGTCTTTTTTTCTATTTCTATGTAAAGGATCTTGGGACAACTTTGTGCCCTCATTATCCTTTGTATTTTATTTCTATGTAAAAGACCTTAGGATGAATTTGTGCCCTCATTGTCTTTCATATTTCACTCTTTGGTAGTTAAGGTGGAGACTTTGTGCCTCATTTCATCCTACTGTGTTACTGCGCCCTATTATAGTTACTTATCATCCCCTGAAAGATTCCTTTTGTCTGCTGAACAACACTTTTAAAAGAAGAGTGTTTTCTATCATTTCATCAAGATTTATCCTTTGATTTGTCAACATCATCTCTAAAAAAAAGAGATGGATGGTTTATCCTACCCTTGAGAGTTATTTTCTATTTATATATATAGTATATAGCTCTTGCATATCTACAGGGAACCTCCCCTTGATGAGAGGAGAGATTTGTCCCCTTTTGATGTAGTAAACCTACACATATGGCTGACCAATTTCCCTATGTTGTGGTTGAAGAGACCTATTTTTCTCATCAGTTAGTTGATCAACAAAATATTCAGCAACAGTTTTTGTTTTTGGCAACTCTGCTAGGGATGAACGTGCAATCTAAAGCCTCAAGTTTTAGATTGAAGTATTCCCTACCCTTATTCATTATAGACTCTGGTGACTCCATTCTGTATCTTACCCATTATCATTATAGCCTTACCATCTCCCTCTACCTCCATGCCAATTGGGATAGAATGCGAAGTTTGAAGCCTCAAGCTTCAAGCTAAAGCAAGGCCAGTTCTTTCCCATTTTTGTTTTACAATCTGGCAACTCCACACTATATGTGAAACCAAAGGGATAAAGGTATTGTCAACCCTGTATTCGAGTTGGTATAGAAAATTAATTTTGATCCATTTCCTTCACCATCTCACCTCCAACAAACCAGAAGCTTTCCTCCTACTAAATTCAAGTCTTCATTACCAAGGAAAGCATCCATTTCCGCTATCAATAAAGCTTTATCAATACTTACCCCTCTGAGATTTATTATCCCACCTTTCCATAGTCATACAATGGTAGTTCAAGGTTGTTGGGGTAACTCTTTTAGCCCACTCAATTTAACTCCACCTCTACATGAACTACCACACAGTTCAAGAAAAAAATTCCCCAAATTCTATGGTGATGGGAAGGTTCATCCTGACAAACATATTGCAGCCTTCAACATAGCCTATGGTGTAATAGGAGTGGAATTTGAGGATGTGGTAGTTATAATTTTCATAGAAACACTATAAGGTGCTGATGTAGATTGGTTCTACCATCTGCAGGTTAGATCAGTGACTGACTGGAACACCCTCAAAGCCAAGTTTGAAGCTAGATTCAAACCTACAAAAGATGCACATGCCCTACTGACTCAACTCACACAAATAAAGGAGCCTCATGAACCAATGAGGGATTTCATAGCCAAGTTTGACAAATTGAGGAATAGAATTCTTGTTATTGCTCAACCAACACCTGAGAATCTCAAATATTTCTTCATCAACTCTCAGCTACCTAAAGTAAGTTTTTTGTTGAGATGTGCTAGCCAAATAAACCTTGTTACAGCTCAAGATCTGGCCACTAAGGTGGAAGATGACCTTATCTTGGTAGTAAAGATAAGGAGAGATCTAAACAGAGGTAAATCCTCTTCATCTTTTGAATATCCATCTACATGTACCACTGATCCAATGGTGCAGAAGTTGGAAAATGAGTTGCTAGCTCTCAAGAAGCAAATGGCACAAGGGATATCTTTAGCTCCTTTGTACATAGATATGCCAAGAAGGACATTCCCCAATCAGTCATACCAATGCAATGCTACCAAAAATAAAGGACAACCAAATCATCTTCCTCCCCCATAGGGAAAACTTGCCATTGAAACACCCCCAACCAATTCAGCAGTTGGATATCTTGAAATAGAATCTAATTTCTCTTTTCAGCCTAAATTGAATCAAGAAAATGACATTGATCTCCTTGCAGAAGGCTAGGAAGAATTAGCTAGTGACTCCAACATTGGTTTCTTGAATTATTAGGATGAACCCAGAGGTAAAGTTGAAGCAGTTGATGGATCATATGTTGTATTCACTTAGTCCCAAAACCAATCAGCCCAGCAAGCTGGTAAAAAAAAAATAGGGGAAAGTTCTTAGCCTATAATTTCAATTTCCAAATGAAGAATTTCTCTACCTTTCTAGCCAAAGGACCTAGTGAGTAATAAAAAGGCAAGTACATCAAGCATTCCTCCATCTTCAACTTCAATTCCACAGACTAGTCCTCCCCCTCCTAAAAACTAGAAAGATGAACTGCCTTCCTTTGTTCCTAGTCTATTTCAGTCATTTGACATAATCAACCATGTCAAGAAGACTAAAATTCAAATGTCTAAATTTGAATTCTTGCAATCCAATCCTGAGCAATTGGATAGGTTAATTCAGTGTGTGAAGAATAAAGCCATCCCTACAAGACAAGATGTTAAAAAAGTAACTCATGATCCTCCAAGGAACATGTCCATTCCAAACAACCTTGTCATCACTCCTACTTCCCTTGGGAAAATAGAGCCTTTATATGTTTCCCTATTGATAAATGGTCACAAACTGAGCAATTGTATCATAGACTTAGGTGCATCTAACAATGTCATGCCTGCCAAGGTGGTAGAATCTCTTGGACTCACACTAACCAAAACCTTTGGGAGATGTTTCTCCATGGAGAATAAACAAGTACCTATATTGGTACAAATCAAAGATGCCCAATTTGCATTTGTAGCATTCCCAAACAAAAGAATCAAGATGACAGTCTTAATGGCCAACGTCCCCGCATCTTATGGTATTCTACTTGGATGAAATTTCTACAAAGATGTTGGTGGATAATTTAGCATGGACCTGTCTGAAGTGAAGATCCCTATCAAAGGCATCATGTAGATGCTACTTCCTAAAAATGAATCAAAATATGTTATCACTCAGACATCAGCCCCTGAAGCTCAAATTCTATTTGAATCTTCAGGCATGGGTAATTACTTATTAACCATAGAGGATATTCATGTTTCAGTAGATGAAAGTCCTATAGGTGGCGATCTAGGAATTGACATAGATAAGACATCATAAGAATTCCCCCTTTCAAGCAAGGAGAAATCTAAAGAAAGATCAATTTTCGATGATGTTTGGACCCTAAAATTTGATGGTATCAATTCTTCTACTAGCTCAGGGGTTGGGATTGTGTTGATATCTCTTCAAGGAGATATTTTTCCTTCTTCATATAAGTTGCAGTTTAGCAACACTAACAACATAGCTGAGTACGAATCTCTCTTGCTTGGATTGAAGGCTGCTCGAGATAAAGGCATCAAACTCCTTAATGCCAAAGGAGATGCTAAACTGGTGTTTTTTTAGGTAAGGAACCTGTATCAAACCAAATTTGAGAGATTATGCCACTACCAAAATCTATTATGGGACCAACTTGAAAGCTTTTATGCTTTTAGCATCTCTACCATGCCCAGGGAATTCAATGACCAAGCTGATGCACTAGCTATTTCAGTAACTCTCTTAGTTCCTCACTTAGAATTCAAAGGAAATAAGTACACTATTGAATTTGTCTTTCAATCGAGTGTGCCTGATAATGCCAGCCATTGGCAAGTGTTTAACAATGATAACCAAATCAGTGCCTTCCTAGAACAAAAAGATAGATTTGAATAGCTGCATTTTAAAGGTAGTAAACCTCAAAAGTGTGAACCAGCTCCTAAAATGAATTCAGATGCAGGTGAAGAATTCTTATAGCTAAAAGGGAATAAAATTCCCAAAGGAATGGTTTCTCTCAAAAATTTGTTTGATAAGTATGACAGGTTTATCAAACAGTAGTAAATAGATTCAAGCTCCTCTCAAGGGTTTGATCAGATAAATTTGGGTACCAAGGAAGGTCCCAAGATGGTTAACATTGGTAAATGATACACTCCTGAAGAGAGCTTCAAGTTTACTACTTTTCTCAGCCAATACATGGACATCTTAGCATACTCCTATGGTGACCTAAAGTCTCTCAGCCCTGATAAAATTTGCCATGACATTCCTCTCAAGGTTAACTCAGTGCCTTTCAAGTAGAAATCTTGGTAGTATAATCCAAATGTATCATGTACTATTCTGTCTGAGATACAGAAAATGTTAAATTCTAGGATAATTTTCCCAATCCATCATTCCACATGGATTGCCAACATAATCCCTGTAAGGAAGAAGAATGGTGAAATTCACATTTATGTGGATTTCATAAATCTGAATCAGTCATCCTTAAAGGATAACTATCTTTTGCCAATCATGGATCAAGTACTTCAGACAGTGACTGGTTCAGAGATGTTATCAATGTTAAACAACTTCTCAAGATATAATCAGGTTGAAGTTGGTGAAGTAAACCAACATAATACTGCCTTCACCACACCTTGGGGCAAATTTGCATATAGAAGGATGCCTTTTGGCTTGATAAATACTGGTGCCACTTTCTAAAGATCAATGGACCTTGCTTTTAAGGATGAGATGGGTAAGTTCATTGTAGTTTATCTTGATGACTTAACAATCTTTTCTAAGCATCGCCCAGATCATATATGCCACTTGCAACAAGTGCTAAAGTGTTGTCACCAGAATGGAATTTCCTTGAACCCCAAGAAGTCAGTCTTTGGGGTAACAAAGGGGAAACTTCTTAGACACATCATGTCCAAAGAAGGCATAACTATTGATTCAGACAGAGTTGAGTCTATCCAATATCTTACCTTGCCTACAAGTAAAACTATTATTCACTCTTTCTTCGAAAAGGTGAATTTCTACGAAGGTTCATCCCTGAGTTTGCTGAGAAGACTTGACACATTGTGAACATGATGAAGGGAAAGGCCACCTTAAACTAGACTAAAGAAGGCAAGTTAGCATTTGAGGATATCAAGATTGTCATTACCCATGCCTCGATTCTGCTTTGTCCAGACTACAATAAAGAATTCATCATATGCAGTTATGCTTTAAAACACACACTTTCAGCAATTCTAGTTCAATAAAATAAAGAAGGTATGGAATATCCCATTTCTTTCATGAACTTCCCTCTCAAAGCTCATGACCTGAAGTAAGTGAACATAGAGAAGCATGTTTATGCAGTGGTGAAAGCAATCAAGCATTTTTGCTTCTACATCTTGAATTCTCACACTACTACCTTGGTTCTTGATACCACGGTCAAATCTATACTAACTCAACAAGAGTTTGGGATGAAAAGAGGTAATTGGATTACAAAGATCTAGGATTTTGATCCATTCATCAAGCCAACAAAGCTGGTATGGGGAAAAGGCCTATGCTAATTAATTGTTGATAACAAACTAGAAGAAATAGAACATGAAGAAGCAGAGGTGGAAGACACATCGATAGCCCTCTTTGTCTCCACCATAAATGAGTGGTATTCAGGTATTGCTCATTTCCTTACTTATGGTGAGTGTCCTACTCACCTATCTTACAAAGAAAGGAGGACTATCAAGTTGAAAGCTACCAATTTTGTCCTTTGGGACAATGGCCTATACAAGAGGAGCCTTGATGGAGTGTTCCTTCATTGTGTGGACAAGGAGCAGCAAAGCCAACTTTTGAAATTCTTTCATAATCTAGCTTTTGGAGGACATTTTTATGCTCCTGTGACTGCCCATAAAATTTTGTGATCCAAGTATTATTGGCCAACTCTTTTCCAAGATGCACATAAGTGGGTAAGAAAATGTAAACTATGCCAGCAGTTTGTTGGGAGACCCAAGTTAGCTGCCCTACCTCTCAAGCCAGTGGTCATAAAAGAACCATTCCAGTAATGGGGAATTGATTTTATTAGAGTTGTAAACCCATCTTCAAGTGTTGGACATGATTATGTCCTTACAGTAATTGACTACTTTAATAAGTGGGTGGAAGCTATCCCAACCAAGCATGCTACTTCAGAAGTAGTGTGCAATTTTCTCTAAAAGAATATCATTTCCAGGTTTGGGGTCCCAATCAAGATTATTACTGACAATGCAGCTTGTTTCACTTCATAGGAGATTACACAATTCTATTTCTACTATGGGATTACTCTCTCCCACTCTTTTGATTACTTTCCATAAGGGAATGGACAAGTTGAATCAAGCAATAAGAACCTGGTGACTATCATCAAGAAGCTGGTGGATGACAACCAAAGGACATGGCATAAAGCATTGGTTGATGCTCTATGGATAGACAGAATTACACCAAAGAGGGCAATTGGTATGTCTCATTTCCAACTTATTTATGGTATCAATGTTGAGATACCAATCACCTTGGAATTGCCAGCATTAAAATTGGCTAAGGCAATTGAAGATCAGACATATGAAAGCCCCCTTGATAAAATGATCATGTGCTTGACTAAACTGGATGAATAGAAAAATATGGTGGTGGATTGAATTGCTGCCCATCAAAGTCGAGTGAAGAAACTCTTCGATTGAAAGGCAAAAAACCATGATTTCTAGGTTGGAGATCAAGTCCTGCTATGGGACAAGAGAAGAGAACCAAAGGGGATGCATGGGAAGTTTGAATCCCTTTGGAGGGGCCCATTTACTATTCATCAGCTCAATGGTGAAAATAGTTTCTTGCTAAAGTATTAAGATGGCATGCTCTTTTCATTGCCTCATAATGGGCAACATCTAAAGCACTTCAATCCGTGAAGTATCAGATAAGATCAACTTGTACATATGTATATTTGTATAGTCTTTAGTTTTATTTTTATGCTTTCATTTTTGTTTTTGTCACCTTTCTTTTTGGGTAGCATGACTCCATGGTCCAATGGAATACTTTAAGGCACTAGAGATTTTGGTCTCTACTCCCCTCAGCTGTTCTAATTTTTCAACTGAAGGAATTTCCCCAACTGGAGCCAATTGTTGCCCCCAAAAATATCAGTCATTTTTGGGACAACATTTAAACTATTTTGGTCCAATAGACAAAAATCTTCTCTCCCCTTCTCAAAAACTATTCTATGCATTCAAATTCATCATTTTTCAAGCTTTTCAAAAATCTACGGACTCTGCAGGTAGAAATCTATAGAATCCATAGGTTTCTACGGACTCTACAAGTTCATTTCTACAGACTCTACAAGAAGAAATCTATGGACTCCCCTAGTTTACGAACTCATATCTACAAACTCTACAGGAAGAAATCTACGAACTCAGTTTCTATGAACTTCAAGGCTTGAAAACTATAGACTCTATTGACTTCATTTTTATGGACTCCATTAGATCTATGAACTCATAACTATGGACTCTATAGGTTGGTTTCTATGGACTCTGCAAGAAAGACATAGGTTCAACACTTAGTCATTTTTTCAATTGAGAAGTTCAAATGGGTCTTCCAAGAGCTTGAAGGACAAGTGCCCTTGTGGAGGGCACTTATAAACCAAAGTGGACCATTGCAAAAATCTAAAAGGTGACTTTGGAACTCAAACAACCCTTGTAGAGGCCAGGCGGGGAGTAAGTGGACTGATTCAAAGGCCGAGCAAGCAAGGGAATTCCTTTGAAAAAGTTCTCATGGAAAAGTTGTAAAATAACAATTACTTTAGACAAAAAATTTGAAGGAATTCCTTCAAACTTGTTTTTGAAGGAAATAAGCCTGACGGAAAGCAAAAGTCTGCTGAAGAAAAACAAAGGCCCGACGGGAAAAAAGAATGAAGGAAAGGAATAATTCCTTCAGAATTTTGTCTGAAAGAATTCCTTTAGACTTTTGTCTGAAGGAAAATCTTGAAGGATAAAGCCTACCGAAAAAAGAAGCCCAAAGGCCATCCAAAGACCACCTAAAGGATAGGAACCCTTGTGGGGGGACTCTCACCAACCAAAGTGAACCATTTCTCAAGACCCCGAAGGGCAGGTCCCCTCCGAGAAGGACAAAACAAGAATGCTAAAGGAATTTGCCAAGGAGATTGATGGGCCCACAAATGTCAAATTTGAGTGCTGTGAACTAGCCATTGAGATCCAAATGCTCGATGACATCCCTATAGCCATCAAATTTAGGGTAATAAACTAGTCATTGGTTTCCTAACGATGATGGGCCTGAAGATGTCAAATTCATGGAAATGAAATATCTATTGATCTTTGAAAATTGGAACATAGACTTGAATGTAAAAGGCCAAAATGCCAAAGGGAAAAACTATTGATAGAAGAGTGTAATGAGCCAACAAGATCAAAAGAGATAGCTCGAGAGCTCAGATCACACAGATAAGGATGAAATACAGCAAGGAAAGGGGGAATGATGAAGAAAGATCAGAAATATCCATGCATAAGATATGTTTCTAGAAGGTAAAGTAGCCCATTAGGTGGACATTGGAAGAGCATGAACATTCAATGGCATGGCCCATTTTTCTACATTGAGTAAATTAAATAGTTGCATGCACATTAGGAAACACATCAGGCAGCCCATATTAAAGACCGATGCTCGATTCCAGCATAGCCCATGGACAAAATTTAAAATTCATTAAAGGCATTGAATGCATCGTAACACATTTTTGTGAAACAAAGCACCCAAGTCTCTCTTGGAGAACTATTTATTGGACTCTCTTATTGTTTTAGGGATCTCAGTCTGTAATCAGAAAAAAAAAAAAAAAAAACTCTACCCAAATTGAAAGGATTACTGAGACTTTGAGCTCAATTTTTTTATCATAATTAGTTATTTGAATAAGAAAACAAGTGACTTTCTAGACTTTGTGTTGGAACAACGTGGTTATTGGGGAAATTGTTCTTATGTCTGTTTCCTTAATACATTTTTTTTGTCCATTTGATTAAATAAGTACAATTAGTGAAAGTGATCAGGAAGGTGTCTTGAAGCAGGTTGTGAAGAGACATTGTGCTGCCACAATTTTCTTTAGTTTTTCTATTTTTCTATTCTTGTGTAAAGGATCTTGGGATGACTTTGTGCCCTCATTATCCTTCATATTCTGTTTCTATGTAAAAGACCTTGAGATGACATTGTTCCCTCATTGTATTTCGTATTTCACTCTTTGGCAGTTGAGGTGGAGACTTTATGCCTCATTTCATCCTCCTATGTTACTGTGCCCTGTTACAGTTACTTATCATCACTTGAAAGATTCCTTTTGTCTATTGAACAACACTTCTGAAAGAAGAGGAGTTTCTTCTATCATTTCATTGAGATTTCTCCTTTGATTTGTGAACATCATCTCTAAAAAAAGAGAGATGGATTGTTTATCCTACCCTTGAGTGTTATTTTCTATTTATATATATATAGTATATAGCTCCTACATATCTACAGGGAACCTCCCCTTGATGAGAAGAGAGATTCGTCCCCTTTTGATGTAGTAAACCTGCACATCTGGCTGACCAATTTCCCTATGTTATGGTTGAAGAGACCTATTTTTCTTATCAGTTAGCTAATCGACAAAATATTCACCCAACACCATCCAAGGCTTTGAAAACTTTAAATAGGATTTATAGTAGGGGGTGACCAATTTCTGTACACCTAAGGTGCTTCAAGGCTAGTCTGGGGCAGACTAGTAATTTTGTATGGGGTGATGTTGGGGCCCTTTTTTGGTAAGACTTGGTCATTTTCTAGCTAAGACACATCCTATATCCTAAAGACCCTTGGATGAAATAAAGGACCCCTTTTTGTACACCTCGATACTGACTAAATCGACTCTTAGAGTCCCCATGCTAGTTAGTTGATGGTTGAAGAGTGTTACAAGCCTTGAGTCATACTTTCCTAGTCTTACATGTGGTGGCTTGGGTATTGAGGATCATGGAGGTTTAAGTAGTGGAGTAAATAGGTGAAATTTCATGGCTAACATCCTGGTTGTCTTATATAGCATAATTAAGGTAATAAGCTCTTACCTACTCATCCTTTGACATTTGCCTATCTAGTTAGCAAGAGGAGTGGCAAGTGCCTATTCAAGGGTAACCTCTAAGACTGAAAAAAGATGATAGAGTTTTACAATGAAGCTTTAGCAAATTGAAGAGTGACACTAAGAATAAGCTTTTTTGAATGCCAAATAGAAAATGTAAGCCATGCTAGTCTATGAGCCTTTGGCATAAGTAGAATTAAAATTGATTAGCAAAGGCTATTACCAATTATTGTAACATAAAAAGATAAAAATAAATGAATATAAATTGTTGTTTCTTTATGATAATTTTTTGTAGGATGGTTGTGGTGTTCTTTCTCTATATAATCTATTGATGAGTTGGGACTCCACCCTGGTAGTAAGTTGCACCTTTACATCACTTAGCTCTCTTAACCACCATGAAGAGCCCTCATGATAAATGTAGCACAAACTACAACCTCAAGATGAATGTATAACCCCATATGGGCTCCTTGGCCTGCATGTGTCGATAAGGCTTTGACCCCCCTCTACTTGAGCTTGCGCTAAACAACCCTGTGAACCTATTAAACCCTACTTACCCCTTGACTACAACATGATGAAACTAACCCAACATAGACCTAATCCATTCATTATCATGCTTTGGGTGAGAAAATAAGGTTTTTGCCTTATGTATAACTGATGTCAGTGTGTCAGTGTGTTTAAATGTTGTGCACTAGACATGGCTCCCATTACACCTAACTCCTTTAACCCTAAAAATACCTAATAATTAGAGTTACATGCATGACCAAGTTTTGTGCATACTCAAGTGATATTTTACTATAATAGATGTCATAATTTTGGAGTTCACCCACATCTTGGAGGAAAATAATTCAAATCAACAAAGCTCTACCAAAATTGTAGTGGGATTCCTTCATCACATCATCAACCACATCAACAAGCCTCAAGGTAACCTTATTTATTTATTTTATTTAAGTTATTTACTTAAGTCCTTACTTTTATTACCTTGAACCTTACCCCTTAATACACTTTTCATCTTAATCCATTGACCTCCTTTACCACCTTTGCCATTGTAATTCCATTTACCTCCTTTGCCCTCTTGGCACTTTTGCCACCTTCACCCTCTTTTCTCCCTCATCCTTTTGCTACCCTAGTTACTTGTTGTTTCATATTTTTCAATCATCTATCCCTCTAATTTTATTATCTTAATCAACCCCAACTAAACCATTATTTTGACCCTTATCAAATTACCAAACCCAAAACCATAACATTGCCTTAACCAATTTTCAACATTAGTATAATCAAACTTATTACTTCATTTTGGTTAACTTAGAAAAGCATCTAATTTTCTCAATTAATTTGCTATAATTTGTTGTATTGTATTTCATTTTTATAGTTATTTAAGGCAAATATATTTATTTTATCATTTCTACTTAAGTGTTTTAAATAAGGTGGATTGACAACCTCCTAAAACGCTTTCACTTCTAAGATCTAGCTCATGTTAGGCAATCCACCCGTCTACTTGTCTAACAAACAAGTTTATTTTAGTTTTTTCTTATTTTCAAGGCATCCTCCCAATCCAAAGAGGATCTCTCCATAATCACTTAGATTCAATGCGTGCACATTCAATAGGTATTCTTCCACACCCTTCTTAATTAGTTTCTTACTTTCACACTTTAAAAAAAGCAAAAATTAGACATAAACATTTTGGCACGCCCGATAGGACCCCTGAGTTTTCTTGGGTTCTTAGATGTTTTAGGACATTTAAAATTGCATTAGTGAAATTCATTTAGTTGAATTCTTAGAAAATTAAGCTTATTTCCTTACAAAAAAAGGGAAAAAAAAGAATTTTAGTTGTATTTTTAGAAAAAATAAATTTTATTACATTTATAAAAAGAAAGAAAAGAGAATTCATCCTAGGATTAGGATTGCATTTTCGTTTTGTATTTATGTGAATTTCAATTGTTCTTATCTTAATTAAAATAAATCAAAAAAAAATATGTTGATTAAAATTGAGTGCATCCATTGAATGTTTGCTTGATTTTAGCTCACCTAGTTTAATTAAAAGCATTATGAATTAATCATAGTTCACAAATATTACACAAATCAAACCACTTGCATAACAAAACATCAAAACACACTTAGGATAAGGCCTGACTAGGATTTCATCACCTAGCAGATCACCTTACCCTTTCTCGACTATCTTGGATTTAATCACTGAAGGGATAACCAACTCAGTCTCTAGCTGAGTATAAACTCTAAAAATTGGTACATATTGGCTAAGCACCCACATTAGCTGCAAGATTTTGACGTGAGGGGAGCAAGCCCTAAGTACCAAGCCATGTACTCATACCAATATAGACTTATATTGAGTGCCTAAACATAACCCAAAACCAAATATAGACTACCTTGTTTAGGACCTATTCAATCCAGTTTCCTCTTCACACTCTTCTAAAGCATAAGCCAAAAGAGAGTAATCCTAAGAATTAATGCACTCTTAGTGAATGAATTATTTTCCTTGAGTCTTTTTTTTATTTATCTTTATTTGAGGTGGGATAATATATCATCTTTTTATTATTTTCACATATGGTTATCACTTACCAACAACAAAAATACCTCAAGAAACAAAACCCACCACCAAATCAACCATCACCAACTTCTACCTCTTTATCCATGGAACACATTTCCAAGCCCATAAACTCCATCACTCTTTGAAAAGTCCTACTCAAGTAGTCCCAAGAGATGTGGATTTTGTCACTTTTATAAACAACAATCATGCAGCCTTACAACACTACCTAGAAACCATGTCTTACCAAATCTCAATTTTGACCCAACCCATAGATCTACCTTATGGCATGCCTCTCCACCTCATGGGGAATACCTCCACTACCATGTGAACTACTCAACCTTTAGTTTCCCAAACATTATCATCAACCAACTACTCCCTCAAAACTAATCCACCAACCCAAACTACCACTGCCCATATACCTCTTACTAATCATTCCCCCACAATAAGAGTGTCTGCCTTTAGCACTACCCATATTTCTCTAGTTACCTCTAATCCATCAAAAACTACTCCACTTCCAAGATTTGTGGTGTCCATACCCTCCATGTTACACTAATTAGCATAATAGTCACCACCCTTCCATTGGCCACTAACCCAACCACCACTCTGACCCAACATGTAACCTTTAGCTATTTTCATAACCCACAATAGCATATACCCACTATCCAATCACCCACCTCTACCCAACCTTTAACATCCACATACCAATATATATCTTCCACCCAACCTCCAAAAACGACATACCAATAAGTGGAATCATCTCAACCATCTACTAGTTATTCACATATTTCCCAACCTCAATAAAAAATACCATATAACTACGCATCCCAACAACCTCAAGCAAACTTCATGAAGTTGATCATGGACAAGATGACTACCCTTGAGTCATCCATCTATAAATCCCATAATCTCTTATCCTATGATCAAATTTTCAATGATCATATTCACCCTTCAATCCCTATTAGACCTTATCTGGCCTAGTCAGAACTTCCAAAATTTACCAAGTTTAATAATAAAGAAGACCCTCAACAATATTTAAGAGCATTTAGGCATTCATGCTACTTGATCACCCATGATTACACTCTTCTCCTCCATACCTTTCTTATGTCATTTTCTGGACCAGCATTGGATTGGTATAGTGCCATACCCAAACATTCCATTCTCTCTTTCACCCAATTAGCCCAAAACTTCTTGGATCACTTTTTGATCAATATATACAAGAAATTTTCTATCACCGACCTTTACTCCATTCAGTAATTAGAAGATGAGTTTATTGTTGATTTTATGGCTTGTTGGAGGAGCCTAATCAACTAACTTTCCTTTTCATTGCCTCAACTTGAGCTATAAATCTCTTCACCCAGGCATGTGCAGAACATATTTCATCCACATTACATGTCTAAAGCTTTCAAACCTTTGATGAGGCTTTTACCATGGCTCACAAACTAGAGAACAAAGCCATTGATGAAGGAAGGTTAAAGTTGAAGAGCAAGAACTCAACTTACAAACCCAATGAGCCCTTTTCTTCCAAACCAAACAACCAAAACAATCCCAATACTAAAAACAAAGCAACCATCATTATCCTCAAAGCCACACCACCACCATCTACCAGCCAATAAAACCCAAAGAACTAGACCTCTGACTCCTCTAATTATTCAAATTGAAACCAAAAGGACCAAGATTGAAATAATCATAAGTAATTAACTCCACTTTGGGATCCCTATCCTTATATTTTGGAAAAGTTACTAAAATCCAATATCATCCAACTTCCACCAATTAAACCACCCCAATAGTTTGATGCTTCTCACCCCATACCAGGTTGGTATAATGAGAATGATCATTGCACCTTTCACTAAGTCATAAAACATGACATCAATAGGTGAAACACCTTCAAATACCTTATCTAATCCCTCATTGACAAGGGGAATCCTACATTGGACAATCCCAATGCACCACTGAACCAGGCCCTTAACATATTTTTCAAGCCTTTTCCTACTCATGCTCCTTCTACCCCTTATCATGATAATAAACCAAAACCATCCCATGAGGCACATATTATTAATGTGGTCACTAATGAACCCATTTTTGAATAAAACATCACCTCAACCACCTCTTTCCCCATCCCCATAATGGAAGGAGAGAAACTACCTTTTATTCCTTTGGACACCTAAACAAAGGGAGACACCATACCCACACCTCCATTTGAGGATACCACACCTACCTCCCCTATCATATAACCATCCACTCCCTCTTTGTAATCTAGCTCACAAGAAAAGATAACTTCATCCACCCAACCTCTAATTTTGGAACTTTCTATTAAAAACCAAGATAAAGGTAAAGGAACCATTCATTATCCTCCACCTAAGGGCTTAACCATTAAAAATAAGACCCAATTAACTAAACCCCCTTCAAAATTGGAAACCAAAACAACCAAAGAGGTAAAACCACCAAAAGGCCCAAAACCCCAAATTTTACTTCCCTCAAACTTGCCCTCTATTTTGGGTGCTCATCCCTTTACCTTGGGCATGAAGCCCATTATTTTTACCAAAACCCCACCACCTTTATTGGTTACACCTTCATACTTGCTTTCTAGGACACCTCTCCTCATTATAACAATGATTTTTAATTTACCTATCTTTCCATCATTTACCTCCAACTCTTCAACCATCTTGTCTAAACCAAAACCATCAAATCATACCACCTTACCTAAGAAACCTATCACCAAACCCATGTCAAAATAACCTTCTACTTCATTACCCAAAGAAAAAATTGTTAAATCATTACCACCTTTGGTTGAGTCTTATTCAACCATTTTACAAAGGTTGTTGTGAACCTCTTCCTTGGCCTTACCACCTATAAAACCTTTTGACCCTTCACATCTTAAACTATCATGGTTAAATGAAAATTTGATTTTCTTATATCATAAGACACCTAGCCATGACATGGAGAACTTTAAATCTTTCCAAACTCTTATCTATCATATTTATGATGAGGATGATCTATCAATAGATGAACCTCCTATGCCACCCCTACTAACCCAAATAACAACCATACCTACCCAACACCTACCCACTCTTCCACATTCACCTAAGAATAAAGGCAAGTTAGACAACTCCACCACCTCAACCTCTTCTATTATCCATACAATCAATGTGGTCACAAGATCACAATAGAAGGATAAAGGGAAGGCTACGACATCCATTATTTAGACTTATCCCTCCCCAAACTCCTAATCCAACAATACCTAACCATCTCCATCATCAAACAAACCCAAAGTGTCTATCTTAGGTGACTCCCCATCTAACCCTCCATACCCTAAGCCATATGCAATAGACATCCAAAAATATATCCTCAAGTAGCTCCACCAAACTCAAAAAAAATGAGCTTGTATGAGTTAGTATCTACCTCTCCCAATCACCACCAAGCACTCATAGAAGCCTTACAATCCATCGAGGTCTAACCTAATGACCCTTAACCTCTAGCCTCCTTTGTTGGTTCCCTTCAAACTTCTAACCTTATCACCTTCAAAAATTTAGAAATACCTTGTATTCATCTGAATAATACTGATACATCCCTCTTCATTATGGCATACATTAATCAATCATACATCAAAAGGATTGATGAAGGAGCTAGCATCAATATTATCTTCTCCCACGCCTATGACCAGCTGCACTTACCCATGAATATCATGTCTAAAAGCACAGTGGTCCTTCATTCTTTCAATGATACCATGGCTACTACTTTGGGCACAGTTGTCCTCTATATCTATGTAGGGCCCCATATTATTCTCAAACTTTTTTATGTTGTAGAAAGAGAATTATAATGCAATGTTTTACTCAAGCACCATTGGATTCATGTCATGAGTTGTGTCCCTTCCACCTTATATTGATGTGTTAAATTTGAGCATGAAGGGCAATTTGTGACTATCCAAGATGATCCTAGTCCTTTCACATCTTGCAATATGACATATCAGCCTAATGACATCCTTCTTCCTCCTTCATCCACCTCATAACCATCTACTAATGACACAACCCCACCAACTAAAACCCATGAAAATTCCACACCAAATGTTGATGAAGCTTCTACTAAATTGTATATCCCTTCTTTCCAAATTCCTAGAGAGAACCCCATGACAACCACATTCCAACATCTTTCCCTCAGGGAATATAGACTCTTAGCCTTGAATGCCTTCTCTACTCCCCAAGAATATGGGAATCTCAAACATGACCCTTCCTATGATCCTAACATTAGAACCATCATCCCCTTTGGGCTCTGTAACCATCAAATAAATTTCATTTATGGGGGACTTGATTGGCCACTTCTAGCCCCTACGACTACTTCATCCATCCAACAATTTACCTTTAACTTTTCCTATCTTAGCAAACCAGAGTTTGCTAATTTGTATCTTCACAGATTTACTTGGAAAGGATTTGGCCTTGGTCACTATAAATAAGGGCCTCATGAGCTACCCCATATCAAAACTTTGTAACCTCATGAGTTATTTGGCCTTGGGTATGAACCACCTAAAAAACCGACCATTTCACCCAAACCCATTGCCACCATGGAGGAAGATATCCCATCCTCACCAACCCAGCCACTTTCTCCACCTAAAGATCTTGACATCATCCCCCCTAACATTTTTTTCTAGTTAATACTATTAGTTTAGGCCCTCTCATCTACCAAAAGGGTGGCCAAACCAAAGTCCTTCCACTCGTACACCCTAAAATGGTAGAGAATGATTCTCCTACCATCAACACCATCAAAAATAAAGATAATGATTCCATTCTTACATATCTCAGTATAAGGTATTCTTTTATCCACAAATCCCTTCCTCTTGAGGCCTCAACCATGATGAATGAATCCACCACGGATATCAACTTGGGCACTTTGGACAACCCTCGCATTGTAAAATTGGGCCAATCACTAAATGTCAAGGAACTTTAAGAATTCTCCTCTTTCATCTAAGGATGCAGCATAGCATTCACTGGGTTTTATATTGATATTCCCAAGATTTACCCCATAATTACTACCCATAACATAGTCACTCATCATGACGTCAAGCATATTAAATAGAAATTTTGATGCATGTATCTTCACATAGCCCTTCTCATTAAAGAATAACTTCAACGTCTCTTATCTATAAACTTCATTCAACCATTAACTACCCCAATGGGTCTCAAATATCATACCTATCACCAAAGTCACTGAGGGTCTATACATTTGTGTGGACTTTGATGACTGTAACCTCTCCTACCCTAAGGATGGATTTCCTCTACCTAGCATTGACCATCTTGTTGATCTTATAGCTAGTCATGAGATGTTATCTATCATGGGTAGGTTTTGGGGTTATAATCAGATCTTGACTGCTTTGTAAGATTAGCACAAAACCACTTTTACCACCCCTTAGGGAAAATTTTGCTATAGAATCATTCTTTTTAGGTTAAAGAATGTTGGGGCAACCTACCAACATTTCATGACTTATATATTTAATGATATCATCCATAAGATTGTAGAATACTATGTGGATGACCTTCTTGAGAAATCCAAACTCTAAAAAGATCACTTGACTATTATTACAATCATATTTGAAAGCCTCATCCATAATCGTATTCATCTTAATCCCAAGAAAAGATTTTTTAGGGTCTTTTTAGGAAATTTCTTGGATTTATCATCTCTCTTCATGGAATCAAAGTAGACCCTACTAAATTCAAATCAATTTTGGATATGCCTCCTCCAACCAACCTTAAGTAGCTCTGTAGCCTACATGGAAAACTTCAATCCATTCGCTATTTCATTTCCCAACTTTCAAATTGCTGCCAACCTTTCCATCTCCTTATAAAGAAGGATGTTTCTTTCAAATAGAATAGTCATTATAAAAAGGCCTTTGATTCACTCAAATAGTACCTTTTATCACCACCTATCTTTTCCCCTCTTAAGGATGACCCCCCTTTTACCTATATATGTATGCCATCAACCATTTCCTAAGGGCAATGTTGGCTCACCAAGATGAATAACAGAAGGAGAAAACTATATACTACATTAGCCACATGCTTATAGAATACAAAACTCAATATACATATACTAAGAAACTCTACTTGTATTGACCTTCATGGCCACCAAACTACACCACTACCTTCTTAACCATAAAACCTATGTCATAACTAATATTGACTCGCTCAAGTACATGCACTCTAAACCATACCAAAATCAATATATGGCTAAGTGGCTCATACTCCTAATTAAATTTAACCTTAAATTTCTCCATCAAAATTTGATTAAAGGGTAGGTCATTGTTGACCAATTGGCCAAAGTTCCTTTACAAAATAACCAACCACCTCCTCTTACCTTTTTAGATGAGTCTATCATGACTCTTTTTTAAGAGGATGGCTTAACCTACGAAATGACCATGTTCTTCGATGGCTTGAAGTGCCAAAAAAGAGGGGTGCTAGATTTATTCTCATTCCTCTCAATGGTGAACCCCTTCCTCTCTCCTTCAAACTTGACTTTGAATGGACCAATAATATGGTTGAGAATGAAGCCCTAGTGATAAGTCTCTAAACTACTCTAACCTTAGGAATTAAGAAAATCCATGTCTTTGGTAATTCCCATCTTTTGGTCAACTAGGTAAATAGATCTTATCAGTGTAAGAATGATGTCTTGAAAAAAAATAAACTTTTAGTTTACAAACTCTTAACATCATTTGAACATTACCTGGTCCAATCCATTCCCTGATCTACCAATAAATTCATGGATATAATGGTCTATCTTACTTCTTAGATCCCTTCTCAGCCTTCCAATTCTAAAATATTTGTCACCATTCATCATTTTACCACACCCTCTTATAGCTGATCTAACCTCCCTACCATTTGTAATGTGGAGGAATCCCCATCCAACATTTGGTATGACCAAAATTTCAAGTACCTCAACCTAGGCAACATTCCTCCCAACCTCTCTAAGAATGCTCATAAAAAATTTGTTTAGAGTAAATCTCATTACACCATACTAGGGGAAATCCTTTACAAACATGGTTTTTATGGTCTCCTTATTTATTGCCAATGCAGCCAAGAAGCTTCCCACACCATCAGGGAAACACATGATGGGATATGTGGGGGACACTTTAGTGGTCTAGTAGTTGCTAAATGTATCCTTTACCTTGGTTACTATTGGCCCACCCTCAACCAATACTATTGTGATTATGAAAAAGTGTTTTAAATGTCAATAGCATGCTAATTTGTATCACGCACTAGCTAATAGCCCCTAAGTATCTAGGAAATTTTGGCCTTTCTCACAATGGGGGCTTGATCTCATTGGGGAAATAAGCCCCCATTCTTTATAGAGACATAGCTTCATCATGATAGCCACTAAATACTTCACCAAGTGGGTAGAATATATTACTCTTATCTTAACCAAAGCAAAGAATATTGTTGACTTTATCAACCATCATATCATCTACTACTTTGGTGTTCCTCATAAGATCATCATCGATAATGGAAAATCCTTTAAAAATAAGAAATTCCAAGGTTTATGTGATGCATTTGGAATTTATTTAAGCTTTTATTCACCTTACCGACCATAAACAAATAGACATGCAAAAACCTCTAATAAAATCCTTAACAAAATGCTAACTAAAGTTGTCAGTGCTTCAGGTCAGGATTGACACTTTCACATCCCATTCGCTTTATGAGCCTATCATTCTCTCATTCAAACCTATATAGGTGTTACTCCCTTCTCTCTAATATTTGAATCAAAATCAATCTTGCCTCTTGAAGTCTAAATTCTCTCTCTTTGTATATCTTTGTATGATCTTATTTTTGAAGAAGATTATCATCAACACCATTTATCTTAGCTTGAGCTACTTGATGAGTGTCATTTAGCAGCCCTTACCCACCTCCATACCTATCAAAATAATATCAAACAATCTTATAATAAGTATATTAAATAACAATACTTTAATATTAGAGACTTTGTCTTAAAAGAAAACCAACACATGACCAACATGGAGAAGAGTAAACAAGGTAGGTTTTCTTTCAATTGACTTGGACCCTACATCATTACCCATAAGTATGGATTAGCAGTTTATCATTTGTCCTCTTTTGAAGGAAAACCAAAATGTGAGCCTCTCAATGCTTTACATCTGTGTCTATTTTTCTATTAAAAAAGGATCAACCTCATTCCTTTTGTCTAACTTAAGCTCATCCCTTGATTATGAGATTTTTACCTTCACCCATCTTTCTCCTCTCCTTTTAAGGACAATTACAACATAGAACCATGTGATTAACCATCACAATCATAGCCTAATCCTAAATGTGGGTACCATGGATCTACCCATAGTATGGTTCTAATAGATACTTTTCATCTCTAATAAGATGGAATTCCATGATCATTATCTCTCAAAAACCACACCTTTTCATATCATTAACCTTATTATGTTAAAAAAATTCCCTCATAAAGGTAAACCTCTAAACCTAATTAGACTTGTCCATGTCTAAAAACATTGCATCTAAAAACAATTTGAATATCAAAATACTACTTGGGTCAATATCTTAAGCATTACAGACTATTGCCTCAAAGGATAACTACCCAAAAACAAAATAAAAATTTTCAAATATAAAGTAGACTACTCCCTTGAAGGATAGCTATCAAGATCATTAAAAAAATGCAATAAGCTTAGACCACTCCCTTGAAGGATGACTAATTTAACGTTGTAAAAAGTAGATCCATTTATTATAAGCATCCCACATTGATTAGTTTCCCATATACAACAATAAATTAAAAGACACACTATCACAATAAAATCTAAAGTCACAATTGACTCTCAAGTAGCATAATAAGTTGGAAGCTACAATCAACTTTCAAATGTAGACTTCCCACAATGATCAGTCTACATCTAGCATATGACATGTACTTATCTATTACTATTCTTAGGCCACCTATAAAAGGGGAAAACTAATTCACATGAGGTTATCATATATATCATCCATTACCCTTCATACCACCTATCACCCATATTCCCTTTAGACTATTTGTAAATCATGGGATTTAGAGCTTACTTGACACCTTATGATCAAGAAAACTTCATTTATCAACTCATAACCACTCATGTATAGCATTTGAAGGGCTTATATTCATTAAGCTAATCCCACTTTAGGTTTATTTTCAGTCCTTGTCAAAAATAAAGCATTGTGCCCTATTCTCATCTTAATGTGCTTGGTTGATATTTTCATCACAAATTTTGCCATCTAGTGTTATAAAAACAATAATCAATCTTTTTACATTAATAAAGATTATAAAAATGATAACCATACTAATTATAACCATAACCATAACATTCATAAGTATCCACACAAAATTAAGCATGATAACATTCAACCAATGACATCCAACACATTTTGTACATGTTTAAATCAAACTATGCAATATTTTATTTAGGATGAGAGGAGTCACATGGCATATACAAAGTTATGCAAACTATCCACACTTCACCTAGGCCCCTACATACATTATTTTCCTACCTAAGCACTAGGCTAATTGTCTAGTGACTCTGTATATGTGTTCAACCATCCTTCTACTTGATTTCTCCCTAAACTAACATCTATAACATTCCCTCTCTTAGAAGTTGGTAAAGGATGTACTTTATTCTCATCTTCTACATTCATCCTCAGAGAGCAAGAATCATATTCTGCTCTAAGTCTTTCACCCTACTTGCCTATCATAACCATTTCATCCCTCTGCTCTAGTTTTTATACTCACATAAGCATTGTTGGTTTTTGCCTTAGTGCACATCCCCTTGGACAATTAGGGTTCCCTCTATAGAAGGCTGATAGTCATGTTCTCCATCCCTACATCTTTCATAGTTAAATTCTCTCCTTATTCACTATTATAGAGGTAAGATTTCAAGCTCAAGATTGGGCATGGGTACCTTTCCTCTTGTTGTTGACATAACAGTACTTCTATTATCACCATTACATGTTGTAGTATCTGGTAGATCCACACATTCACCATATTAATTATTTTAGGTTACAGGGGTTGTTGATTATCTCCACCATTGTTCCCATTATTTTCCATCTTCAACCTTGTGTAGTTCTTTTCACTCTCTATAACTTAAAAAACCAAATAAATTAATGATAGACATTCATCCTTATCACAATTATTTAAATAGAATACCTGACCATTCATATTTGTTGACATGATTCTCCATTCCATTAATGGGGAAGATCATATGATGTCATTGATTTCCTTGAATAGTCTTCCCACTTGAATATTCAACCTAATGTCCATTGAATATGTAGGTGATACTTGACTTCTAAGGGCAGTTCAACCACTAACAACTAATTACCCTCCCATTTTCTTTCTCATTAACTTACATTGCTAACAATACCCTCTTGCCTAGGGTATCCTATGTTTGGGAAGCTTTAGATTTTTCTTAGCATCTTTGTACTTTAACACCATATAATAATTCCTCTTCATTTTTCCCCTATTATTGGGAGAATTACATTATCCTGAGGTCTTTTTAGACTATGTAAGTAATTCTCATTTACTGAGTTTAGCTCAGCCACATCCTTTACTTTATTTACCCTTCTCACATAATTGTTTTCCTCCACCCCTCCACCTATCTCCTCACCACCTCCCTCCATTCAGCTTGTCCATCTCTTTTAACCACTTTTCTAGGTTATCAATCTCTTTTAACACAAGGATTGATAGCCTTCCTCAATGGCCCATCTTATCTCCCATAAAGTCACCACCTACTCTACTTCATTGGCCTCCCCAACATCTTTTTTTGTGCATGCTTCATGACTCACTTCCCCACCCACTTTTTACATTTTTACCTCTCTCTCCACTTTTTACCAACCTTTCCCTTTATCTCCTTTGTCTTCTTTTTCCATCCTCATCATTTCCCCTTGTCCTTGGTAATTTGTCACACCTTCTTTGTCACTCTCATTTCCTCACCAATTCCATGTCATACTGTGCATCTTATAATTTTTTTGTTTCTTCTACTATTGTATTTTTTATTTATGTGTACCACCATTCTCTATCATTTTCCCACTCTTCCCACCTTTCCCATTTTCCATTCTTCTTGTTTACTTTATTTTCATCCTTTTCATCTTCTTTTTTTCCTCCATAACTAGTTTCTACCTGGGTATTTATCCTTTGAGAAGCCTTCCATAATTGCTCCTTTTCTTCTTATCAGTTCTTGCCTTTTACTTTTTGCATTCCCCTTTTCCATTTTCCATCTTGGTACTCACTTATCTTTTACATCTGTGTGAGTATCTGTGCTTTATATCCCTACTTCAATCCTTATTTTTTCTTCTTATCATCCTTGATCTTCATCCTTTATCTTCATCTTATTCCCTTTCATTATTTTCTACCATCCTCTCCCTTTTCTCCATTTCATTTCATTTTTCTCATCTTGAGGACATTCCTTGTTCTTCTCGACCTTCTTTTTTTTCCTCCTATATGCCCATGCTTGGATCCTTCCATCCTTCTCCACCTTCATCTTTATATGTGACCTCATTATTTTCTTCACCTATCTCTTCATCCATCTCTTAGTCTACCTTCACCTCATCCCTTGTTGGATTCCCTTTATTTTCTCCCATTCAACCTCCACCTCTTCCAAGTTTGGTCACCAATTTTACCGCTTCTACATGCATCTCCTTGTCTGCTTCCTCATGTCCTCCATGCCCTTGCTTTAATGCATGAAATATAGTTAGATTCATTACTTCAAGTGCATCCCTTTCTTCCTTCAATTCCTTTGTATGTTGAGCCTAGATCCTCTCTTTTTTATCCCTCTTTAGGTACTCCCTTCACCCTACCTATCACCTTTTTCCCTTTTAAACCATATACCCATTTTGAGATTATAAGATCACAACATATAGCATGGTATGGCTATGAATGTCTTCTATTAAATTTTGGTTTACTATGAGATATATACCAATCTTATGACTCTATAACATAATCAACCATGCTTGTAAGCTCATATGACCCACAAGCGAGCATGATCACCACCAGCTATTAGGATGCAGATTCCTTCCTCATCTCTTCTAGTCTTGCCTATTTTGAACCCTTTTTACTCTAAACTTTAGAGATGTTAGAATCAAAACTAAAACCACCTTCAAATGGAATTTTTGTGGTACCAACATGTGGATGATAGTTTTACCCTCTCACACGATCTACCTCCCAACCAATAATTTCCCTTGATTCTCCCTACCCGGCCCACATCTTCATATGCATTGTAATAGCCCTACTCTTTAATCACATTCCACCCAGTAATATTTTATATGAGTCACCTCTTCCACCAAACTATTTTCCTCCTTGGTCTCGTTTAGACCTATTTCTCCCACCTTCCTTTTCAACTCCCAAATCTATATGTCTTCATACATTCTTCTTATATTTTTCTCTCTTGGTTTTCCATTTATACCATTTATTTTCCTTCCTATTTCAACCTGATCCCTCATTTAATTAATATTATTTTTAGTCACCTCATTCCATATTCCAAAACCCCTTAGAGTCTTCTTTTGAATTCCTTCAAAACTCAATGCTTACTTATTTTGGGGTGCCACTAGCTCAAGGGTCAAGGGTTTGAATCTTTGCCACATCTCGTTTACCCACTCTACTACTTTACATCCCTAAATCATTGAATAATACCCTTCCATATCCATTTAATGAAATTATTATGGATTGTGCACAATGTTAGCTTATTGTGATAGTGATGAAAGAACCTATCAGGTCACCATGGTAATTCAAATAGTGCCAAATTTTCTAAATCCTGGTAAAGCATATTTATCCTTATTTTTTTTTAAATGGTGACCAAAATGTCACACTTAAACCTACTTATCCATGGATATAGATTCCTTTTTCATAGTTAAAGAAATCATCTAATTACATCCTAGGTAATCTCATCCACTGTTTCTACCAAATCAATCAAAAAACTATTTGATAGCCATCTTTTCCACCCTTTAGAGTTTCTCTTTCTCCAACATCCTTCAACTGGACCTAACTGCATGATACATCAAATTAGAGCAACTTAGTTAACCAACACTCCTCACCTCAGAAGAACTACATTAGGCCTGAATTTTATTTTAGGCATTCTATCCATGGAACTATGTAGGTAGCATCCACTTGCCTAGTGCATATGGAATCCAATCAGCCACCCCATTCCAACCAACCAACCCACTTTCACACATCCACCTCGATATTGACCACTTTTGGCTTGACCTTTTTACATATTTTATGATGACCTTACCTTAGTTCTTTTGACTACACTAACTATGCTTGTCATGTTACACTTTTTACACCCCACCTCATGTGCAACTAGACCATTTATATTATTTTACAAGAACACTTCCTACCCTAAATACTTGTGAATAACACTAACCTTATCTAGATGACTTGATAAAATTAATTTGATCCACTATGACTAATGTTGTGGATCAGTTACCCTATCATATGTTCATCTATAACTTGACCTTATTTTTATCAACATTAGTAGCTTCAATCTCTACACAATCTTGACTATCTCACTTAGTCACATTTTATGAACCCATTGGCATTTCACATGCCTAACTACCTTGTGGCACCACCTAGTGCCTCCCCACCAACTACTTATCAAACCTACACTCAATTTGGTCTTTCCTCATCGACTCTCAATTTGAGGGGGGAACACCTCTTCCCATACTCAAGGCACTGTGACCTTTGACCAAGTGATTCACTTTTGTCTTGTAGCTTGTTAATTCAAAGTTGCATAACAAAAAGGGGCAAAATGTAGACACTAGAAAATTACACACTTACAATTTTTTATGACTAAATACCTCAAGACCCCCTAAAGACCCCTTAAACCTTCTTAACCCTTAACCAACCCCTATTAACCTAACCAAATCACTATTCTCCTATTCATATAGTACTATTCAAAAATACTATTTAAAGGTACTATTCACTGTGGGACCCACTATCACTATTCATGATGACATGGCATGTGACATGGAAAGTGACATGGAATGCAACATGACAAGTGACATGGAAGGTGATTTTGGAAGTGATATGGCAAGTGACATGGCTTAGAAGTGAGGTGGCTTGATGTGGGACATCATACCCCACCTGGGACCCTTTCCCAAGGTGCTTAATGACCTCATTTAAACATAAAAAGGGTCCCCCCTTGAAATATGATTAATTTTCTCTTAATGGGCCATAATTTAATATATATTTTGTCTTCACACATGAAATTGGCCTTCAAAATGGGATACCCACATCTTTAGTGCTTTGCAAAAGACAAAGAGCACTATATCTGCCCATTTTTAACATTTTAACCCAAATGAGAGACCCATGATCAAGGTAGAAATCCCACCACCCTAATATTTTAACTCATTCATTCACCCACATGTAAAATGGCACCATATTTTATGGGGAATCTCTTTAAGTGCTTGGATGAAGATAAGAAAGGGTGGTGAAAAGTCTTTTAGCCTGATTTAGGCCCATGTGCATGATTCTCATTCAAAATTGGATTCATGTGCAAGGTTGGAGACACACCAACCTAAATGTGAGACCCATGATCAAGGTGGTAATCCTACCACCCTCATATTTTGATTCATTCATGCACCCACATGAAAAATGGCACCATATTTTGTGGGTCATCTATTTAAGTACTTGGATGAAGAAAAGAAAAGATGGTAAAAAGTCTTTTGGCCTCATTTAGACCCATGTGCATGATTCCCATTTAAAATTGGACTCATTTTTAAGGTGGGAGACACACCAAACCAAATTAGAGACCCATTATTAAGGTGGTAATTCCACTACCCTCATCCTTTGACTCATTCATGCACCACATGGGAAATGGTGCCATACTTTTACTCTTCCCTCTTTTGGCATGGTTCTTGACAACAAATGCTATAAATACACCCCCTCTCCTTCACCCAAGGTTAATTTGGAAGTTATTATTTGGTTATTAACATATTTTTTTAGGTTTTTAAAATATTTCATCATTTTGGAGTTCATCCATATCTTAGAGGAAAATAATTCAAAGAAACGAAGCTCTGTCTAAATTGTCATGGGATTCCTTCATCACATCATCAACCACATCAACAAGCCTCAAGGTAACCTTATTTGTTTTTTTATTTAGGTTATTTACTTAATTCATTCTATCTATTACCTTGACCTTTACCCCTTAATCCACTTTCCATCTTAATACATTGACCTCCTTTACCACTTTTGCCATTGTAATTCCATTTACATCCTTTGCTTTCTTTGCACCTTCACCCTCTTTGCTCCCTCATCCTTTTGTTAACTTAGTTACTTGATATTTTATATTTTTAAACCATCCATACCTCTCATTTTATTATCTCAGTCAACCCCAACCAAACCATTTTTTTTACCCTTATCAAATTAGCAACCCTAAAACCACAACCTTGTATTAACCAATTTTTAGCATTAGTATAATCAAACCCATTGCTTCATTTTGGTTAACTAAGAAAAGCATTTAATTTTCTCAATTAATTTTTTATAATTTTCTATATTTTATTTCAATTTTATATTAGTTTAAGGTAAATATATTTTTTTTATCATTTCTACTTAAGTGTTTTAAAGAAGGTGGATTGACAGCCTCCTAGAAAGCTTTCGCTTCTATGATCTAACTCATGCTAGGCAATCCACCCATCTACTTGTATAAAAAATAAGTTTATTTTAGTTTTTTCTTATTTATAGGTCATCCTCTCAATCCAAAGAGGATCTCTCCATAATCACTCAGATTCAATGCATACACACTCAATAGGTATTCTTTTATACCCTTCTTAACTAGTTTCTTCTTTTCACACTTAAGAAAAAGCAAAAATTAGATAGAAACAGGTTGTTTGGTCTAGAGGAGGAAACCTCATTGGTTTTATATGTAGAGTTCTTGCTTTTTAGTTTTATCTTTTCTTTATCAATGGATCTATTCTCCAATTTACATGCCATGGTGAAATCTTTGTCAAACTTTTGGAAACTCTAAACACACAATGTGGAAGAGATATGCTTGGCACACGTCTGAGTAAAGAGATCTATGAGTTTGGGTTGAGGTAGAGAAAAGGAGAGTTGGTTGATTAGGCTCCACCAACTAGATATAACATATATATTAGATTCATCATCAAACTATTGGATAGAGTAGAGGTCAGTGATGGAAACCTTCTTGGAGATATTTATTGAAAAGTGGTCCAAGAAAGTTTGAGCCAGTTAAGTGAAGGAGAAGATGGAATGCTTGGTTAATGCACTATACCAATCTAATGCTAATCCTAACAAAGACATAGTAAAATTTCAAATAAGGAGGGCATCATCATAGGTAATCAAATAACAAGAATGCCTGAATTCCCTAAGGTGTTGTTGGGGGTCCTCCTTACTCTAAAACTTGGAGAACTTTAGAAGTTTCCATTGAGGAGTATATGGCCTAGTAGGCAAAGATGGATGGATGGGCTTGTTACAGATCTAGTCATAGGATAGGAGATTATAGGCCTAGACATGGATGATTCCAAAGTTTTCATCTTGTCCATGAGTACCTTCATTATGTATATTTGGGGTGTTTCACTTGAAGAGTTGTAAGGTGCATATTGTGGTTAGGGTTGAGTGACATATTGATAATTTGTTGAAGGTTGAGAATTTTCCACATATGGGTAAGTGGTCATAGGTGGTTGGGTTGAGGCCATATATGAATATGTGGTCATTGGTGGTTGGGTAGATAGTATGTACTATTGTGTGGGCATGGATGGTTGAGTCATAGTTAAGGGATAAGTGGTAACCCTGGTAGTGATGGGTAGTAAGGCATAAGGTATTGGTGTCACTACATTTTGAAGTAGAGTGGAGGTAACTAGAGGAATGGTAGTGATGGTGGTATTGGGTATTCCAATAGTAATTGAAGTATGGGTAGGTAGAGGTTGGGTGGTAGTTATGTTAGAAGAATTGTTAGTCAGACTAGGTGGTGTTTGGGTGTTAGAGGGTTAAGTTGGGTAGTTATATATGGTCACATCAAATGGGTTGATAGCTGAGGAAAATGCCTAAGTAGATAATAGTTGGGTGGTGATAGCAGTAATAGAAGAGTTTCCTAAAATTCCTAATGGCATGCCATAAGGTGGGTTGATATGTGGTATTGAAATGGGTGTATGATGAGCTATTGTGTTAAGATAATGATACAAGGATATTGGGTTATTATCGAAAAATTTAAAAAAGTCTAGGTTACCTTGGGAAACTAACCAAGGCACACTAAAAGCATTAGAATGATTAGAACTCTTAGTATATGAGATATACTCCATAGATGAAGAGGTAGAGGAGACTAGATAATCTATAGATGGGTCCTGACTTGCTAAGTCTCTTCATTAATGATGAGTAAGAACTATGCAAGAAGGATGAGAGGAAAACACAAAGAATCTTACAACTAAAATAGAGAGAAAGCAAGAAAATGATCAAGGAAATCCAACACACACTAGAGTATGTTAAAATTCTATGGTTAATTTTAATCTCACTTTTGGCTTATGCTTTAAGTTATGAGAATGTTTGATAAAAGTTGGCTTGAAAATCAAGTACTATAGAAGTAATATATGGTTCATATTAGGTTGTTTATGCACTCAAAAGGAATCTATATTGGGAATCAATATGTGGCTTTGGTATTGGGGCCTATTCCCTCACTTCACACACTATAGTGATAAGGGTGTTGGGTGCTTAGCCAGTATATACTAATTTATATAGTTTATACTCAACTAGAAAGCTGATTTGGTTCTCCCTTTGGTAATGACCTCTAATTAGGATCATTGGGAAAGGGTAAGGTTACTGCTAGGTAATGAAATCCTAGTTGGGCCTTGTCTCAAGTTTGTTTGATATTAAATTGATGAAAGTGGTTTGGTTTAGTGTGTGCAACAAAAGTGATGCTACGATAAAATTATTATGCCTTAATTCAAAGTGAGATAAAATTAGAAGCAAGCAATGGATGCACTTAATTTAAAACCCAAAAAAAATTCAATTTTGTTAATGAGCATAGATAGAGAGAAAAACATATAGATGCAAAGAAAAGAAACCCAAAGTAAATACTTGAGGTCCTACCAAGTGTGATAGAATATTTCAATGAATTTTACTTTATATTTCAAAAAGAAGAAAAAGAAACTAAATATGGGTATGGTTTAAAAACCTATTTGATTATGCACATGTTGAATCAGATGATTGTGAAGAGATCCTCTTTGGCTTGGGAAGATGACCTACAAATAAGATAGCACTAAAGCAAATTTATTTATTAGATAGATAACTGAGTAGATTTCCTAGCACTAACTAGATTTTGAAAGCAAGGGCTTCCTTTGGGGCTATCAATCCACACATTTTAAATAATTAAGTTTATAAAATATAATAGAAATTACTTGCATCCATAATCAAAGGGTACAAAAATTGAACACAAGAAACGCTTTCCAAAGAGAATAGACTATAAATGACTAATATAGTGATGAGTAAATCAATACTAGTGCTAAATGGATTAGGTCTACTTAAAAAAATTAGGTAGGAGTCTATGAATAGGCAAGGACATGTAAAACTAGATTTGGTTGGGGGTAAAAGGGTGAAAATAACTTGCTAGAATTTTCTACCATAGTGACTATTAGTGGTTGATGTGACCATCAGTGATTAAGGTGATCATCGATGGTTAGGCTAATCATTGATGGTTCAATAGACTATCAACGATTGAGACAACCATTAATAGTTACTATATGTAGGTCTGGTTTGGTGAATCACTAATTGATGAGGTCATGAGGTGCATTTCTAAGAGATGGGTTGGTGTTGGGATGAATGTGAAAGGTAAATAAAGTAATTGAATTTTTGAAAATAAATACTTATCTTACAGAAGGATGATTAGGTTAATGCTTAAGGTGGTTGATTCGTTAGTGGAGTCTTAGGTGATTTTAGTAGAGTAATGGTACTTGGTGCTTTGGTAAAGTTGCAGTAGTAAGTTGGCTCTCTAATGTGATGGATGGATCATTGGATTACTGATAGTGATTGACTTACAAAACAAAGGAACTTTGGATGCACAAGCTCTTGATAATAATTATAGATGGGCTTCACCTTCTTTCTCCTCTCTTCTTATAGGCAAGGCAAGAGAGTTGTAACAAGATGCTAATTGAGCCTTCTAATTATAAATCACTCATGCAATGGATCACACATGGATTAAGATGAGATATTTTTAGAAAAGTAGGGTGGGAGGTTTACATGTTGTTGGTTAAGGAGGTATACCCTGATCATCGATAATGAAGGTGATTGTCGATAGTCAAGGGTGAAGGGTCAAAGTGGGTAAAAAGGTTGGTTAAGCCATTTGAATAAAATTAAAAAAGTTAGGCTCAGTTAGGGGTTAACAAGTCAGATTAGTCCCAAGGGGGTCTTAAGTCAGTCTAGGGGAGTTACAATATTTAGAACCATCATGCATAGATTTTTTATGTCTACAAGTTCACCCTATAGTGAGGAATCTAAGTAAAAATAAGCTTTTGAATAGGAAAATGGCATAAATATAACAATATAGTAATTATAATGGTATAGAACTAGCAATAGTGAAGGATAGAATTTCCAAGCTCATTATCATAATGATTGAAGATATTATTACTTTAAAGAATGCACTAAATAGTCCCAAGTCTAAATTATCTATTAAAAATTGCATCTGAACTCAACCATTGACATTGTCTAAAGTACCAATGGATTAGAACCAAAGTCAAAATAGGGATAGGAGATTAGAACCTAAGGTAAATAGGAAATGCATGGTGGGAAAGGCATATGGTATGGTATAGTATCAAAGGGAATGGTTGTGACATAAAGTAAATGATCCTCATAGATAATACTTTAGGTCACTCAAGTGAAAAATTCTTGAGCTGGATTATGTTCATTAATTTGTTAAGGTCTTGTCCTTATAGCATAGCTAACCTGTATGCCCTAGAACCATAGTTAGTAGTAATGATATAGGGACCTAACCATTTAGGCTTAAAATTTCCCTTTTTATTATGTTCAACATTGGTATTTTTTTGGTTTTCTTTAAGAACAAGATTATTAAGATCAAATTATGTGTCAGATGCACCTATTGTATTGACCACACATCCAATTTTGGTATGTTATAATGCTATTCAAGGTTTCCATGCATTTTTAGTCAAATAATTCCATCTCTTGTAGATGAACTACTTTATAATCCTCATTATCATGGATATTTTTCAATGAAATTTGTATAGAAGTAAATTCAACTTCGATAAGAAGAATGGCCTCAATACCATAAACTAGGGAATATGGTGTGGCTCAATTTGGAGTGTGGAAATTGGTTTAATAATCCTAGAGGGCATGGAAAAGTTACAAGTTTTAATCACATCCAGCATCATTGACAATATTTGTAAGGATATTGATAATGGTTTTGTTAGATGTCTCTACTTGGCCATTGCCTTATGGGTAATATGAAGTGGAAAAGTGTTGAGTATTATTATATTCATCATAAATGGATTTGACATATTTATTATTGAATGAATTTTCATTATCAAATATAATGTTATAGGGGATACCATTGCATCAAATGAGGTAATTGAAAATGAATTTGGATATTTGTTTGCCTATCAGGTAAGTTAGGGGAATGGCTTCCACCCACTTAGTGAAATACTCTATGGTGGTAAGGATATGTTTATGGCCATCTAAGGAGGTAGAGTTATTCCTTCCTATGAGTTTAAATCCCCACATTGAAAATGGACATGGCATGGTCAGTGGTTTGTGTGTTTGAACTAGAGCATGTATCAAATTGGCATGCTTCTGACATTTTACACATATTTTACCATATGTAGTAGCATTGGTTTATATGGTTATCTAATAATAATAAGTATGTAATAAATTTTTGGCAAGGATGGCCCCACAAACCCCTTCATGAACTTGTGTCAATACTAATCTAGATTCTATCAAGGTTAAACATCAAAATAGAGTTTCATCAAAGCTCATCTAATAAAGGGTGGGTCCAAGTCATGTATAATGAGAGGCTTGACGGATGAATAATTTTTGTTTATTACAAGATAGGTTAGGTGGGATGGTTAGTCATGAAGGTGATTATATAGTTTGGCATACCAGGGAGAATTAGAACCAATAATATCATAAATCATTTTGATGGTCAAAGTTTCATGGGCTGAAACGATAAGATGTTCAACTAAGAATTGATAATCTCTAGACTTGTCTATAATTTGGATCATATATCCAATCATGGCCATGGAATCTATTGTTCTATTACTGGCCTGAGGTATTTTCTTAAATTTAAGATGAGCAATTTGTTGTTTAAGGGTATCCACCATGTATTACTATGGCACAAATTTCTTATCCTTAGTCTAAAATTGGTTCAGAACCTATATGATGATAAGATAATAATCTCTATGAACCATTATATGTTGGATATTCCATTTTACCTCTAGATGAAGCCTTTCAATGAGTGTTTCATATCCAACTTGTTATTGGTACAAAGAAAGCTGATACAGAAAGACTTAAGAATGACATCTGCTTACAACATGATAAACAATAGTCTTACTCCTAATCTATGAGAATTGAATGAACCATAAAAATAAATCTTCCTTTATTATTTTTTAGGAGTTGATTCTGCTATGGTCATGATAGACTCATCTAAAAACCCAAAAATGAGTGGTTGAGTGTCAAAAAAGGGAGCTTTGGTAAGCATAGTCTACAAGTATTTATCCATTTATGGCCTTCTAATTAACATAATCAATCTTGAATTTACTTAGAATCATGATCCATTTATCCATGCAACCCTATAAATTTATTTTTGAGAGTATATACTTGAGTGGATATACTTTGGTGATGACGATGGTCTTATTATTATGCATGTACTGACACAAATTTTGTGTTGTAAAGACCATAACTAAATAATCTTTTTCTATCGATGTATAATTATGCTCATATGTGACCAATGTGTAGTTTAGGTAGATACAACTTGTTAATTTCCATGTTCATCATGCTTGGCTAAAAATGCCCCTAGGGCATTTTTAATTACCGATAGGTAGAGTAGTAATGACTTTTCTAGCCTTAGGTGGTAATGAAAAAGGTGGATTGGCCAAATAATATTTCAAATGTTAAAAGGCCTTCTGGTAACTAACATTCCATGAAAAATTAGTACCCTTATAAATTGGATAAATGGATGAATTTATCAAACAATTGAGAAATGAAGTGCCTAATGGACTATATCTTACCATGTAAACTATAAGACTACTTCAAAGTAGATGGAGGTAGCATCTCGATAATGGCCTTAACCTTGGCTATATCAAATTCAATTTCCCTACAAGAGATAATGAAGCCTAGAAATTTTATTGAAGTGATGCCAAAGATGCACTTTTTAGGGTTAAACCTTAATTTATACTCATATAGGCATTCAAATATTTTGTGCAACACCTCTAGATGTCCTTCTTTAGTCTTGGATTTTCCCAAGATATCATCAACATAATCTTCAACAATATCATGCATCATGTCATGAAAAATAACATTCATTTCATGTTGGTTCATGACACTGACATTTTTAAGGATGAAAGACATTACCTGATAACAAAACATTCCCCAAGGGGTGGTGAATATTTTCTTGTGTTGGTCTTTTGGCACAATCTTGATTTGATTGTACCCTAAAAAACCTTCCATGAGAGAAAGCATCTCATACCTAGCTATAGAGTCTACAATCATGTCAATATTTACCAGAGGAAAGTCATCCTTTAATAAAACCTTACTAATGTCATATAAATTAGTACATAGTATAATACCCTTTAGCTTATTACTAACTAGCATAATATTTGAGATCCACTCCAAATAGTCGATAGGATGAATGAATCTCACCTCTAGGATATTTTCTAGTTTTTTATTAACTAATATAGTAATATGAGAATGCATTTTCCTTAAATACTAGTTAATTAGCTTGGCATCAATATTTACTACAAAATGATATACAACCAAAGAAGGATTCAGACCTAGAATATCATATTAGGCCCATGTAAAAATATCAATGAACTCCCTAAGGAGAGAAGTAATCACTTCATGTTCCTCCTGAGTGAGGGATGCACCTATTTTTATCCACTTTGGATCATTTGGTGTCCCAATATTGACCTTAAAAGTGTCTGCCACAAGGAGTATAAAATCATCCTCAAAGAGAGTTGGTAAAGAAGTAAATTGATTGGTAATATTAAAGTCCTCTAGTCAAACTAGTTTGTCAAGTTCACCCAGACAAGATAAATCAGAATCACCAAATGGTGGAAAAGGCCATGTTAAAAATACTTTGAGACACTCTTGGACACTATGTTTAAAGGATCATTATTCTTCTTCACTGATTTTTGACCCAAATATGATCATGGTACTAGTGGCATCTTGAGCTTAATTTGAGGAAAGGTGATCATCCCCATCTAATGGCACTTTAAAAAAAAATTCACAATAGATTAAAGTTTATCTTTACTATTACCATGTTCTGAAGGTGCCTCAAAGAGGTTTTCACCTTGGGACCTCAATTTTTGATTTTCCTTTTATTTTTGGCTAAGGAATTTCCCCCTATCTCTAAAATAAGAATTAGGATCCAATGTGATAGATAAATATTATTTATGATATCTAAGAGGAATATGGTATCTTATCCCTAGGAAGTTATAAATGGCCTCATCCTTTATGAACATGTCGAGTGATATTATGGATTCTTGTTGCTCCCAATCAATTAGTTGAGGATGATGGAGGAAAAGTGGGGAAAGATAAATGATATGTATAATGGTACATATATCATGAGGATTAAATATGTTGGTATTGGCTAAGTCCTTGTATACATTATAATCAAACTCTGCATCTCTACCATCATTATCATCACTAGTCATTAGTGTATAAACATGAATAAGATGTGTAGTGTCACCCCTAGGTGGTTTAAATATAATATCATAAGTTCCTTTATGATTGGTCATGAATATAGGCTCAAGAGTGCCTTACTAATTTTCCCATAGGCCTCTACCTTCATAAACTTGATTATCCATGATCCAATTAGGAATGGTATACTTTTTGCTTTGGTAACAATCAAATAGATCATCATTATAAATCCATTATTCATCTTCATCAAGTGGGTCTTGTTTTTGGCTAGTGGTCGGTATGAAAATAATAAGATCTTATGCATTAAAATTTCCTCCTCATATTCCATAAGATGTAGGGGCCTATGGAAGCTTGGCTATGTAAAATGCATTAGGCATAAGGTATTCTCTTAGACCTTTATCAGAGATGGTAAAATGACTAGCTATCTCAAGAAGTAGTGTAGATGAAGTAGAGGAAAGGCTATCTAGATTGATATAATTATAATAGGGCACTTCAACAAGTACATCTTTATCCTTCTTTTGTGTAGGTTATAGGATAAAGTAGTAATTTTATCTCTTATAATCAACATCTAAATGCTTTCAGATTTGATATGGTTGTAGGTCTATAGAAATAGTTGCCTCTATCCCAGAATGGGGGAACTTGATACATTGGTTTATTATGAAATGTATTTCCCAAATTTCATATATCCATGGTCAACCCAGAAGCAAGTTATATGATATATATAAATATAGATAATGAAAAATTGTGTCATCGATCAAGGGCCCAATGATAACTATCAAAAAAATTGTTCTATGTGACTCCCTTTATTCATTGTCATAGGCATTAAAAGTAATGGTATTTGACTAAAGGTCAGTTATTGTGTATCCAAGATGCTTGAATAACCTTAGAGACATAATGTTGATTCTTGATCCATTATCTATGAGGACACATTTAACCTCATGCCAAGCTATGATGACTTTGATATATAATGGGTTATTATGGAAAGGGCCAAGGGATGAGATGTCACTTTGGTTGAAGCTAAGTTGTTAGCCAGGATCTAAGTGTCTTACCAAAGCTTGGAATTTATCTATCATGATGTCATTAGGCACTCGAGATTGGATCAAAATTTTGGTAAGGATGTTTTTTTGTATAATGGAGATACACAACAAATCTAAAAGACATATTTATGTAGGTGTCTTTTACAAGTATTCCACAATATCATATGTTTTATCCTTGGCATAGGTAAGTGAATTTTTTTTATTGGCATGGGTGCTTGGATAGGCTCATTGGTAGAATAAGGTTATGGTCCTAGAATGGTAACTTTAGTTAATTGAGTTATAATTGCACAATCTATATAGGGCAATGACTCTGTAGACACCGAAATCGT
Organism: Torreya grandis; assembly: GCA_037957365.1. Taxonomy (NCBI): domain Eukaryota; kingdom Viridiplantae; phylum Streptophyta; class Pinopsida; order Cupressales; family Taxaceae; genus Torreya; species Torreya grandis. The sequence continues at coordinate 433,876 of JARHVA010003626.1, read as the reverse complement.
GTCGACTCCCCTGGTCATTCCCCGTCTTATTCTTCTTCTCCTATTGAACCCTTGCCGATCACTTGTTCCACCAACCTTGACCCTGGCAGCATGTAAAAATGAGCACAGAGCTAAAGCTAGACTCTATCCCCATTATGCATCTGCTGACGATGGTCTTTACCCGGCCGATGTTACCGACGTCGGTCACCTATCGGCCGACGTCGGCAATCCTGCCGACGTCGGTCACCTTGCCGTTATCCGTTATCAATTATCATTCGGTTTCTCGAAATGGTTGACAAACCGTCTCTAGAACCGTCCCTCGCCTTCATCAGCGTCTGCCAACCATTCGAGAGGCGATCCTGAACGCTATTCAACCATTTGAAACGCTGATCAATCGAACCCGAGCAATCATTCAATCAACTTGCGAACTCTGACATCAACGCTCTCGCGATCAACACTCTCAACATCAACCCACTTCTGGCATCAACCAATCTGCACTCAATCCAGCACTGCACAGACAACTCCAACTATGGCTTTCATCACGTCTTCTGGCAGGTAAGTATTTATTCTATTTGTTTTATTTCTTCTTGGTTATTCTTTATCAGTTCTGTCATCCTGATTCTTCAAATCACAGACCCAGCATCCCTCATTTACATCCCTGCCTCTATCCAGACTAAAACCCCCAGACTCTGTTCAGACCCGACCTGACCTTGCCCAGACCCGGTCCCGACTCTCTCAGACCTTGCCCAGACCCTATCCCAACTCTCTCAGACCTTGCCCAAACCCTGTCTCGACTCTCTCAGAACCTGTCCTAAACCTGTTCAGACTTTTCCAGAACCTGCCCCTACCGACGCTGGTCACTACCCCGACCGACGACGGCACCTCAACTGACATCGGCACCTTCCTTAACTGACGTCGGCACCACAGAGACCGACGCCGGTGACTGTGCAGAACAGTGCTGCATATCAGGTACACACTTTTATTTTTTGTCATTTATTTCTGACATTATTATCTACTTTCGTCCAATATTCTACTTTTTTATCAGTGGGTTGATATCCTTCTAGGAAGTCTTCATACTTCCGGGATCGGGCGTTCGCCTGACAGCCCACCATATCTTTGACTAACGTTTTTTCGTGTTTTAGCCTTTTCTTCGCAGGTGTCATTCCTCCACAGCCAAAGAGGAGAATCTTTCAACGTCTGATTTCGGTGCGCACGACTTTATCAGGTACTTCTAGCCTTGACCATTTCCTTAGTTTCTTTATTCTTCTTTTGAATGTAGAAAGCAATTTTGCATAGAAACATTCTGGCACGCCCAGTGGGACCCTAGGTCCTCCTTGGGTTCTTTCTTTCTTTCGTTCATTTAGGTACATTAGGTTTCTTCCTTTTCGCCTCCTTTTGTCTCTTCTTAAACGACATCATAAGCAGAACTAAAACGAACATTTCTTTCTTTCTTGCACTTCTAGACTAGCTAAAACTCATATTCTTCGACTCTTTCTCCATTCGTCTTCATACGAACAAACATTTCGACTTGGGCATTAAAACACTTTGCATTCATTTCTGATTGCCTGCATCTTTTAGACCACACATAGTAATTAAAACCGCATATTGAATTAATCTAGATCACTTGATGTTACACGACCAAACCACCTGCACAAAACAAACATAAAACTTACCTGAGACAAGGCCCGACTGGGATTTCATCCCCCAGCAGATACCTTACCCATCCCGGTGACCCTACTTGGATTTCATCACCAAGGGGGAAGCCCACTCCGTTCTCTGGCGGAGGATAAACTCTAGTGGAAGTATATTTTGGCTAAGCGAAACCAGCTAACCACTGGAATCGTGAAGTGAGGGGAGCTTGCTCTTTAGCACCAGGCCTGTACGGAAGCTAACATAGATTTCTTGAGCACCATAACAAAACCCGAAACCATCCATAGACTGCTTCTTCTAGGACCCGACTCACAAAGCCAATCTTCCTCTACACACATATTCTAAGGCATAAGCCACTATAATCTTAAAAATTTACTTCTAGGGTTTTAGGATCTGCTTGTGTCTTCATCTTTTGGTTCTTATCTACTTGTTTGAGCTTGTGAGGACGTTCTTCCTTGCCTTGAATGGTTCTGACTCGTAGCCAAGCCAAGGCTCTAGTCGATCACGCGAGGCATCATCCTCTTCCATCTACCCTGCCTACAACTAGCCCTACAATGGAGTTCAACTCGGAAACTGAAAGAACTCCTACCAGACCATCTCCGACCCGAACGCCTATTATCCCAGAAGGGGACCAAGACTTCGCACGATTCTTGGACCTCAATACCAAATCCCTGCAACACTATCTCGCGAATAGCCAAATGCGAGACCCCTTTGGCAATCCAATTTATGGAATGCCGACTTCTCTCCTCGAGACTGCGGTCGTATCAACAACGTCCGTAGTCCAACCCTTAGACACCCAGGCTGTTGCCTCAACCAATGACCAACCTTTCACCAACCATCCAAGTGTGGCCTCTCCTTCCATCGTTGGGCCCACTTTCACTGGGGTTTCGACCCCCAATCAATCTCAGTCCACTCAACCACTTTCTACCCCCTTTCAAAACTTGGTCGTCTCTATTCCGCCCACCCTTACTCCTATCAACACTAGGGTGGCTACCCATCCATTAGCCCATGTTACCTCTAACCAACCTCCCATGACAACATCAAACCTAGCCATGCCTTCCATCCAACCATCCTTAGTCACTTCTTCTGTCCCTACGACTAGTCATCCGTACGTTGCGCCCTTATTGGTACAACTGACTACGTCGTATACCTCTTCCAGCCTCTTTCAAGCACCTTATAATCTAGGAGGTGCTCCACCTGCCAATCCATCAGTAGATATTATCAAGATGCTGATGGATAAAATGTCCAACCTAGAGACCTCCATTACCGGCTCACGCAACACTCTCTCGTACGAACAAATCTGCAACGAACCCATCCATCCTTCTGTCCCCATCAGACCATATCCCAGCCAGTGGGAACTTCCTAAGTTTTCTCATTTCCAGAGCAAGGAAGACCCATAATAACATTTACAGGCATTCAGACACGCCTGTTACCTTATCACCCACAATGATGCGTTGCTCTTACGCACGTTTCCCATGTCTCTCTCGGGTGCTGCACTTGACTGGTACAGCTCTCTTCCCAGCCATTCCATCCTCACATTCATTCAGCTGGCCCAGCTCTTCCTCGATCATTTCTCCATCAATATCACCAAGAAGGTCTCTATCACAGACCTCTATTCTATTCGCCAGTTCGAGGATGAATCTATTGCTGATTTCGTCGCTCGGTGGAGGAGCCTTATCAATCAACTTTCATTTTCCTTACCTCAGCCTGAGCTTATTGAACTTTTCTCTCAAGCCTGTGCTAAACATATTTCTTCTACCTTGAGGGTTCAAACCTTCCGCACTTTTGACGAAGCCTTCACGATGGCTCGTAAACTTGAGTTACGTGCCATTGAGGAGAATAAAGTCAAGTTGCGGAGTAAGAATTCCAACTCCAAAACCAATGACCCTTCTTCTAAGCCCTCCTCATCCAATCCTAAATCTAAAGCTTTAGCAAATGTTGTGGTTGTTAGATCTTCCTCTTCTTCGCCTTCAACTAATCAACCTGAATCATCCACGTCTATGAGCGCCACTCACCAATTTCAACAGAGATACATACAGCGACAGTTTACTCCACTTGGAGAATCGTACGCGTCTGTGCTGGAAAAACTCGTCAAACAAGGGGCCATCAATCTCCCTCAGATCTGACCTCCACCACAATTTGATCCCTCACGCGCCATCCCTGCGTGGTATAGGGAGAATGACTTCTGCCACTACCACCGTGTTAAAGGTCATGACACGGGCAACTGTAAAACCCTTAAAAACAGTCCAAGACATGTTGGAAAAGGGTGACCTCATCCTCGACAATCCTAACGCCCCTCCTAATCAGGGTATCGATATCTTCAAACAACCATTCCCTAATCATCCACCAACCCAAAACAACATCCAGACCTTGACTGACAATACCCATGAACATAATATTCAAACAGTCAATACGGTCTCGCCCCTCATTTCTAACCAATCTCAAGAGGTGAGTTCATCCATCAGTCCATCACATGTGGACGAACCTCTTTCTCTGACTAGTTCTCCCTCAACTTCTCTCATTTTGGAGGACGCTTCGACCTTACCAGCACCGCCAGTTTCACCATCTTCCTTCTTGCTGCCCATGGAGGACCCAACCTTTCCTACTCCTCGAACACAAGTGGAGGGCACTATCATCCCTGCCCTTTACCTGCTTGAGGAGCCTCATTCTCTAGTTTCTTCTCCACCCAGGGAAGAACCTATCTCTCCTTCATCTCCAACCAAACATGAACCTGTCACAACTTCACCATGCCTTGGGCCCGAGACTACTACACCTGTCTCACCTTCAGTCCCACAACCATCGGCATCTTCTCAAGAGCCTAAACCTCATCCCGCATCTTCTCAGCCATTTTCCCGACTAGTGGAGAAACTCGAATTTCTCCCTTCTAGGAAAGTGGAACATCAGGGATTATGGGACCGTCTCACAGCTCTTCAACAAGCCCGGGCCCTCTCATCTCATGCTGCTAATCCTCCCATGGCAGAACCTCCTAAGACTATCAACAAAAATCAGATCTCCACTTCCAAACCATCTACATCTTCATCAACTTCATCAAAACCAAAACCCTCATCTACTCCGCCTAAACCTATCAAATCACTTGGCGTTCGCCCCGTCTCCAACCTCACTCATCCACAAGTGAAGGTGGACTTAACCCAAACTTCAACTAATAGTAGTCTTCAACCCAAATCACAAAAGACTGCCAAACCACAGAGGCGAACGCCTCCTCTTCTGTCACCATTGCCCTCCATTTTGGGCCCGCATCCTTCAACCTTAACCAGAGTCCTTCCCGCTTCAACCTCTAACCAAAACCGGTTGCCTCCTTTGCTTCCTTTACCTACCGCTAGCCTACCCTCTCCCAAAAGGGCGATACCTCTCACGAAGAGTGTACCGTCTCCGCCTGTCATCGCACCATCAACCCAGAAGGTGGTACGAAAACCCCCTCCCATTTTGCCCAAGCAAAAGTCACCGACATCGCATACATCGATGAGCATGGACCCTTTAGTGGGCTCATACTCTTTGATCTTGCAACGACTTTTGCAAACTTCTAGCATAACTCTTCCACCCATCAAGCCCTTTCAACCTCTCAGGTCTAAACCCTCCTGGTTCGACGACACGAAGATTTGTTTATATCATCTTACACTAGGACATGACACCGAGACTTGCTGTGCCCTCAAGGCTATCATTCACCGTTATCTGGAGAAAGACACTCTTCTCTTTGAGGACACTTTCGACCACCCCCCAACTCCTTCTCATAACCCTTCAACCTCTTCAAACCCATCCACATCTCATCAACCTGTTACAACCCCTTCATCATCTTCACCTCCCATCTTTGAAATCAATGCCATTCACATCACCACTAGGTCACAAAAGGATAAGGCGAAAGAAAAAGCCGCCATTCCTTGGACCTACCCTTTTGTCAATCCACCTCAACCACCTAAGCCTAAGATTTCTATCCTTGGCGCGCCTCAACCCTCTACTTCTTCTTCTTCCTCTTCCGGACCAATCCATGACTCCATGTTGAAATAGCTTCACCAGACGCCTGTGAAGATGTCCCTCTACGATCTCATCCAAACCTCACCCCAACATCGTCAGGCCCTCATCCAAGCCCTGCAGGCAGCGGAGGTCCAACCTGAGGATCCCCAGCCACTTGCTGCCCTTGTCCACTCCTTAGCCCCTGTTGCCTCCATAACATTTAGTGATTCTGAGATTCCTACATCCAACACGGAAGATCAGGACGCCGCCCTCTTCATCACTGCCTATATCGATCAGACACGCATTAAACGCGTTATGATCGATGGGGGCGCTAGCATCAACATCATCTCCACCCATGCCTTTGATCAGTTGGCTCTTCCCAAGAATTACGTCTCCAAAACTGACGTGATCTTGCGCTCTTTTAATAACACTACTGCCACGACCATTGGCACAGTCATCCTTCATATTCGCGTTGGTCCACGCACAGTCCCGGAGCTCTTCTACATCATCGAAGGAGAGTTCCAATACAACATCTTGCTGGGTCGACCTTGGATCCGCGCCATGGCCTGTGTCCCCTCCACCCTGCACCGTTGTGTGAAGTTTGAGCATGACGGACAAGTCCACACCATTCCCGCTGACCCTTTGCCTTTCAAAACATGCAATACCACCTACCATCCAAATGATGTCCTCATTCCTATCAAGCCATCAACCCCGGCACCACCTCCATCCGCGAAAGCTTCGACCAGTTTGCAACAGGCGGTCGCCCTTACACCTCCCCTTCAAGCGACAACCATAAACCCCATGGAAGACGTCTTCTAAAGACTTTCATTGGGAGAGTATCGCTTGCTGGCTTTAGACATGTTCCAAACTCCGCAAGAGTATGGACGCCTTCATCACAGCCCCAGCTACGACCATCAGATCGGGATGATCATACCTTATGGTCCCCCTCACCTCCACACCAACCTCGTCTATGGAGGGCTTAATCAAGCTCCTACTGATGGTAATCCTCTTTCTTCACCCCAACCTTTCACATCAGATTTTTCATTTCTTGGCAACCCCGCCTTTGCACATACTTACCTTTACAGGTGTGCATGGAAGGGTTTTGGTTTCGGACGCTATGAGCAGGGCTCCCATCAGCCTATCCAACCGCTCAATGATGACGACGCCAAGAAACGGTATGGTCTGGGATATCACGACCCCACTCAAGACCCTGTAAACCTTTATCCTGAACCAATCCTTGACCAATCTCCTCCACACTCGCCTATTTCGCCACCTTCACCTACGGAGTCAGTGGTTTCCATTCCTCCTAGTTTTTTTTTTCATAAACACCATCCGCCTGGACCCCTTGACTTATCAGCTCAATGGGGTATCCAAGTCTCTCCCTCTCATTCTTCCCACCATGATCGAAGATGAGTCGGCAACCATTCACACTGTTCACTGCGTTGACGATGACGCCATTCTTTCCTACATGGGCGCTAATGATTCTTTCATCCAGCGCTCCCTCCCTTCTGAGACCTAGGTTATGTTAAATGAATCAACCATTGACATCAACCTTCCTTCTTCTAATGTTCCTCATGTCTTAAAGATCGGCCAATCTTTAGACGCTCAGGAGCAGCTTGACTATACCCAGTTCCTCTTCGACCATACCAAGGCCTTTGCCTGGACTTACAGTGATATGCCTGGCATCAACCCCACCATCATTACCCATAACATTGTCACCAAACCAGAGGCTAAGCCTGTCAGGCAAAAGCTTCGAAAGATGCATCCTCGCGTTGCCCTCCTTGTCAAAGAGGAGCTTCAACGCCTTCTTTCTGTCTCCTTCATCCAGCCCATCAATTATCCACAGTGGGTCTCTAACATCGTCCCAGTCACCAAGGCAACTGGGGGGATTCGGATCTACATAGACTATCGCGACCTTAATCTAGCCTGTCCTAAAGACGACTTTCCTCTTCCTAACATTGACCAGCTCGTTGATCTTACGGCCGGCCATGAGATGCTATCTCTTATGGACGGGTTTTCAGGTTACAATCAAATCCTAATTGCTTCAGAAGATCAGCACAAGACCACTTTCATCACCCCATGGGGGACTTTCTATTATCGAGTCATGCCTTTCGGCTTGAAGAACGTAGGCGCCACTTATCAGCGTGCCATGACCTACATTTTCCATGATCTCCTCCACAAAATAATGGAGGACTATGTGGATGACCTTCTCGGCAAGTCCAAATTTCGCCGTGACCATCTGACCATTCTCAACATCATCTTTTCTCGTCTTCTTCAGTACAATGTCCGTCTTAACCCCAAGAAATGTGTCTTTGGGGTCCTCTCTGGCAAGCTTCTCAGCTTCATCGTTTCCTTCCGTGGCATCGAGATAGATCCCGCCAAGATTCGCGCTATCCTCGAAATGCCTCCCCCAACCAATCTCAAGCAGCTTCGCAGTTTGCAAGGCAAGCTCCAGTCCATTCGTTGCTTCATCTCGCAGCTTTCTGACCACTGCCAACCTTTTCATCATCTCCTTAAGAAGGACGTCATTTTTACATGGGATAAGGACTGTCAAGAGGCTTGTGAAGCCTTAAAACGCTATCTGGTCTCTCCACCAGTTCTCATTCCACCTAAAGATGACCAACCCTTCTACCTTTATATCTCAGCCACTCACCATTTTTTAGGTGCCATGATCGCGCACCGAGACGAGCATCACCGTGAGCAAGCCGTTTATTATATCAGCCGAACACTGGTCGACTATGAAACTCGGTATACCCATATCGAGAAACTCTATTTGGCGTTAGTCTTTGCTGCTATTAAGCTTCGCCATTATCTTCTCAGTCACAAAACCTTTGTCATCACCCACACTGACCCTCTCAAGTATATGCACTCCAAGCCATATCAAAATCAACGTATGGCTCAGTGGCTCATGCTGCTTGCTGAGTTCGATCTCGAATTCATCCAGTAGAAATCTATCAAGGGGCAAACCATCGCTGATCAACTAGCAGATGCCCCTCTTCCTGACAATCAACCTTCACAGTGTGAGTTCCCTGACGAGTCTATCGCTGTGCTTTCCTCCGACGACACCACCTATCAGATGACTATGTTCTTTGACGGATCCAAATGTCAACTAGGTGGAGGTGCTGGGGTCATTCTCATCCCACTCAAAGGGGAGCCCATGCCTTTGTCTTTTAAACTCGACTTTGATTGTACCAATAATATGGCCGAATACGAGGCCTTAATTTTGGGACTTCAGACCGCCCTCTCTCTCAGCATCAAGTCCATCAACATCTTCGGCGACTCGCAGCTTGTCGTCAATCAGGTCAACGGTTCATACCTCTGTAAAAATGAAATTTTGCAAAGGTACAAAAACCGTGCTGACATTCTCCTTGCATCTTTCGATCATTTCCTCCTGCAGACTGTTCCTCGATCCACGAATAAGTTTGCTGACACTATGGCTTCTCTCGCTTCCCATATCCCATCTTCCTCATCTGCATCTAGACTTTTTGTCACGGTGCGTCGTGTGCCGTTGCCTTCATATATCTCTCCTCACATTCATCATGTCAACACTATAGACCCAAGCCCACAAGATGCTTGGTATAAGCAACTTGTGGACTTCTTATCTCTCTCTATCATTCCTCCCAACCTCTCTAGTAATGCACGATGAGCTTTTATCAAGCGTACTGCTCGCTATACCATGCTAGGGGGTCTTCTCTATAAGCGAGGCTTCGACGGCCTCCTTCTTCGCTGTCTCACCTCCACTGAAGCATCTCAAGCCATTCAGCAAGTCCACGATGGGATTTGTGGCGGACATTTCAGTGGGAATTCGGTTGCCAAGCGCATCCTTTGTCTGGGCTATTATTGGCCTACCCTTCATCAAGACTGTAGAGATTATGTTCGGCGTAGCATCAAGTGTCAGTAGCACTCTAACTTGCTTCATCTCCCCAGTCACGCCTTACAAATTGCTCAAGATTTCTGGCCTTTTTCTCAGTGGGGTTTAGATCTCATCGGTGAGATTAACCCTCATTCATTTCTTCGTCATTAATCCATCATCACAGCCACTGAATATTTCACCAAGTGGGTGGAAGCCATTCCTCTCGTCTCTACAAAAGCTGACAAGATCGTCGACTTCATTAACACCCACATCATCTATCGTTTCGGTGTCCCTCATAAAATCATCACTGATAACGGCAAGTCCTTCAAAAACAAAACTGTCCAAAAGCTATGTGACTCCTTCGGCATCAAACTCAGTTTCTCTTCGCCTTACTACCCACAAGCAAATGGGCAGGCCGAGGCTTCCAACAAAATTCTCACCAAAATTCTCATGAAAGTGGTCAGTGACACAGGCAAGGATTGGCACATTCACATTCCCTTCGCTTTGTGGGCTTACCGCACTAGCATCCGAACCTCTACGGGTGCTACCCCTTTTTCTCTCGTGTACAGAACAGAGGTTGTCTTACCTCTCGAAGTACAGATCCCATCTCTCCGCATTTCTCTACATGATATCCTTTCCAATGATGACTTTCATCAAGATCGCTTAGCTCAACTTGAGTTACTTGACGAACGTCATCTTGCTGCCCTTAATCATCTCCATGTCTATCAACATCACATCAAGCGCACCTATGACAAAAATCTGTGAGAACGAGATTTCAACATCGGAGACCTCGTCCTCAAAGAGAATCAACATGTGACCAACATGGAGCGAAGTAAATGAGGCAAGTTTGCTCCTAATTGGCTCAGACCTTTTATTATCATGCACAAGTATGGATCAGGGACTTACCGTCTGTCTTCTCTTAATGGACGCCCAGAACCTGAGCCTCTTAATGTGTTGCATCTGTGACCGTTCTACTGCTAGTCGAGTATTCATCCACTTGACACTTAACTTGAGCTCGTCCCTTGAGCAATCCCCGTCCTCTTTAGTCCTACTTCCTTTCAACCCTATTCCTCTTAACAATTCCTATAACCCTTTTATGATGTATGGATGCTTTGTCCTAATAAAAGGGAGCCCTTGCCCTTCTACAGTCTTGTCCATGACTCACACTTCTATTAAAACAAATCAAGATGTCAAAACATATCCATGGTCACTATATCAATATCAAAATCAAAAAAATAGACTGCTCCCTCGAAGGACAGCTGTACTATCATTGCTGTAATAAATAGACTGCTCCCTCGAAGGACAGCTATTCAAAAGGCTTTATATTAAACAAAAATATAGACCACTCCCTCGAAGGATGGCTATGACTAATCTGGCAATAAACAGCAACCTTTCTTAGAAGCTTCTCGCATTGATCAGCTTCGCAAACTGACCACCAAGCAAATGACATCTCTATGCAGGCTTCCCGCATTGATCAGTCTGCGCCAAAAAAAAAAAAAATGAGTCATGGACTTGACTTATAGTTGTCTCAGGGTCTCCTATAAAAAGGGGCATAGTTATCTCTGCTCTTAAAATGGGTTACCCTATTTCCTCCTCCTATTACCTGCTCAAGGGACTTCGAGCTCACTTTAATGTCTAAGTGATTCGATTACCGCTCTAACATAACTATGGTCAACGACGTCATGCATGAATGGGGCTCTTGGTTCTCATAACCCCTATCTATGCTATCTTTTTGGTCCTTGTCAATGAAAGAGCAATATGCTTTTCACTTCTTCTGCACTTTGGTCACATTCACCCTCATCACTTGTCAATCAACTTAGCTCAACTCTCTTTTCAGACCATCAACATGACCTAGCCTATTCACCCTAGTTTCTATGGACACCAATACACATGGAAACTATCGACCCGCCGTAATTTATGTTAAGCATAAACCAATACTTGCTGAAGCATGAATAAACCTCAATTCATTTTTAGCATACATCCATCACGCATATGGAATATTGCTAGGGATGAAAAACCCCTCAACCAATGTTGCAGAATACACCATTTGGAAAAGGCTGCAACATCTTTTTTTTTTCCTCATCATTTCATCATAACCATGACCAATCTATCAACCATTTTAACCACCTGTCTACCACTCGGACCCTTTGTCTGAACTACATTGGTCTGAGGCCCTTCCACAGGGGCTATGTAGGCAGCACTCAGATGACACGACTGTCTTCTGGGGTTAGCTCGACCATTCTCATTTGTTCATCTCTCTGATGGACAAACCTTCTTGCCTTCTTTTAACCATAACCTTGCCCTTCACCACGACCCATTTCCATCCCTTTGACCCTTCCTCCCTTCTAGGGAGAACTACATCGGCCTAAGGCCCTATCACCAGGGCTATGTAGGCAGCACTCAGTTGACATGGGGTCTTCTGGGGTTAGCTCGGCCGCATCCTTTCGTCCATTCATCCATCCATCGACCACCAACCATTGGAGATCATGCCTATCTCCTCCGACCTTGACCACTTCCAAGACATTGTTGCCTTGGTTGTTTTTGCATGTATGCTACCTCATGACTGGTTAGCAGACTTGTGCGCAGACCTTTTTGGACCCTCACAAGTATAGGATCGCAAGCCGGTTGATCCACCCTACTTGTGACTTTTTTGTGTTTTTAGGAGCACTTCCTACGCCCGAGATACCTAGAATGCGATGACCCATTTGGAGCTTCAGCTTAGATTGAGTGACCCGATCAGCAGACGACTAAATGCTGGGGCCCGGTTACTTCAATTTTGGCACTCCTCGACCCTTGTCCTGCGACACTTTGGCCTGACCATCTCGTGCAGTGGTATGCGCGCAATCACGACTTTTGCAGCATTTACCCTCACCCCTTTTTCATCCACTCTTTATCAAATCAGCACCCGATTCCGGGTTCCCTTCCCTCGACTCCTGCTTTGAGGGGGAATACCTTATCCTTATTCGGGGCATTTTGCTTCCTATTTTTGTCTTGCAGTTCATTCGAACAACCAACAAGACGAAATCAACCTTATCCCTCACCTGGGGCAATCCCTCCTATTTTTGTCTTGCAGTTCGTCCAGAACAACCAATAAGACAAAAAGGGGCAAATGTAGACACCAAAATCATGTCGACTCCCCTGGTCATTCCCCGTCTTATTCTTCTTCGCCTATTGAACCCTTGTCGATCACTTGTTCCACCAACCTTGACCCTGGCAGCATGTAAAAATGAGCACAGAGCTAAAGCTAGACTATATCCCCATTATGCATCTGCCGACGACGGTCTTTACCCGGCCGATGTCGCCGACGTCGGTCACCTATCGGCCGACATCGGCAATCCTACCGACGTCGGTCACCTTGCCGTTATCCGTTATCAATTATCATTCGATTTCCCGAAACGGTTGACGAACCGTCTCTGGAACCATCCCTCGCCTTCATCAGCGTCTGCCAACCATTCGAGAAGTGATCCCGAACGCTATTCAACCATTCGAAACGCTGATCAATCGAACCCAAGCAATCATTCAATCAACTTGCGAACTCTGACATCAACACTCTCGCGATCAACACTCTCAGCATCAACCCACTTCCAGCATCAACCAATCTGCACTCAATCCAGCACTGCACAGACAACTCCAATTATGGCTTTCATCACGTCTTCTGGCAGGTAAGTATTTATTCTATTTGTTTTATTTCTTCTTGGTTATTCTTTATCAGTTCTGTCATCCCGATTCTTCAAATCACAGACCCAGCATCCCTCGTTTACATCCCTGCCTCTGTCCAGACTAAAACCCCCAGACTCTGTTCAGACCCGACCTGACCTTACCCAGACCCAGTCCCGACTCTCTCAGACCTTGCCCAGACCCTGTCCCAACTCTCTCAGACCTTGCCCAAACCCTGTCCCGACTCTCTCAGAACCTGTCCCAAACCTGTTCAGACTTTTCCAGAACCTGCCCCTACCGACGCCGGTCACTACCCCGACCGACGACGGCACCTCAACCGACGTCAACACCTTCCTTAACCGACGCCGGCACCACAGAGACCGATGCCGGCGACTGTGCAGAACAGTGCTGCATATCAGGTACGCACTTTTATTTTCTGTCATTTATTTCTGACATTATTATCTACTTTCGTCCAATATTCTACTTTTTTATCAGTGGGTTGATATCCTTCTAGGAAGTCTTCGTACTTCCGGGATCGGGCGTTCGCCTGACAGCCCACCATATCTTTGACTAACGTTTTTTCATGTTTTAGCCTTTTCTTCACAGGTGTCATTCCTCCACAGCCAAAGAGGAGAATCTTTCAACGTCTGATTTCGGTGCGCATGACTTTATCAGGTACTTCTAGCCTTGACCATTTCCTTAGTTTCTTTATTCTTCTTTTGAATGTAGAAAGCAATTTTGCATAGAAACAGACTCACTATAATTGGAAAGAGGGAGAAGGTCCTGGGATGGTAACTCTTGGGTATTGATAAGCCCAATTGCTAACATGGACCATAGGAGGATTACTGGCATAATGAGGGGGTTGAGTATTATTTGGTACTAGTTATTGGTTATTGGTTTTGGTTTAGGGTTAATGGTAATGGTGGCTATATGACTACCCATGATATGTCATAAAACGTTATTGTAGTCATGTGGAACAACATGATAATCCCCTAGGTTAGATGGATCATTCTAACCTTGATTCCTACCATTATGTGGTTATGGTTTTTATCATTGTTATTGTTTATATTATTTTTATTGTGATAGTGGTATATGTTATTGTTAATGTTGTTATTGATTTTGATTATTGGCATTGTGTTATGTAAAAGGGTTTTGATAAATTCCCAAGCTTTGATTAGAATTAGGGGTGTTTTTATCTAATTCTATTTCTCTATTTTCTAGCATTTTCTTGATGAGGTGCTTTAATTACACATACCAACATATGGAATTCCTTTTAAATTAGTTATAGTCATATAAAGGAACACCTTTAGGTAATGGTTTTGAAATTGTCCAATTAATTATATTAGCAGCAACTGGTTTCAAAAACATGGATTTAATGGGCTCTCTAAGGTCACTAAAAATTCTATATATAGGTGATCCTCTTCTTAGTTGAGGCATTTACAAAGGAGGAGGTGGTAGTGCCTGTATAACTAAAATTGGTTGCATATATGGATCTAGTTGAGCAGATGGTGTTTGCACCATTTGGACATGGGATGATCTAGTAACTCCATTACCCAAAACATTTTTGTTGTGGTTATAAACCTTGGGATTCTCAAAATTACTAGCTTGGGATGACACATGAGCTTATTTGGTTCTAGTTTTAGCTCTTGTTAGGAGTGTACAACTTGATTACCCCTTTATTTATAAGGGCTTTCTCAATTTGTAGGCCTTTATCAATAATATCCTCAAAAGTGTGGGCACACTAAAGCTCTAGGTGATAGGATATATCACTTTTTAAATTATGGTTAAACATTATGGCCAACTATTTATCTGATAGATTATATGTGAAAAGGCTAGCAAGTGCCCTCCATCACTATAAATAGCTTAATAAACTCTCATAAAGTCTTTATTGAGCTTGGCCCAAATCAACCATAGAAATCTCATGCTCAATATTATAAGAGAAATGTTTCATAAACTTTTTTGAGAGGTCATTGAAGTCAGGCATAGAGTTCTTTAGAATTTGGAGTAGCCATTCCAAGGCCTGTTTAGATAGACTATGAGGGAAAAGGAGTAAATAGATATCACTAAAGGCCGCTAACTAGCAAGTAACATAGAACTACTTCAAATGTTCCTTTGGTTCACCTTTGACTTTGTATTTGTTAAACTTTAGTGTCTTAAAACCCAAAATAAATGGTATCTAAATATAGTCCATATTGAAAGGGTATGAGCATATCTCATTGAATTTAAACTTATTCGTTTACTTCCATATCTAATGAGTCTAAATTTCATCCTTTACCTATTAAAATTCTTGGGCTAGGAATGTGGATGGTATGAATGGTTATGGTTGGTTTTGGGAGCTCTGAGGTGTATTACCTTGACTAGGGTATAATGGAGGAATGGAGGACTAAGGGATGTTTATTTGGTTGGACACCTGAACAATAATATGCATTTACTAGTTTGAGTTATATTATTGGTGTGGTATTTATTGTTGGTAAATAGTGGGGTAAAGATGGGTAGTGCGACTTTGATTTGGATTGAATTGTGGCTTGAATGGTAGTGTTTGGTTTGGGGAATGAAATACATGTGATTGGTTTGAAAGTGAACTTGTTGATGGCTAGTCAAACTCTATTGTACATGTTGTTTGTTAAAATTGTTTCATGTTAGGTACATGTTGTGGATAAGGTATATGTTGTGTGTGAGGTAATTTTTACCTAGTATATATTTGTTGGATATTAGGAACTTATTGTTGGTTAAAAACATTTTGTTGGTTAGGCACTTATTATTGGTTAGACATTTGTTGTTGGTTAGGCATTTGTTGTTATCTAGGCACTTGTTGTTAGCTAGGTACTTATTTTTGGCTAGGCACTTGTTGTGAATGAGGTACTTATTATTGGTTAGGTACTAGATGTTGTTGATTAAACAACATTTTAGGTAGCTAGTTTACCACTTGTTGTGGTGGCATGTTGGTCTAAACTTGCTAAGGTAGAGTGTTGGTCACCACCTATTGTAGTGGATATTTAATGGTAGTTGATTGATTACTCCTTATGGTACATTTAATGAAGTAGATGGTCATGTAAGGATAGTCACTTGTTATGAGCTAGATATACCTTCCCCTTTTTGTTTTGATCTCATTGATGTACTCGAAGGGGGTATCTATTGGGAATTATTTGGTGGGGTGTTCCTTGGTATATTGGATTGTACTCAGTGCAAATTATGGATCACCTATGTGTTATCTACCATAGTTTGGAAAGAGGTTCCTAAATATGTCACTACTTATTCTTCATTTAGAGGAAAATTAAACATGTTTGCAAGTGGTGTGGTTTGAATAAATAGATCTATATGTAAATTATAAGAACCTACCAAACTAGTTTGTATCACACTTGATTGAGCCAACTCTATAAATGGCATGTTAAGAATATTCATGGCATTAAATTTTATTGATAGGTCAAGGTAGGTTTGATAGGTCTATTGCACTTGAGTAAATTGGTTAAAAAAATTTACCTTTCACCTTAGAGAATGTAATAGGTTCCTAGTTAGGCATGGGTACAAGGGCCTAATTTTGACTAAAAGAGGCTCGCTTAAATTTTTGGATGAGAGGTACACAACTAGGTGCCCTAACAAGGCACGGTAGACTTTCTTGTGGAAAATCCAATGGGAATTTAGCACTAACTTTTATTTCTTTAACAATAATCTCATATTTATGTTCTAAATATGATGATCAAACAAGTATGGATCATAACTAGCACTAGACAATGCATTCGCATAATATTGTTTTTGTTGAACCATTTCTATATTAGGCAGCATTTTAGTAGGGTATTATGAAAATGGATCTTGTTATTATCCTAGGTAAGGAGGTGTGTTTGCGATGTATTATTGGAATTGGTATTCTCCCTTATTTTTTTAGGAGACATGTATGTGGGTATAGCTCTATATCATACACTACATTATCATCATATGGCTCATAGTCAAAGGGGTCACTTGTAACAATGTTCTCATAATCCAGATTATACATAGCTCTACTACATGTATATTAAGTCATGGTTGAATCTATGTTTATTTCTTTTAATAATGGTTTGTCTAACATTTGGAATGATGGGAACTTGGCTTACAATGCTCTCTCTTTGAAAACTAACAATTGGAACTTGGTCAAAACTTATCACTAAATCATTCCAGGTCTTTGGAACAAATGATTGAAAATGAAAAAATTGGTTTTGGTCCTGGCAAAAGGTCTAAGAAAAATTGAATCTTGGAGAAAAAATTTAAACTTGGTCTAGGTGCATAAGACTTTGAAACTAAGAAAAAAATGAACTAGGTCTAGGAAAATGAAATTTTTAACTAGGTCTTGAAAATAAACTTGGTCTAGGCATAAGATTTTAAATGTGATAGAGTACTTTTGGGATGCAATATGATTTCTCCTAGCTTGAGAAAACCTATAAACACTTGTTAGAATTTTTATTAGGCCAAGATAGTGAAGGCAACCTAAAAAACTAGCTTAAAATCATGAAAATCTCACTCTTTAGAATGATTTCACAGTTACATAGTAAAGGTAAATTACAAAATTGTGAGGCTAATAAAAATTAAAAAAGAAGAAAAAAACACATAGAACTTATAATGGTCAATTTCATAGTTTTGGATTATTTTCTTGTTTGTTTTATCGATTTCAGACTTTAATTTGCTATTTCGTAATTATATTTGTCATTTTTATAACCTTACTCGATGATTTCACACTTTAGGTGTTGATTTTGCACTATTCAAAAACCTACAAAAAAATGTAGAAATAGAACAAATAATTGCACCATTTTTAACTATGATTTAGTAACCCTTGTCAATAGTTTTGCCACTCTTTTCAATGATTTCGTAACTCTTTTTTGTAATTTCATAACTTAGATAATTTTGTTATTTGAGGCACTGATTTTGTAATTTTTAAAACCTGCAAGAAAAATAGAAACCACAAAGGATGATTTCACATTTTATAACTATGATTTCACAATTTTATTCTTCAAATTCACATTTTTCATGGAATGACTAAAAAAACTATGTGATACATTTGCACTTTACCCAGATGTTTTCATAAAATAGTACTTTGAATTCATACTTTTATAGAGCAAGGTCCAAATAAAGATAGTTTCACACTTTTATGTAATGATTTTGCACTTTGAAATGATTATTTCACTATTTTTGTTTCTAGATTTACTGATACACAATGAACAAATTCACACTTCCACAGTCAATCATAAAACATGACAAATTTAGGCAAAAAATCTAAAAACAAGGTCATTGATGAGTTTCTCTTGATTTTAAAGGGTCCCAAGATGCTCCTAGGATGAATGTGGGGTGTGTGGTGCAACTGGACATGTCAATATGCAATGTAGGATTATGATGGATAAACCAAAATAATCAATGATAACTAACATTCTAGGCCTAAGTACTAGGGTGATCAATGATAACAAAATAAAGATATTTACTAATAGAAGACAAAAATACCATTTACCTTCCTAGAATGATTCCATCTTGTAATCAGTGTGAGAGAAGGCTTGTGTTTGGTATTGTGAACAAATGGTCTTTGATGATGCCAATGCTTTATGGGCAGAAGCTCCTATTATTCCTTTGGCAATTATATCTTGTCTTGTGTTGGCAATGAATCTTTCTAGCAATAATTTTCCATTATTTGTTTTCACATAAAATCTTGGTTAAGAATGGTCATGGCACTTGTATTTAAAGGTTTTCAACTAACTATAACTCATGTGTGGTTAGGATAAGTTCAAGGTTGGGAGTATAAATGCAATTAATGATGGATTTAATTATGTATTAATGGAGGAATGGCTCAAAAAAAATTGTTTTTATGGCATTTATGTTGATATTTTATAATTTTTGACTTTAAGGGTGATGACATCTTCATGGCCTCATATTCCTTGATATTTGTTGAATTTTGATTTTTAAAAATTAGATATTGACTAATTCAGCATGATTTTTTCACTTAAACATTTAATTTTATTTGTTGGTTAATTAATTATGCTTAGTCTTTTGGTTATTTCAATAATTGGGTTAAGTGCCCTATTTAATTGGTCAAAAATGTCAGATTTCTTGATCATAAGTTGACTCAAGATGAACCTATGAAAATTTATCATTGCGTATAATGTATAACCTCAAATAGGGAATCCTTGATGCAATTTTGGGCACTTACATCCAATGTGTGGATGCATTTGGGATGTTTAATAATTTTTTAGCTTAGTATTATTTTCTAGAAATTGGTTATAAGTCTATTTAAACATGAAAGTGGCCAAAAAGGAGTGTCTACACTTATAACATAACATCATTGGAGAGGGTTACAAGTCCTTTAATAAATTAATATAATGAAATAACCCTAAATATATATTCTAATATTAATTTAATCAAATATTTCCAAGCTAAAAATGCAAATAAAGGGGTTGATTAAACTAAGAAGGGTAAAGAATCATTGGAGACAAATAAGGGCCTAGGTTACCTAAAATGAGAAATGACAAATTTAAGAAACCTTATAGACACACTACGTATAATTCTATAGGTTATTAAAATAAGGAGTTATATATGTGAACTAGGAATTTGACTCAAGATAGGTGTTAGTATCTTGTGAGTGACAAAATGAAATCAAATTGAAAAACTAACACACTAGCTAGCATACATCTCTAGGCCTAGTTACTAGAGAGAGCTTAGTGAGGGAAAGCCATTTGAGAACACAACTAAAAATGTAAATAAATAAGAAATATGAACAAAAAACATCAATTTCTTACCAAATCCTTGATTTCTCCAAAAGGCTCCTTCTTTGGCTTGCTCAACTTGTGCTTCAAGATATCTTCTTCAATGGAGTTGGCTACCTTCATCTCCTCTTGGTAACTTTGGCTTTGGATTGGATTAATTTGTCTCAAAAATTTGGAATTATAACACTAAGATGTAATTATTTTTTAATGAATTTGCGAATTATAAGTTTAGCATAAAAGAGCTTAAAATTTAATAGGCAAGGCCTCTTATTTATAGATTTTTGGAATGGTTTGAGGATCAACCATGACCGTCCATCTCAAGATTGAGATGTGTGGCCATGAATAAATCCAAACATGAAATTAATTATACAAATATCACCATTAATATTTGGAATAGAGGGGTATTGAATAGGCATGGATAGTCTTAATGAGGCATGGGAGACCCATAATCCTGATATTTTATGTATTTATGGCTTATGGATGCCACCCCATATGATGATGTCACCTGATGATGTAGTTAATAGAAATAAATTTCCAATAAATATTTATTCAAAGAATTCCATATAAAATTAATTTAAGGCCATAATTTAGTTTAATTATCCTAAAACATGATTAGTCAACTTTAGTGCAAATTTTGGCTCTTGGTGCACAAATTAATCAAATTGGTTAAAATGTCTATTATTGGTCCAAAATTTGAATAGATTAAAATTGGAAGTCAATGTCAGATGTTTTGGATATATTATCACATTTAGGATGTTACCAACACCAAATAACAAAGTCATGTGTCTCATACAAGATATTTGATAGAAAAGAGCAATCCAGAACACCCAGATGCAAAGTTAGCATTTTGACTTGAAATGATCTGATCAAAGTTAGCTAGACCATAAATTATTTCATCCCATTTAGTGATACTCTAGCCAAAATTGGCACTTGAATAAAAAAATTTCAAATCATTTAATGTATTTTAGTGTTTTTAGGCCAAATTATGCACTTTACGTGGAAATTGGTCAAAAGCTTGGTTGGAGGTCATTAGTGGCTAGATTTAGGTGTCTACAATTTGCCCCTATTTGGGAAGGCATTGAAATCTATAAGCATAGTAACATCTTCTCAAAGAATGAAAAGTTCCTATATTCCTGCAACTATAATGATGATAACCTAACTGTATGATGTCCCCTTGAGGGAATGATTGGCACAAGTAGGTTGACAAATGGTCCCTCGATAAGAAGAAAAATGAGAGGACTAAAGAAAGGAAAGATGATGGGGTAAAAACATAATGATTTTGAAAAATTAGTCAAAATCACTAAAAATGTAAGTGGGATGGTGTACAATGGTTTGCCCAAAGGAAGTTATAAGCATTGTACCCTGATAGTGACAATGTGGTATGATAACATAATGATTTGCCCAAAGGTGGTTATAATCATTAGGAAGATGGAACTACCCCAATTAGGATAGACAAACAAGATAAAAACATGCCCTTATATGGGTATAAAAATTAAAGTGGTGAGAACACAATGATTTCTCTAAAGGTGGTTATAATCATTGAAAAATGTAGGTGGGATGGTGTACAATGATTTACCCATAGATGGTTATAATTATTGAATCCCAATTATGGAAAATATGATAAAATTGGTCAAGGATGATGATAACTTAACAAAGAAGTTAATGATGAATTGAAACAACCTACTATTAGGGAGATTCTCATTGGAACTAATAAAAGGTTGAAATTCTTTCATGGCTAATTACTCTATTTGAGATGTGATTGGGAGTGAATTGAGATGTCAGTGTTGAAGAGATGTTGATGTCACAATTGCTAAATAGAATTTTTGAATCTAAGGTTTATTGTATCACATGTCATTAGGCATCATGGTATAACATCATGAGGACTGGGTTGAAATATGCATGAGGACTAACTCTCATAATCCAATACTTAAATAGAAAATAATGCACCAATGATAAAAACCATGATGTCAATGTTAGAAGATGAATAAAGATGTATTCAAGTATAAAAGCACATAAGGAATCACACAATAAACACACATAGACTAAATCAAGGCAATAGTACTAAAAGCAAACAAATAAATAAAATAAGTAGAAACAAACAAATAAATAATGTAACAGAAACCATACAAACATTGCCCCTAGAAAATAGGTGACAACTTAACAAACAAACAAAATGGGGGAATAGAATAAATAGAAGGGGGTGGCTGAGCTATCTCCATATGCATTATGCAATTGGATGCTACCTACATAGTTCCATAGATGTAATATCCAATAAAAAAATTCAAGCCAAATGTAGTTCTCTTAAAGAATGGGAAGAATATGATAACTGATGAAAATAAATAGAATAGATGTGATAGAATAATAGGAATGGTCTTGTAAAATGGCAAGTATGTGAGATCAAAAGGCCAAAAATGATGGAGAAACTAAGAAAAAAGTGATTTTATTACAACTTAGTAAGGGTTTCTAGAATCCTTAAGCCAAAGAAGCGGTTAGTGTTTTTGTTATTTTCTACCAGTTTTACAAATGTTTTTGGAATTTTTGAATTATCTCAACTCGATCAAGAATGATGAGACACTTAATTTTTCAATCTCACAAAATAGTGAGAGTGTTCAAACTTAGGTTGATCACAAAATGATGAGAGCATTCAAACTTAGGTTGCTCACAAAATGATGAGAGTGTTCAAACTTAGGTTGCTTACAAAATGGTGAGAGAGTGAAAACTTAGGGTGAATGAGCTGACCTCAACAAGTATCAAGAACTACCTACATATTCCCAGAGTAGTAACTTAATTCATTATAGTTTTTCCCTTATAACAGAGGAACCAGACTAGCATAGCTATCAATTCAAAAAAAATAGGCACAATTGGTAGAAAGGCATAGTATGGCATAGGAAGAGGCAAGTTGGTATGTCAAGGATCAATAAATAAATGTTGCCCCTAGTTTGTCCATAAGAGGTTATAACTAGGACATAATGACATAGATCGATGGTACTAATTTTCCCAAAGGCATTTATAATTAGTAACAAGACTGGTAATAAGAAAGGAATAACAAATGAAGGATGCGACTACCAAAAATTCTATCATACTACTCTGAAATACAATCTTTGTTTAAATTACTCAAAACAACTGATGAAATTGATTGGATTATATGGTGCTAAAAAGGTGAAAATAATGGTGAAACCAAGGTCAAACAAGTTGGGATTTAGAACATGTTTGGTTGACAGATCAAAAATTTAAAGTGGATACAGATAAGAGGATGGATAAGAATGATATTTGTAAAAAGAAGAATAGTGATAAAATGGCACCACTAAAATAGTATTTATAGATAATACACCTTAGTACTCAAGCATAGTACCACTTGAGGTGAATAATATTCATCAGCTCAAAAATTTCATCTCTATCTAGTATGGCAAGCCTATATGCTCTTGATCCATAATCTGTATTAATGATGAAAGGTCATATCCAATTTGGTTTGAATTTAACCTTTATGCTTCTTCTCAGCTATGGTATTCTTTTAGTTTTCTTTAAGAATAAGATTACCAAGTTCAAATGTTCTATACTTGACATACTAATTGTAGTGGCCTTTGAGTTGATTTTTATATGCCTAAAGATTTTTGAGTGCAACTATGAGTTTTTCATCAAGTAGTTCTAGCTCCTATAGGTGAGCTACTTGATAGTCATGATCATCTAGGACATGCTTGAAAGATATGTGTAGTGAAGGTAATTTGACCTCAATGGGAAGGATGAATTCAGTACCATAAACAAGTGAATATGGAGTGGCTCTTATGGGGGTATGATGATTGGTACGCTATGCCCAAAGGGAAAGGAATATCTATAGGTGCCAATCATGACTAGAATTATTGACAATATTTTTGAGAATATTGACAATGGTTTTGTTCAATGCTTTGGCCTAGCCATTACCTTGAGGGTAATATGTTGTATAAAAATGTTGTGTGATGTTATATTCGATACATAGCTTGTCAACATCTTTGTTCTTGAATGATCCTCTATTATCAAGTATAATGTCAAAGGGGATATCATAGCAGAAAATGAGATGGTTGAAGATGAACTTGGAAATTTGCTTTCTAGTCACATGAGGGGTATAGCTTCAACCCACTTAGTGAAATACTTAGTGGCAATAAAGATGTGTTTATGGCCATCAAATGAAGTGGGGTTGATTTTTACAATGAGGTCGAGTCCCCATGTAGCAAATGTCCATGGTGTCAACATCAATTTTAGAGTTTGTGTTGGGGCATGAATCAAATTAGCATGCCATTGACATTTGTCACACTTCTTTACATATGTAGCTACATCTACATCCATCTTGGGCCAATAAGAACTAGTACACAAGATATTTTTGGATAGGACTACCCCACTAGAATGAGCTCCATATACTCTGTGAACTTTTATTGACACTAGTGTAGACTCTACCAAAGTTAAACAAAAAGTAGAGTTCCATCAAAACTATGGTGGTAAAGGGTGGATCCAAGCAGAGTATAACAAGTGGAATGATGAATAAAGGCTTTGGTTTGTTTTCAAGATAGGTGAACTGGTATAACTTGGTCATGAAGGTAATTGTAAAGGTCTAAGCACCAGATATAATTAGGACCAACCATATCATAAATCATTGCAACAGTTAAAGGTTCATGAGCTGGTGCAAACAACTTCTCAACAAGGAACTAATATTCTCTAACTTTGTTTATTTATCAAATCAAAGAGCTAATAGTAGCCATGGCATCTATAGTTATATTACTATCCCTTGATATATTCTCAAATTGGATATTTTCAATTTATTGTTTTAGGGTATCAACCATAGCCTTATATAGAACTAGCTTGTCATCTTTGGTTTAGAAATGGTCTATGACATGATTGATGATTAACTAAGAATCACCATAAACTTAGAGATGATATATGTTTTAGTGTATTTCTTGTCGAAGTCTTATGACAAGTTCTTCATACTCGGTCATGTTGTTTGTACAAGGAAAATTGATTTTGAATAATTTAGGGATTAGATCCCCCTATGGTGTAATATTTAAGAGGCCTATCCCTGATCCATGTGCAATAAATGAACCATCAAAATACAACTTCTAGTGCTACTCCTAAAGAGGTGTGTTAATGATGGTCATTATGGATTCATCAAGAAAATGAAATGTGAGTGGCTTTATGTCTGCAAGGGGTGCTTCAATAAGTTGATCTAGAAGGACATGTCCTTTGATTGCCTTTTGATTGACATACTCTATGTAAAAATCACTAAGAAGCATGATCCATTTGGCCATTCTACCTTGTAAAATTGTTTTAGATAGTAGATACTTCAATGGATCTATTTTTGAAATGACCATGGTCTTATTGTTTGACATGTAATGGTGCAATTTCTGAGCTATGAAGACCATGGCTAGATAAGCTTTTTTAATAGGCACATGGTTGTGTTCATATGTGACCAAGGTATGACTTAAGTAGTATATTTCATGCTCTTTTCCATTATTATCATGTTGAGCCAAAGGTGTCCCTAAGGCATTATCAATAGCTGATAGATATAATAAGAACAGCCTTCCTAGTATAGGAGGTAACAAAACAAGTGGATTAACTAGATAGTCCTTGAGTTATTAAAAAGTTGTTTGGTATTTGTCATCCTAATGAAATATAACTCCCTTCTTTAAAAGATGTGTAAATTTATGACACTATCTACTAACTAAGAGATGAAGCATCGGATTGACTGGATCTTGCCCTATAAACTATGAAATTGCTTCAAATTGGTTGGTGGTGGCATCTCGATTATAGCATGGACTTTGGCCAAATAGACTTTAATGCCCCTATGAGACACAATGAAGCCAAGTAAATTTCTTGAGGTTACTCCAAACACACATTTCTTTTCATTGAGTCTAACTTTATACTCCTGCAATCTTTCAAATATCTTATGTAGCACTATTGGATGGTTGGTCCTGGTTTTGGATTTTCCTAATATGTCATCGACATAGTCTTCAACAATATCATGCATCATGTCATGGAATATGATAGTCATAGCCCTTTGATATATAGATCCATCATTCTTAAGACCAAATGGTATTACTTGATAATAAAATTTTCCCCATAGAGTGGTGAATGTTATTTTATGTTGGTCTTTTGATGCTATTCTAATCTAGTTATATCCTAAAAATCCATCCATGAGTGAAATAATTTCAAAAGCTGCCATGAAGTCAATAATCATGTCAATATTAGGCTAGATCAACTTCAATGCCCCTATGAGACACCAAGGCATCAATAAAAGGATGCATCTTACGTAGCTTTTGTTACTGATTTGGTATCAAGATTGACCACAAGGTGGTGTAGAACCAAGGTGGGGTCCAAACTTGGCATGTTATAATAAGCCCATGTAAAGATATCTACAAATTCTCTCAACAGAGTTGTAAATACTTCATGTTTCTCCTTAGTGAGGGACATGCCTAATTTTATACATTTTAGGTCTGATGAAGTCTCAATGTTTACATCTATTGTATCTTTAACTAGAAGGGTTAAACCATCTTCTAGGATAATAGGTAAAGACTTGAACTATTGGACTATATTAGGGTTATATTTTAGGACTTAATCTTCAATGTCTCCTAGGCATGATGAATTTGAGTCCCCCAATGGGAGAACTATCCATGTGACAAAAATAGTCAAAAATTATTAAAGAATTTGATCAAATACTTATTATTGCATAAAACTGAACTCGGATCCATAGCCAAGGTCATTGTTGGTGGTCTCCTAGTCTAAATTTCAAAGAAAAATGAACACCCCCATCTAATGGCACCTGAAACAAGTTTTCACCACTAAACTAGGTTTTATCTTTACTTTTTCCCTAGTCAAAAAGTGCCTTAAAGAGGTTCACTTTGGGACCTCAATGTTTTTTGTTTTTTTTTTTTGGATAAGGGTTTTCACCTACTCTCTAAAATAGGCTTCAAGATCCAATGTAATTAAGAATTCTACCAACGAAGCATTGTTTCTAAAGCCTAAAAAATCATAAAATGCCTCATCATTATAAAATTCATCAATCAACAAATTGGATTATTGTTGGTCCCAATTTATCAGTTGGGGATAGTATAATGGCAATGGGTTATGATGAATGACTGGGGTATGGGTACAAATAAAATTATTACTGAACAGTTTAGTCTCAGCTAGGTCATCAAAGGTGAGGCTATGATTGGACTCTACTTCACTATCAACATCATCATCACTAGCCAATGATGATAAAACTTGAATAAGATATGTGGGGTCACCCCCAAGTGGTTTAAATCTAAGTCCATAAGGTATTTTTTACTTAGTCATGAAAATTGGATCAATAATTCCTTGTTGATTTAGTTTGAGGCCTCTTCTTTCATAATCTTGATGTTCTATGATCCTATTGGTAATAAGATGCTTAGTACTCTTATAATAATCATCCAATTTGTCATTGTATAACCATGATTCATCTCCTTCAAGAGGGTCTTATTCTTGGCCAGATGTTGGTATGAACATGACTAGTCTTAGGTTATGAAGTTTATCTTTACCTTTTCATTGCCAATGCATGTGTGGGGTGACTTTAGGTCTTCCAAAGGTCTTGGGAACCTAAGAAAGATTAATAATATGAAAGGTATCTGGGTCACATAATCCCTAGGCCATTAAATAAAATGCTAAAATAATTGGAAGATTTAGGAGGTGGCATGTGGGAAAGGGAATCTAAGGTATTAGGATCTATGCAATTATCCTCTAGAGAATTAATAAATATGGCCTTTCCTTTATCCTACTTAGAACTTGGATTCATGTCGTATTGGTAATTTTAGCTTTGAAACTCAGCCTCAAGATGTTTTCAATGCTCATATGGGTGCAAATCTCCTAGAATATTTACTTCTATCCATAAGTGGGAGAACTTGATACATTGGTGTAGTGTTGATGTGACTGCACAAATCTCATGTAACCAAGGCCTACCTAGAATCATATTATATGATAACTCAAGATCAAGCACATGGAAAAGTGTATCATGGGTCAAAGGCTCAAAGTTAATTGGTAAGATAATGGTTCCTTATGATTCTCTCTCTTGATTTTCATAGGCTTTGATAGTTATCATTTCTAGCAAGAGATCTACCATTATGTACCCAAAAAGTTTGAAGAGCTTTAGAGACACTATGTTGAGGCCTGATCCATTATCTATAAGGACCTATTTCACCTTATGCCACTTTATATAAACTTATATGTATAATGGATTATTATGGAGAGGGCCAAGGGAAGACATATCACTATGGTTGAATGTGACTTGTTGGGCTAGAGCTAAATGTCCAACTAAAGCTTGAAATTTATCAGGGGATATGTCATTAGAAATAGTGGATTGGGTTAAAAACTCATTCAAAATGTTCTTGTGGATTGTTGGCATTCATAGAAAATCTAAAATAGAAATTTATTCTAGTGTCTTCTATAATTTTTCCATAATATCAAATTTCTTATCTTGGTCAATGGTGAATGGTTTATTCTAAGATTGAATGGTTGGTTGGATAACAAGCAAAGTGGTAGATGGTTGTGGACCTGAGATAGTAATCTTTGACCTCTGAGTTGTGATTACACAATTAGGATTAGATGATGAACCATAATTGCTAACAAATGTTGGGAATGGTGTGGGACCAAATAAGATAAGTCTCAGTTGTCAGTGCACTTGTATGTGGTCACATGGCAAGGGTGAGTTATTGGTATATGGTCCAAAAATGGGAGTCCCAATTTGTTGGTTTGCCTATGTGCAATCCTAGGTCAAAGAAGGATTATCCATGTAATTTGGTTGAGTGTTATTATTTAGCAATGGTCTAGATTAATTAGTGCTCAGTCTAGGATTAATAGAGATGGGATTAATACTACCCCTTGTAATATGACCTACAACCCTATTATAGTCATGCATAACTGCATGGTAGGTTTATTGGTTGTTACTATTCTAACCTTAGTTTTGTCTATTTTTATATAGTTGATTCTATTGATTTTTTTGGTTTAACCTTTGATTTTTATAATGTTGATTTTGTTGTTACACCGATCAATGTTTTTGTTGTTGTTGTTGATTGTTATGTTGTTGTGTGTAATGTGGGGAAAGGGGTTTTGATAAATCTAAGAGTTTGACTAGAGGTAGAAGCACCATTATCCAATGTTATCTCTTCATTCTCTAACATATTCTCAATCAAATGCTTGATTTATCACACATATTCATAGATTATGCCCATTGACCTGATGATATTCATAAAATTTATTTTCATAGTACCAATCAGGATAAGGAATGCCTTGTGGATAATGCTTTGGTATAGGCCAATTAATCATATTAGCAGTGGTAAGTTTTCAAAATATAGACTCAATAGACTCTCCTAGGTCACTAAAGACATGATGCATAGGTATAGTTCTCCTTAGAGGAGGGATTTGTAATAGTAAAGGTTGTTGCATTTATTGTGTAGGTCTTAGTTGTTGTGATTGCAATGTTTGTTAGAGAGATTGTTGGGTAGGGGTAAGCTGAAAAGGTGGTACAAATGATGTTTGCACTATTTGGACATGACATGACTCATTACTCCATTACCCATAACATTTTTATTATAGTTGAATTGCTTTGGTCTATCTTAGTTATTGGCATGTGTTGGTTATGATACTTGTGCTTGGATTGGATGTTGGTTTTAGCCACTTCCCTAATTGGTACCTTGATTATGATTAGTTGACACAAGCTTGATGATCTCTTTATTAATATGGTATCACTAAATCAACAAAATTTTATTGATGATATCCTTGAAAGTATGTGCACATTGTAGTTCTAGATGATAAGCTATCTCACTATGCAAATTTTTAGTAAACATAGCAGCTAATTATTTATCTAGTAAAATGTGGGTGAATCAACTTACAAGGGCTCTCTGTCACTGTAGATAACTTGAAAAAATCTCACTAGCCTTTTATTTTGCTTGTGTTAAGTCAACCAATGAAATCTCATGTTCAAGATTATAGGAAAATTGTTATGCAAACTTATCATAAAAATCATCAAAATCTATTACTAAATTCTTGGGCAACTTTAAAAACCACTCCAAGGCTTGTCCAATCAGGCTCCTTAGAAACAATAATAAAATGTATATATCACTATATGCCACTGGTTGACATACGATAAATAACTCAATTAGATGGGCCTTAGGGTCACCTTTCCCTTTGTATTTATTGAATTTTGGTGGTTCGTATCCTAGAGGAAATGGTATGTATAATTATTCCATGTTGAATGGATAAGAACACACATCATCCAACTTAAACTTTTTAGTCTATTTCCTAGCCTGAATGGTAGCAATTATATCTTTCATCTGTTATAATTCTTGGGATAAGAAACTGGAAGGAACATTGGTTTGAGGGAGAATATTGGTTTGGGTAGATGGTTGGGAGGTCACAAGTGGGACACTTTGACCAGGGTATGATGGAGATATCTATTGGGGTATATTATTTTGGTTAAGAAATGGATTAATAATATGCATACATGGATTAAGATGTACTTAAAATTACACATTTGGTTGTGTGATATTCTAGTTTGGGTTGGCTATGAAGGTTTGACTTAGAGGATTTTGTGGTTGGGATGGAGGGATATAACTATATTGTGCCTATTGTGGTTGAAAATGGACATGTTATCAACTAATCGAACCTTGTTGTTATGTGGGAACTTGTGCATCAAGACCCTGTCTCTAAACTTGTGGCACATTTTGAACTGATTATTGTCTAGTAGGTACTTGAGAAACATGAGTGCCTCCTTATTGCATGAATCTTTATTGGGAAGTGAAAGCATGTTGAAGATTCAGTATCTATCACTGACCAATATTTACACATTGTTGGCTAGTCATCATTTGGTTTTGGATTGGTACACTAGTCTATGATGTAGGAGGTGTATTTGCCACTACCTAATGAGGTGGAACATTAGTTTCCCCTTATTGAGGTGGAAATATATTCAACCTTTGTTATGTTGGTACATTAGATTATGCCTATTATTATGGAATACTACTCATCCCTTATTGAGGAGGAGTAGGATTAATCACATTCTATTGTTGAGGTATGGCATGAGGTGTTGTTTGACTACCTAATCTTATTAGTTACATAGTTGATGAAGCAACTAGTTGAGGTTGGGATGTAGAAACTCCTACCCCCTAGTGTGATGGTCCACTCATGGTATTAACTACAAGCACATGTTGTTGACTAGTTTTTTGTGTCTTAGTACCACTCTGATTTGGATTGGATGTTGCTTGCACATTGTCCACTATATTTTGCTCATTATTCTATGTAGAAGTAGAAGACACTTCTTCAATAATGGGAATATGTAGTAAGTTGTCTACTAAAGTGTTTTGCATGAATGGGTCTAAAGTCTAATTTTCTTAACTAGTTAACCATATTAAAACATATGTTGAAGGAAATTAGTCAATAAAAGGTTTGCTCACCATGGTCATCTGAT
The DNA here is from genome assembly GCA_037957365.1 of Torreya grandis. Lineage (NCBI taxonomy): Eukaryota > Viridiplantae > Streptophyta > Pinopsida > Cupressales > Taxaceae > Torreya > Torreya grandis. The sequence goes on along the minus strand of JARHVA010003626.1, from coordinate 402,615 downwards.
TGAAATTGTGTGTTAGATTCAAGTAGCTTTGATATGTTGTCTATATTTGGTTAAAGTGGTCTTCCATGAATTTGTTATCTCTATTAGGAATATTAGGGTCTTGATATGTTATTTGGACTAGAGCCAAAGGATTGCGAGAAGAACCCTGTTAATTGTAAATTATGTTATGGGGCATTCTTACTAGGCTTGGTAAATTTTCATGATGGAAGTTTGCTAGAAACTTGGCCCCTACCTCTATGACTCTAACCAAAATCTTGTCTTTTATATCTAATAAATTATGCTTAAAAAAATGGGTCATATATGGAAGGCATACTAGTATATCATGATTTTTGAATAACTAGTCCGTCAGTTGTGGGTATTGTAGCTAGGTATTGTGTGGTTTGTTCTTGGTCTTATTCTGAATAAGGTGGTATATTAACCAAAAATTTAGCTAATGGATCTTGGATTTGTGCCCCTAATTGAGTATTATAAGAGGGATAAGGATCCATCTCATAAACAATATTATTTACGTAGGGGTCTTGCACCATTTCTTCTTGTGTGACCACATTACGAATCCTCAGATTGTACATGAGTCCACTATGAGTGTAAGAATACATGTTGGGATCCATAGTCAATGATTTGAAATAAAAGGAGGTCTTCAAACTCTAAAAATACACTATATAAAAAAATATGATGTTCCAACTTGGTTTAGATTCATTAAAAGGATCAAAAAGTTTATGCAAAGATTTATAATAACATAAGCTAACGTTAAGTGTCTAACATTACACATCTTACACAAAAAAAGATTAAGTAAATGAACCAAAAATCAAAATGCCAAACACTATGATCAAAGTGTTTCAAATTAGTCTAATCTAAAAAATTAAAATTTGTTTGGTCTTTTATCTAAATGTGGCATCAAAATCTAGGCTCAAACAAGGCATGCGCTAGGACTCTTGGCCAAATAGCATCCAAAGTTAGACTTTGAAAATAGATGATATTTTTAATCTAACAGATTTGAAACACTTCTAAAAAACATTAGGCATTTGATTCTTGGACATGGACTCAATCAAATATGTATAATGTATGAAACAAAAGGCATTATAGAGATAGTTTGTTTTCTCACAAATAATGGTATAAAACTTGGTTCTTTTGACAAATAAGCTAGACAAAAGTGAACGACGTAATTGTGCTAGACAAAGGTTCATGAAAGTATACTCAAATTGGTTTGAAAATGTAGGAACAAATTTGAAATCTATGTAATAGGGCCTATGAAACAATATTTGAAATGTTTTGGGTAGAATAACAATGCTAGACTACCCAAAAGATGTGACAAAATGCCTGTTTCAAAAAATCTCTAAGGCAAAGATAATTTCTCACAAATTTGACAACATAACACTACCTTTCTTGACTCAAAATGTTGTGGCACATAGAATCAAAGTGCAAGTGTTTAAAACAAAATGACTTAAGTCTATCAAGTGGTGATAATGATCATGAGTCTTAAATGGCCTTCAATCCAAATTGGAAATTGAACCTATGTTTCCTCAAATTTAGTGAAAATGGTGAACCCACTTAACACATCAACCCTATGAAATTATAAAGGTGAAATTTCAAATTTACATTATAAATGAAGGACTTAAATAGCTTTGGCAAAGGTCTAGACTCAATTGGGCAGCATAATTGTGCCAAAGTGGATGATATGACTCCAAGTTTTGATGAACTTTGAACAAGGTAAATTGATGATTTCACGTGAGCAGCATAATGCCTCTTTGTTCAAAGTAAAATGAATTCCATGTGTTTTGATTTGTATCATTTTTTTACACCAAGTTTTGACTCCAAACAAGACTTTAATGTAGGACAAAACCAAATAATTAATTTCTCTTAGAACATAAACTGACAAGGTTACTTGGTATTATTGGAATCTATCAATATACGTCATTTGAGAGATTTTAAGTGTTCATCTAAAAGTAAATATGCATTATATAGTAGGGTTTTTACACCCCCTTCTTTCAAATGACATTACTATGACATGGACCTTGAGGCACACCTTGCACCAACAATACTTCTACAACAAGTGGGGATTTGTCTAAGATCTACAAGTTTTCGAACATTTTAGGGGAATCAATTACACAATGACTTTCATGTCAAATAATGCAAAAAAAAACATGGATTTTGGGTCCATATCACTTAGATTGTTGCAAAAAGGTCTAGTCCTTTTTTTAACCACTACATCTTTATGAATGCTCAGTGTAGTGTGATGTCCAAAGTGCCACTGCGTCCCATGTGCAACTCCAATATGGAGCCAAATGAAGTCAATGCTAAGAGGTGAAACCCCAGGTCAAAGATTTCCTAAAGAACTCATGGGAGGTAATGACGTCCCCCTCACAAGCCAAGTTTACATGAAATAAAGAAAGCATAAAATAGAAATACTTTAAGGTCGTTGTTAAGGTCTTCCACTACTTTTACGAGTTTTTGGGGAGTGCTTTAGAAAATGTTTTTTCTATGCCTTAGACTAGGAAATTTACAAATAAGGAAAGTGCTTTTGATTCCAGGGGTTTTCTAAAGGGGAAAAATAAAATATCATACATGTAACATCATTGTATTTTATGAAAACAAAGTGTTAACTGAAACAAGTAGTGAACACAAAAGCTTTGAAAGATGAGTTCATTTTTAAGCCCCAAATCAAAAGGTGTGGTGGTGTTCTTTTGACCCCTTGGTCTTAACTTGTAAATTTTAAAATATCACTATAAAAAAATTATTTTAAGCACCTAAATTTTCCATTAATTACTAAAACAAAGTTCCTAGTTCATTTTAAAAACATGCATAAGATGGTATAAAACATGTTTTAACAAATTTGAAGTCCGTTGGTTACCTGTCTACCCTTAAGGCATCACCCCAGAATAAAATGTGTTAAGTTAGAAAATGTCAACACAAATCTGAATAAAATATTTTAAAAAAATAATATTAAATATATGAACACCTGAAAACAACAAATAAGAAGGCTAAAAATAAAATCTAACACATAACACATAAAATCCTGCACATAAAAAATAAAAACCTACAGTTAGTATTTTTAACATAAATTTTAAAATATAGGTCAGTTTGATATGAAATTTTTAATAGTTTTAAATAGATTTAGGTTGAACATATATGAAAAAAATTAAGTCGTAAAATTTAATTAAAAAAATTATCAATTCTGTTCTATCTATTTTTACCAAAAAAAATAAAAAATAGAAAGTGATAGTCACTAAAACAGCTATAACTTCTAAAATATAAAGAATTTTTTTATAAAATTTTTAGAAAATATCAATGAAATATTTATATATATTATTAAAAAATTTATAAAAAAATATTAAGTAAATAAAAAAAATTATGAATTCTTTATTGGTCATTTTTACTCAAAGCTAAAATAACAAAAAAAGAATTAAAACTATGAAATACAAAAAAGTTTGTGGGTTGCACTCTCATGAAGATAGTACCACTAGGCATGACATTATGTGAAATAGGAATTTGAATCAAGAGATGTGTTAGTATCTTGTTAGTGACAAAATGAAATAAAATTTAAAAACCAACACACTAGCTAGCATACATCTCTAGGCCTAGTTACTAGGGAGAGTTTAGTGAGGGAAAGCCATTTGAGAACACAACTAAAAATGGAAAGAAATAAGAAATATGAACACGAAAAACCAATTTATTACCAAATATTTTATTTCTCTAAAAGGTTATTTCTTTGTCTTGCTTAGCTTGTGCTTTAATAGATCTTTTTCAATAGAGTGTGGCTACCTTCATCTTCTCTTGGCACCTTTAGCTTTGGCTTGGCTTGGCTTGGATCAAAAATTTGGCATTATAACACTAAGATGTAATTATTTTTTAATGCCTTTTGATATTATAAGTTTGACATAAAAGAGCTTAAAATGCAATAGGCAAGGCCTCCTATTTACATATTTTTATAATGGTTTGAGGATCAACCATGACCGTCCATCTCAAGATTGAGATGTGTGGCCATGAATAAATCCAAATATGAAATTCATTATAAAAATATTCCCATTAATATTTGGTATAGATGGGTATTGAATAGGCATGGAGGGTCTTAATTAGGCATGGGAGACCCATAATCTTAATATTTTATGTGTTTATGGCTTATAGATGTCACCCCATATGATGATGTCACATGATGATGCAGTTAATAAAAATCAATTTTCAATAAAGATTTATTCAACAAGTTCCATGAAAAATTAACTTGAGGCCCTAATTTGGTTTAATTAGCCTAAAACATGATTAGTCAACTTTAGTGCAAATTTTGGCTCTTAGTGCACAAATTAATCAAATTGGTTAAAATGTCTTGTTATTGGTCCAAATTTTGACTGGATTAGAATTAGAAGTAAATGTCAGATGCATTGGATCCATTATTCCATTTAGGATGTTACCAAAACAAAATAATAAAGGCACGTGTCTTGTGTAAGAGATTTGATAGAAAAGAGTAATCCAAAGAACCTAGGTGCAAAATTGATATTTTTACTTGAAATGATTTGATCAAAGTTAGCTAGCCCATAAATTACATTATCCCATTTAGTGATACTCTATCCAAAATCAGCACTTGAATATATTAATTTTAACTCATTTAATTCATTTTAATGTTTTTAGGCCAAATTATGTACTTTAGGTGGAAATTGGTCAAAACCCTGATTAGAGATAATTGGTGGCTAGATTTAGGTGTCTACAGTATATCCATCCAAGATATTAATTATGCAATATTTATCTATCAAATGAAAGAGCTAGGGTTAGAAATACTTACCTTGAATAAAACTATCGAGCCTCAATCTCCCCCTTAGCCATTGGTGTTTTATAAGTTATTATTATGGTTTTAAGGATCACAAAAGTGAATTAAGATCTAGGATAGAAGGACTTCTATTGCATCCAAGATTCTACAAGACAAGTTTTTTTTCCCTCCAAGACAAGATCTAAGCAAAGGTTATCCAAATTTAGACTCAAGAATAATTAAGAGCAATAATAGTGCAAAAACAAATGTTCCTCTATATTAAATTGAAATGGGACTTGTATTTATAGTGATAAATGATCTTAACCCATCTAAAAAATTTAGCCAATGTTATTGATGATCCTCGATGTAGTTTAAAAGTTATTTTTTAACCACGAATTAGGTCAGCTAGGGATGACTTAGTTACAAAATGTATGTTGTAAATTTCAAACTACATTGACCTAGGCTAACCTAGTTTGAATTTTTGAAGGAAGAATAAATTAATACATCAACCTAGGATGATATATTATGAAAATATAGATCTTGATTTAGTTATGGGGTATTATGAGGAATATTTCTTAGGGGATAAATTTTGGGGGAAGTGTAGTGGATATAGGCATGATGGATAAACGCTAAAGTCTCTCATGAAGCACCATTGATATACCCACCCATTTATCAGTGTACCATTTAAGGCATGTACTCAAAGAGGTTGATACTTGATAGGTTGATGCAAGAGAGAAAGTTTTAGTAAATGAAAAAGTTTAAAAATATGTATGTATACATAATGACTTTGATTATTGAAGTTCAAGGTCATTCCTTGGTTAGGACTTATTTGGAGAGAGGCTTGGTTACCCAAAAAATTCTTAATTCATACCATCTAAGGATTTCATGGATGGAGTGTAAATTATATTTGATTTACTCTAAAAATTGAAGCTATATCATAACCAATCTTTCCCAATAATACTAGTTGTTAATATAATAGTGTTGTAAGTGTGATTTTTTAAAAAATTGCACTTAATAACTTCAAATTAGAATAAATATGCTTGATGGTATTTCTTATTAAATTCCTACAATAAAATTAGATATTAACGCATACAAAAAGGTTACCCAATAGGAACTATTTCACCATTATTTATTAACAAATAGGGCTAAAATTAGTTAAGTACAAGAATCTTGTATGGTAAGTTGATGCTAAATTAATACCTTACTTAATAACTAAGTTAACTAAAAATAAAATTATAAAAATATACTATAATATAACCAAATTTTAACTCAAGAAAATAATTTTGACTCAACGATAAGATAATGTGATCATGTAAGATGCCTTTCTCAACAAGTAAGCACAAACATACACACTAGATACGCTAGACACCCCAAATCCATATAAAGTATTAAAATGAGTAAAACAATATAAATTCAAATAACTTAGATCTTAAAAGTAAACCCCACATATTGGGGATGAATGGATAAATAATTTATCTCAGTTAAGCATACATTCAATGAATTGGACTCTAATTGGCACTTCTATCTATTTTTTAAGAACTTTTAGAAAAGTGTTCCAATTTGAAAAAATAATTAATTTATGACATAACTAAATTAAATAACCCTCATAAACTAATAAAACACTAAATAATATAATTCTAACATCAAAAATCAAGTGCTAACATTGGCATCATACTCAACATATATTATGTAATTTAAATTAATATTCAATAGTTTAGTGGTTTAAAGCATTTCAGTGGTAAATCAAAGTAACCATTAAAAAACTATAATATTTTTTGATCAACATAGAAGAAAGGAAAACTAATGGAAATATGAGTGAGAGGTTGACTAGGTGGAGGTATGTTTATTACTACATGAATGAGGATACCATCATTTACAATGTCTCCCAGATTTTGGTTAGCTATAAAATCAGTTGGAAGAGAAGTGGGTTGATATTCAAGAAGTTGGTAAGATGCCACTAGAATTATAATAAGATAAGAATGAATTTTATTATTGAATTTTATGGTTATTCCTAGTTACAAAGACTAGTTTGTAGATAGGTTTAGTTTCCCTCCAAATCCCAAATGTATCCCACCAAGGTGGAGATGAGATCATTCAGAGTAGCATTAGTGGTGGGCTTGGGAGCCTCTATCATGAGAGGCTCTAATGGAAGAGGGTGATAGTTGAAGATGAATTGATTTATATTTGATGGTTCAATAAGATTCACTATGGGTTATTTAGGTGGTGTAAAAATAGATTGGTTAGTACTAAGAGATGATGGGGGTAGTTATAATCTATTTGACCCATATTCTATAATACAAAGTATCTAAGTGTATTGATTGAATCTTACCATTATTTTAACATAAAAAGGATGATTTTAGGTCTAGTTATAACATGTGGATACAATCTACCTACACCAATTAGGTTCATATAATTAGATTCATGTTAGTTTGGTAGCCTCTAAAAGATCTCATAACTCTTAAATGACCACATGAGACTTGGTTTGTGGTATGGAGGGAGAGGAGCTATAATATGGAGATTGGTTTCATTATTTTAACTTTGTGTGTTATCAACTAAATAAAAAAGGTTTGTTTTGAGCTTAAAAACTTATTCTAAGAGCATCAATGCCAAAAGACCTATTAAATTCCTCTCCAGACATATGTTTGGAGTGTGTAAAAACAAACATAATAAATGGGAAGGGAAAAAATATAGATGAAAAGAAAATAATGAAAAGTATAAATGCCAAAGGACAAGATTTTCATGTTGGGTTCACTAAATTTGTATATGTAAAAAGAAACATGCTAACCTTATGCACTCAAATTCATAAGGTCAGGTTGAGATGGTTGAAGTGGAATGATATGATAGTCATGTTACTGATAAGGTTAGTTTGGTTGAAGTGGTTGAATAGATTGAGCTGGAAGTGGTAACTGATTTAGAATATCTATTCATGTGGGATGTTTGGTGATGTGTTGTAGTGGGTGTTCATGTCTATACAAAAATAACTCTATTATTTCAAAATGTTCATTAAAGAAAAAAACTATGGTGTAATAATATCCTAAGAATATCCTCATTCTATAAGAACTAGGTAGTGTAACTCTTGGTCTATGTTACTCTCCTTAAATGGGTTAAATTTTAGTTAGATTAATTTGTATATTTGATCAAATCTATCAAATTGTGATTTCCTATACAACTTCATTTACAAATTGAATGAAATTAGAGGAGGCTAGACCTGATGATGAAAGAATAAAATAAATTTGGAGTTTTTGGCTTGGCAGGATAAGAGGTGAATTTGCCTAGCTAATTGGACTTCCATCTAGAGTGTTTTGTTGAGTGACAATTAAATTATGAAAATGCGTGTAGTGAATACTTAAAAAATTGAAGATCAAAGTCTACATCACTCTAGATTTTTTGTGCTAGTATGGGGGCAGGTACTCAAGGAAACATTCTAGCTTTATGAACAATGTGCTTAATCAAGGAACACCATCCAAGGGCTTGGAAGTGTTTATTTGAAGTTTCATTGTCATGTTTTTATTTATTTTTCTTTTTATATAAGATTTTATGGTTGTTTAATTTTATTTTATAAAGTGTATTATTTGTTTATTTTATTGTTTAAGTGACAAAATGTTTAACTAAATAAAAGTTGGTTGTTTGTTTAGAATCTAATGTTTTAAAAATAATTACATAAACTACAACTATTGATAAAAAGAAAAGTGTTGAAAATAAATAAATCAAACTTATGTTTGTTCTTTTTTTAATATATAATATATGAATTCTAATGGATTAAATTTGAAACTAAATTATATGAGTGTTGGTTTTTCTTGTTTTTTTTTTAATAAAGATGTATAAATTTAATTGTATTTGTTGTCAAAAATGCACATTTTAATTTTTATTTTTAAATGAATGTAGCTAAAGATAAAATAATATTACCCATATTAGATATGTACATATGAAAATTAATCTATAGATTTTAAATTTTGATTAGATATGAGTAAATGCCTAAATTTTGAAAATCTAAATTAAATACAAGTTTGTTTTTTTTTGTTTGATTTATTACAACTAATCTTAACATGTAACTATTAAATTTTGATTTAAATATGACTATGCTTTGAAATTTAAGAATTATTTAAGGATGAGAAATGTTTTTTTTTAATACAATCCTTTCTTTTTTGTTTTCTTGAATTTCTATGCAAATGGGTGTGAGAATCACTTATTATTTCACATGTGTTTGTAGGTGTTTGAAAAGATAGAAAGATGCAAGTTGTTGTAGATGAAAGAGTTTTATCCTTTAATTATAAAATTAAAACTAACACACAAGCTATGTGCTTTTGATTTTTCTATATGCAAATAAAATTCCGAAGAATATTGAATGATTTAAAACCAAAAGGGTGTATAAAGTGATTTCCAATTTTTGTTTTTATATTCTTTTCTAGTATGAAACTGAACTTAATTATAAAAATATAATCCAATGAAAAAAAATCTCTAAACCAAACAAAATTAAATAATAAGTGGATAGAAAAAACTTGATTGGAACTAGATGTATCATGATCCTTAGGTTGTTATCTCCTTAATTTTTATGAATGATGACTCAAGGATTCTCTAGAAAGAGGAATGTGAAAAGTAATGAAGACATAAGGAAAAAATGAAAAGAAGAGGAAGTGAAATTATGACTAGTTCTCACAAACAACAAAGTGTTGTGTTTTAGATTCATGAGCTTCTTCCTCTAATTTTCTATAGTGATTATAAATTGCTACAATATTTATACTAATTTCTCAATGAAGCTACATAAGGTAGAGTATAGCTCTTTCATATCTATAAAATTTTCATATCTTAATTTCAATTTAAAATAATTTATTTGTAATAAAATAATGGTGGTTGTATTTGGAAGCTAACAAGAGCTATCTTAGAGCTTATTAGAGTTGACTTAGAGTTAGCTACTTTTAGCTTGGGCATGAACTTGAGTGAATTGAAACATTAGGGAACCAATTATAAAAAAAATAAGAAGCAACATGAAATGTCAAACATGAAAAATATGTCAAAATGTGTGTCCTAATAATAAAATTAGAAGTACATGAAATGATGGAGAAACCACTACTATATGCAGGAGGTGGTTATACAATTACCATGATAGTTATTGAAATAGTCGCAACATAGTCATTAACTATTGTGGCAATTTCACAACTATCACAGAGGTATTTTTGTGCCCTTTAAAGACCCTTGATTTTGAAAGGGTTAAGCTCAAATTTTTCATGTATGGTACTTGGGGGAGGCTTGTAGAGAGGGAAAAGTGGGAAATGAGGAGAAGACCATGTTTTATCATGTTATTGTTTATGAGGGTCTTTACATCATTAGTGGATAGCATTAAAATGTTGCACCATGAAAAATTTGTGTACATATATAAATATATCTTCTCATTTTGAATTTTAGTTCATTATCATATTCAATATTGACTTCAATAAATCTTATAGGTTTTAGTTGTACAATTTATTCAAGCCTTCCATGTACACTTGTATGATTTACTTTGATATATACATATGCATACACATCAAAGTGGGACATTATATAAAAACCTAAAAATGGTCTTATGGAATTATTTAGCATTGAATTATGTTGACTTAACATATTTGGATTATGTTACTTATTTGGGTTTAAATTAGAAATTGTGGGCTCTCTTTCCAATTTATATTGGGTGAAATCCTCCTTTTTATGCATCTTCTAATTCATATTAGCATATTTAAAAGTCCCATCTTTTCTTATGTTTTAGCCCCCTCTAAGTTAAGTGCACTTGCATTCCCCCTTTCATTATTTTTAGGTCCTTACCTTATGGAATTTAGACTGGGTGTTCATAATATTTAATTTAATTTCAAATATCTATTATACATAAAGATGTGTAGTATATAATTTGATAGGGAGGATAATATAGAAAAGCATCTAGAGAGAATATATTATTTATTCATAAGAATTTATAAGGGTTGAGATATTACACTAGACTACCTATTGGATGAATATATACGTATGTTATTTTCAAGACTTGATCCCCAAAAGGGGTTTTAATGAAACATTCCTCCAAATCCAATCACTTTTTAAGAATTATTTTACAGGGTGTAGCTAGGAGTGTTGAGTTGTAGATTTGATATCAAAACACCAAGATGGAAAAAAAAAGTTAAAATTTTGAAACCTCTTGGGTTTTTATTACTGCATGGAATTAGAAATGCATAATTAAGTCTATTTTATGGTTTATATTATACTAGGCCTACTAAAATGTTTAAACATATTTTTATTGCATTTTGATAAAATATAATTTCCACGAAAACACATGCATAAAATGATTGAAAATGAAAATAAGGATTACCAATCCCATCATATATTTAGAATTAAGGCATATTTATAACATTCAAATAGGATTTAATATCTTTAAGATTTCTATAGAAGACATCATCCATTAGGTATGTTTTTCAATAACCTCTATTACATGGGAATAACCTATTGATGATAGAAATTGTACTATCAATGAATCAACCCTTTCACCTATCGTGAAGGTCAAGGTGGAATCATACCAGTCTAATCATGGGATTCTAAAGGTTTGTCTATGATCCTAAAGATGTGAGGGGGTTTTTAATAAGTTCTGGGAAATAATTAATAAGTCATCAAATACAACTTATTCCATTATAATAATTAGAAATCACTTTATCAATCATGAATCAGTTAAGATGAAAATCTATAATCTATTCTATCTAACAAAGAAAACCTATGAGTTAGATAATCTCTTGAAGAATAGAAATTTTATTTAGTAAATATATATTTGTTCCAAGTATATCTTTCTTCCTTGTTGTAATATTCTCCAAGTTTACTTCAAGAAACAACCAAGAATATAAAGAAAATATTTGAGAAAAAGATAAATTATTTAAACATGTAAACAAGAGAGAAAGGCTAACAAGTTAATAAAGAAGCAAACAACTAAGAAAGGACAATAATCTATTTAAGTTATATAATCTAACTAAAACAAGCTACTCTGATCAAATACAAACTTGAAATAGAATTAAAAAATTAAGGACTAAAATTTCAAATAAATAATCTAAACTAAAATTTGATAGGAATTACTCTAATAAACTATGAAATAACTTCCAAATGACTGACTTTAAAAAAATTGAAAAGACCATTAACTAAAAACCTAACAGATTAAGAAACTATTTAAGACTAAGACTAAACACTAAAGAGCTAAGAAAAACTAAAGAAATATCAAAATAAATAAATATCTATCACTATCTAATCTATAGGAAGCATGAGAAATAAACTAAAAAACTAATTAAACTCTAAAAATGGAAAGGAAATTTGAAAACAATCTAAGTAAACAACTAAGAGACAGAAGTAAAAACCAGATTTAAAAGAAAACTAAAAATAAAATTGTGTTATATTTAGAGTCAAAATATATTACAATAAGGCATGCGAGTCTCAAAAAGAGAGTCATCTTAGAATAAAAATATAAATTTATTGAGAAAAAAAATATTCTTCCTTTACAATAACTTGAGTGACAACTTTACAATCACAATAGATCAATGAAGTGTCATAAAATTATGAAGTGTTCATCATTATTCAAGTTGAATACTTGAAATCTATGTATAGGAATGCAAATAGCAATCATCAAAAGATGTTAAGCTTAGCAAACTTCATATAATTAGTATTAAATGATAAATAAAGATGGATATACCTATGTTGCATAAAAAATTACTCAACCATCAGATAAAGTATCATTGGGTATATATGTAAGAGTTTTACTATCTTAGAGAAGTTGCATAGAAAGAAGAAAGATGAATGATTGAATTCAGAACATGTCTAAGTCTTCAATACTTTTTGTTGTTCTTCCATATCCAAATGAGTCATTGATCTCCTTTAATACCTTCAAACTTAGTTGCAAATAACTTATAATTAACTTTAGTTAGTTATTAGTTTATGCTAACTGACTGACTTTTTTAAAAGGTCAATTAATTATAACAATTATTGGTTAAGGATAGGTTTCATTAAGACTTAAAAAGTCTTAATTGATCAAGTTTATTAAATATAGACTAGGGGTACTAATCTTAATGGGTGGGGACCCTCATCGATTAATAATATAATAGAAAACATATTTTAACCATAAAATAAATAAGTCAAAGATCAATCAATCCTATTTATATTAATCCATAATGCATGTCAAATAACTTAAGCATATATATTTATACCAAAATTCCAAAACTACAGCATTTTCCAAAATTTATCAAAATATATCAAAAGTCTCAAAACTAAAGTATCAAGTTTTGTCATGAAAAATCTTAGTAATGAAACAAAGTTTAACTTCCCTTAGACAACCAATAATCCTCTAAATTAGACAATACTTTGATTACATGTTTGTCTTGTTCATGAATATAAACATTATACTCCATCTCTATTGTAGGAAGCAGCACCAACCTTGATCCTGAATCATTCCTACTATCATCAATCTCTAGCTTGATCCTTTTCAACATCCTGACCTTCATGGGTGTATTAGCCTCTGACTAAATTTCAGCTCTCTTTTTTTTAGTTCTCTTTTTTTTCAGTGGAAGATGGAATTTCCATTGTCTTTCCTCTACCAAATTAGCCTTGAATTCCTAAATTCAATCTTTTAGATCCTAAGATAGGCTCACTATAAGTAGTATCTAGACATAACCTTTTACATTTCCTAGTAGGCTCTACATGGGAAGGAGAAGGTACATCTAAAGGGATGGCCAAATTCTTATAGTTTTTATCATGGATAGTCTCTATTTCAAGCTATGTGGCTTTATTTTTAGGAAGAGGATCAATAATTGGTTCAATTATTTTAATATTAGGAGGCTAAAGTGGCAAGTGTTGAGGGTTATTATCCAAACGGTGAGATGAAATGCTTTGAGAAGGGGTTTGGTCTCCAAACCTATGGCCAAAAAAATATATGTTACCTCTATTTACTATATTATTAAGCAAATTACTTATGATATCCCAAAATTTAGGATTTGAAGCATCAAATTATATAGACATTATAGTTCCCTTATGGAATATAGGACCAAAATTTCCTCCACAAAAACCACCTCTATATAAATTTATGTTGGGATTGGGTTGATTAGCATCACTACTAAAACTCTAACCCCATCCCCTATTGTCATTACTTCTAGCTAAACCAACTTGGTCCCACCTTGACATTATGGTTAATCTAAAATATAAAAATCAAATCTAAGACTGAGAAATAACAAATGCCCACAAGAAACAAGATTGAAAACTGCAATATCTCAATAAACTAAAACTAAATTGTATCATAAAATGAAAACCATCTATCTATATCAAACCTTCCATTGAATCTTCAAATGTTATCATAAATTTCTTTAAATTATTATGATAAATCTTCAATGAAATTCCAACTTATACCAAAATTTTGCATTCCTTAAAATTGATACCATTTACTTCACAAATTCATGCTACTTCAAGAATTTATTGAACCAACTAGAAATTGAACCATTGTAGAAATAAAAATATAAAATCTTAGCATAATATTTTCAAAGAGAAGTCACTAAATAATTTTAAAACATATCAATTTACCTAATAGAGTCCTCAAGTAGATTTAAAATGAGAAGTAACTAGCTCATCAGAGAATTACAACTTTGATATCTAGATTTAAATTGAGACATATGATTTCAAATTTGAGATGCAAACTAAATAGAAGCATCATATTTTTTAAAAAAATCAGCACAATGATGTTGTTGGATTGATTTTGAGAACTCAGACATCCATATATATATATATATATATATATATAATGAAACTTTGACTTTTTTCCACAAAATAGCTGATTGAGTTATTAAAACTTTATTAAAACCAAAATATAATTGCCTCTAAGAATCAAAACTTAGGTTTCAAAAATAAAAAACATCTCATGAAGTCAAAATCCTTAAAATATTCAAAGAAAACACGACATACTAGCTCCATAAGTCATGCTTAAAACCAATTCCTATAACTTCAAAGTTCTGGGACTTCCCAATTTCCATGATATACATGTATCATGATTCTCAAATATATAGACAAAATTTTAACAAATGTTTTATCAAGATATTGATAACATTTCTTATGCATGCTGATTTTTAGAAACTAAACTACGATGCATACATCATATGAATAATATTCTCACCAATGTTTTAGAATACATCCTTTTGAAAATCCTAGTAGAGTCTCATGTTGAACCAATATAAAAATATGACTCAAATCTTCAAGAGAAACTATTTATATTCCTCCAAAATTTGACATATTTTAGAGAAAACAAAAATAGAAACCCTTACTAGTCAATAACAACTATTCATGTTGAAACAACACTGTCAATGCACAAAATGAGAACCTCAAAATTCAATAGCTGAACCAACTCCAAATATTGAAGGAACCATCAAATCTATAGATTCACAGAGATTAAGAGAACCCACTAACTTATTCTAAACTATGAATATGAACTTTGTCAAGATAAAAAAAGACACGCATGCACCATTATCATATTATCCAATAGTCTGTGAAATAAAACATTTCTAAGAGCCATTCATCCTCTTCAAAAATAACTATATATTCTTCAAATATGCAAAAATAACTCAAGATAGATGTTTATTTTGCATGTTGAACACTTATTGTTCAATAATATCAATGCATAAGAAAAGCCATTGAACTATGCATCACAAAAATGACATGCAGAACCTTAAAAGTATCACAAAACCCTCAAAATATCTTCATGCACTCAAACATAAATGATTTTATCAATCCACAGCCTATTTTCACATACTTTGAAAAACTAGCTTCAAACCAGATAAATTTATTCTTTCACAGACACAAACATATCAAAATTAGAAGTTTATCATGCATGTCGAGCAAATTTTTCAAAAATTCCATTAAACAAATAAGAACCCTTTTGTATACATGATAATAATAACTAGAAAACCTTAAACTTTCATTCTTTCAGAATATATGAAGATAGATGCATAAGATTTTCTTAAACTATATCCTACATTTCTTCTTAAAAACCATTCAAAATTAACTTCAAGCTCTTAGGAATAACCATGTAGACTAAACCTATCTTTGTTCATGTAACTAAGTGATGATTTACTTCATGATACTATAAAGTTTGTAAAAAAACCAGAGATAACTTATATTTTTGTTCTATGCCAAATGAAACATACCTAGTTTATGCACCTTGAAAGTTCCCTACGCCATATCCTTGAAAAATCTTTCATAACAACCTCAAATATTATCTGACTAAGGCTCTGCTTCCACATCAGAGCTTACAACAATGAAACAATAACCAAGAAAAATCAACACTTATATTTTCCAACTTACTGTCGTAACTAATCAAATACTATGCTTGAATCTCATTAGTTCACATTAAACCAAGATCACTTTAGTAACTTCATTAAACCATTTATCATCATGATTAAACTTAGTGATAACTATTCTTTCATACTAAATCATCTACTAATTTTCATTGTTTGAGGAAAGACAATTTCACATTAAGTTCCAATATCACCAAATTTTTGTGGCAATCTTGAAACTTTGAGGCCATCCCTTTGAGTTTAATGTTTATTCCAACTCACCTTGCCTTGGTGTCCATCTTTTACCAACAAATCTCCAGCTCACAAAATAACTGAGTCGATAAACATGCTTAGCATTCAATCCAAAATCCTTCAAAAATATAATTGATACTTATCAAAATAAACATAATTATGATGGACCCTTATACCTTAGCAAATGTTCTTAGCATCATGACTCGAAGTTCCTCAATCATGTCATAAGGAAGGATTTTAAACCATTTCATGAATCTTAAGTCAAATAATATAAGCTCCTTTTTTTTTTGAAAATATGTGAGGATTTCAAAGAGCAACCTTTGTCATCAACCTTATTCCATGGAATAAATTTAAGGTCCTAATATTTTTAATCATATATGTATATATATATATATATTCCCAATGAGATACAAAAGAATGTTAACCATGCCTCAAGACCTATGTTATCTTTTTGAAACTAATCTTTAAATAATAGTTATTCTTGAATTAATAATGATTCAAACTCAGAAAATCAAATAAGACCTAAGAATAGTGATCTTAAGTCATGCAATACATAACCTGAATTTTGACAACACCACCAAATCATCTTATCCACATTAATACTTCAAATTCCCATTATATCACAAGTAATAAAAATGAGCTATGAACCTGAACTTTTCTTTAAGAATAGCTTTCAAATGCATTGATTTTTTAAATGTAGTGTTTTTAAATGCGATAATCATCCATAAAATACCATTCTCTATTATGAATAAAAACCACATCATATCATCTAATAAAATCAAAGAATCACTATGAATATGCTTAAACTATCAAAACTAAAAATCTATTTCTCAACGTGAACTGTCTCAAAACTATTTTGACTAAAAATCATGACAATTGATCATATGCAAATATGTGTATGTGTGTGTTTTATTCATGTAATCTGTGTGTGTGTGTTTGTGTGTGTGTGTGTGTGTGTGTGTGTATGTGTGTGTGTGCATTTTATTCATTAATCAATGCCATGTTTTTAAAAACCACTTAGAAACATAAATATAAATTCATCAACATGCATCTAAAATACTATCAACCAATTAGGTCCTTGACACAGTTTTAGATTACATGATAGGGTCATCTCTATGGCAGCAAGTATTGATTTGAAAAATTTAGGGGGTGTAGAAAAAAGGCATAACATTATCTAAAATAATTTCTAATAAGATGTTATGGTTTATTACTATAAAATGATGGATTTGAGAGGATGAAAATTTATCGCCATGAGTAAATCTCAAATATCTACCGATAAAAAGGTTTTACCCATCCATTATAAATAAAAAAATAAAATAACTAAAGTACATATGTAAATAAGGCAAATAAAAAAGGATTTTATGAGAAATGTCTAGGGTTTTAAATACAAATTTGTAGAGAGAATCTTTTATTTATTCATAATAACTTATAAGGTTTAAGATACTGCACTAGACTACCTATTGGATTATATGTGTGTGTGTGTGTGTGTGTATATGTGTGTGTGTGTGTGTGTGTGTGTGTGTGTGTGTGTGTGTGTGTGTGTGTGTGTGTGTTATTTTCAATACTTTCTACCCAAATGGGGTTTGACTAAGACATTCTCCCCATTCCAATCAATCAAGAGGTGGGAATGAGTAAATGAACTAATCACACCCCCACATTTAGAGTTTAGAATTTATATAGAGGGGGAGGGGAAGGGGTACCCCCCACATATAAAGGGAGTTGAGCACCCCATGTATAGATAGGGCTAAAAGCTTGGGGACCTATCTATTATCTCCATTTGATTGATGGCCTTGACTATCTTTTTTTTTTTAACTATTTTGTAAGGTGTGGCTAGGAGTATCAACTTGTAGATTTGAGATAAAATCACCAAGATAGAGAAAAAGTTAAAATTATTAAACCTTTCAGCTTTTTATTGCTACATGGAATTGTAATTCATAATTAAGTCTATTTTATGGTTTTATATAAGACTAGACCTATTAAAATATTTATACGTATTTGTAATGCATTTTGATAAAATATAATTTCCATGAAAATACATGCATAAAATGATTGAAAATGAAAATAAGGGTTACCAATCCCATCATATATTTATAATTAAGCCGTGTTTATAACATTCAAATGAGATTCAATATATTTAAGGTTTCTATGAGACATGGTCCACTAGGCATGTTTTCTAATAGCCTCTAGTATATGGGGATAATCAACAATAATTTATAATAAGATGTTATTGTTTAGTACTATGTAATGATGGATTTGAGAGGATAAAAATTTGTCTCTATGATTAGATCTCAAATCTCTACCAATCAAAAGGTTTTTCCCATCCTTTATAAATAAAAAAATCAAATAACTAAAGTACATATGTAAATAAGACAAATAAAAAAGGATTTTATGAGCAATGCCTAGGGTTTAAAATAAAAATTTGTAATTTTTTAACAAAATCTTAGGGATATAACACATATGAAGCAAAAATCATGAATATAATATAGCCAAATTTATCCAAAAATGAAACTTGATAGCACGCACAATAATTAAACCCTAAGAGATATATGATTCACCACAAAATGAAACCTTAGGAGGTGTAAGATAGTCGTGGCTCACCAAAATGTAGTATCATAATGAATTAACTATAGTTAAACATTCAAAATACATGTAAAATATAGTAAATAATGATTAATTAATTATGCTAAGTTTCAACCCAAGGCATGTGAAGCTTCCCCCATCATAGTTTTATAATGGGCATATCAAGTGAGTTAGATCCTACACCCATGACATTAATTACAACCTTCAATTTTGACTATTAAATTTTATTTCTATAATTATCCACTACAATACTTAGAGTGGGAGAAGCAGCATTCAATCTCAAATGGGTGGTGACCATGATCATATGGAACCAGTGTTGTGTATTGAGGTGCAGGGGAATAAGAAAGTATGGAAGAAGTTGAGAAAAGGGGTCCTAACATAATTTGTGTTGAGGATAAAAGGCCATGATGAGGTTTTTTTCTAAGGAGTTCATTCTTTCCTATAATAAATGAACCATGAGGTTGAGGGGAGAGAAAATCATTATGTCTGAATAAAGTATCAGTGAAGTCACTAGGATTCCATGCAAAGGAGTGAAAGCATATATATATAAAAGCTATAAGTTGGAGCTAATGTAGAAATTTTTTAGGACAGACCTCATGTTAAAGATTGATAAAAAGGATTTTCCTAGGTAGGACCTTCCTCATAGGTGTCTAGAGGTATGTTTGCAAATCATGAAATAGATGATCCTTGAAGGTAAATATACTTTGATATTTTCTCATCACTTTGTACTTATTAATATTTTTTGGGGGTATAGAATCAACTTGCCATACTACCTCCTTAAATCCCTTGAATCTATACTCCTTGCTTTTTAGGTCAATGATAAAAATGATATAATACACCATAGCCTCATTCTCTTGATAATCCAACAAGGTGAAATAATGTGTGGGAAATCCTTTCCCTTGGCTAAAGATTCCCTAATAGAATACACTTATGTGGAAGACACCCTTCCCAATAATACCCTAGATAATGACCCTTCTAAGGAAGATTATGGAATGCCAAGAAATGAGGAAAATCCCCAGCTTGAACCCTCCCAAAAGCCTCCTCTCCATTTGGTAGGTAAACTCCCATAAAATTATCTTATATGTTCTCCTAAGCCTCATCAAGAAATAAATATAGAACCATAGACATTTCATCAAAAGGAGTGATTAGTCTTAAAAGTAGGGACATCAATAGTCTGGCAGATAATAGTTCTAATCAAAATGGGAAATTGGGTATTTTCATGGATAAATTGTAAGGCATTATGTTGGGTATTTCATCCCTCATAAAATATTTGAATGAATGAAAAGTATAAATAGTCAAGCTCAAATAAGAGCTAGATAGGGATAATGACAAGAAAGTCATTCAGTCAAAAAAAGAGGAGAATAGTGGAGCGAGGTAGAATTTCACAAAATAAATCTAGCCTTCCCTAAAGGCAAAATGAAGAATTAGAATCCCTTAACCAAAGGTAAGACAAACAATTTTGGAGGGCCCTTATAAACATACCTAGTGAAGAACCAATCAAGACCTTCTACTAGAAAAGAACAAACATAATGAGCAAACTGATTCAAAGGAGAAATCCATCTTAGAGGAGGTTTAATGTTATTTTAGGGGTATCTTCTATTTATTTTTTTGTCTTTTCTACTTTCTTGTTGGTCATTATAAGTTAGTTTTTGATAATGGTCTTCCACTTGGCAGCCCAAGGGTCTTTGTTTCATGACTTTATGTCTAATTTTTTATAAACTTTTGGTTGTTGGATCCTTGAAAAACTAGATTTATTTTACCTATCAAATAGAAAAATCCCTAATTAATTATGATGATAAATTTGTAAAGGAATAGGGGAAATATAAATATCTTATGGAATTTATATTGTGTTATAAATATGTCTCTACACTTTTACCCTCAAAACATGAAGACCTATAGCTTTGACATTTTTTGCATTAAACTTATGGAATGGTTTGATATGATTGGAAAAATCATGTAATTTTATTGACATGGTATCATGACCATAAAAATTATCCTAGCAGATGATTCATTGATTGAATGCTCTTTTGATTCTTTGACAAAATTTTGGGTGTGACAACTTCTATCTTCCTATAATGATCTCAACCCATAATACAAAGAAAATAAAGTTTGGGAGCTTGCATTATGGGTTGGGGGGATAGTGTGAACTAACTAGCCCTCTAATATTTATACCCCTTAGCGTAAGAATAAAGATGTCGATAAAAAAAATTGCATAATAGAAATAACTTCAACCAATGCACCAAAAATGCTCGATAATAGAATGTTAGATGTGATGCATGTGTCCTTCCTCCTCTAAAAGAGCTATCTCACTTGTCTATATATAGAGGATTTAATTCAAACTATGGTGATATTTACATGTATGCCAACCTTATAATGGTTATAAATGGGGGAAATGGAAAAGGGAAAATGGGCCAAATTAATTTTAAAGAGTGCACAAACAAAAAAAACCAAGACTATGCAAATAGTTTTGACATTGAATTAGGGGACCATAATTAAAATGGAGGAAAACACATGTAATCATAAAGATCATGTTGAGACATTTAAAATTGATAATTAGATCAATAGTGCCTATTTAGAACCAATCACTAGATTAAAAAAATGAAAACATTAAATAAATGCCAATGGACCATTTTTAGGCCCATCTATCTATAGAATACAAGGCATCCCTAATTATGATAGAGGCATGTTACAAGTAGGAAGGCACCTTAGATTCATCTGTAGATCTAAAGATTCCATTCCTACCTTTAATATGTCCCATCATTCACCATTATGTCTATACACACACCAACTACATAAAATAAATCCAACATTAATGTAAATCTCCACATGTTTGAATTGTTTTGTATGTGTTTAAATTTCCATTTCACCCATTTTGTGAATGTTTTGAATAGCAATGGTAGTAACATGAATGTGGATATGTCATAAATTAAATAGAAGCATCTATCATGGTGTAGGAAGCATAGACTAAGGAATGACCCAAGGCCATCATCTAAAGAAGAGACCATGGGGAAATTTTATTTTTGTTTATTACCATGTCACTATATGCTCTAAATTTATTATAGAGTTTTGGATATTGATGGAAGATGGAAAAGAAACCACCTCAATTGCACTCATCTAGTTATTTTGGTTCCTCTACACATATCACAATGGAGAGGTGGCTAAATGAGAATATCCTCTAAACTTCACATCCACATGTGTCTAGGAAAGGAAATTTCCTTCATTCTCAAATTGATACAAAAATTTTATTGTAGAATTCAAAGTTACATTTGCAAAGGAAAAGTGTGGGATCCTAGAGTTTAAATCTTCTATAAAAGCATCATTTGTATACCTTATCAATGTCTACAAAGGTTATAGGACTGAGTTAGTAGAGAAAAATAGTAGATAGATTCATCTCACCTCTATTCATATCATTATCAATAATAATTCCTTATTAAACTAATTTTTTAGAATTAAAATACTGAGAGGTTTGATGTGCAGCTTGATTCAACGTTTCAATATCATTGACATTAAGACAAGACTTTGAGGTCCTGGAGTCTATCTTGTAGCTTTAGTTCATCCATGATATAAATATATTTACACCTAGATTAATTACACTAGGCAAAAAAACATATTAAAATGCCATACTTAAACCATATAAGAAAAGTCGAGCACAATTAGAGCTTGTCTTAGTAAACATATTATATATCCATATAGAAAAAAAACTTAAAATCTAATAGATTACTTGATAGGAAAAATATGTTTTTGAAATATTACTAAAATTAATATCATATTATTTTTACTTAACACTTAGTGCAAAAAAGGTGAAATAGGGTCAGTAGTGATGGGTTTCTAGTGAGGTACAACTATCGATTTACCTTTCAATTTACAAACTCCCTCTTACCAAAATAGAAACTGACATCCCTTTCAGTGCAACTTATGTTATTTATTATGATAGTTTCATCCTCTAGAAAGGAATCTATAACAAATGAGGTCGTACCTAATTTGAGATACATCAAACCACCAAAACACTTGTAGGGAGGATACATAGATTTGTGTGGGTTTATACCCAAGTCTAGTAGACTACCCAAAATTGACAGTAATTGTGGTTTCATTGAAGAAGCCTTTTCAAGTTTTTATCTAATTGGTTTTAGATCATTTTTTATTTAGATGGATTTATGTTTTGATACGATACATAATAAACATAGTGTATCAAAAATAGCATTCTAGCTAGATTCAACATGTATGAAAATAATATATATATATATATATATATATATATATATATGTATATATATGTGTGTGTGTGTGTGTGTGTGCGTGTGTGTGTGTGTATATATATATGAATGTATATATGTGTGTGTGTCTGTATATATGTATATATATATATATACATATATATATATATACATATATATATATATATATATATATATATATGTATATATATGTGTGTATATATATATATATATATATATATATATACATCCTTAAATTGTTTTTTATGTTATATTATTGAAACAACAAGTAATTTGAGAGCCATATGTTTTTATTGTGAGAATATTGGTCGATGGAGCACATTTCTCCTTCATTGTTAGTGAATTCAACTCCCTAGATATAGGAAACTTTAACTTATTATTTTGTTCTCTCCCATCACACATTTGAATCAAAATAATACATATATTTGTATTAATTTTTATCATCACTGTGATCTTTCTCCATCACCTATGCCTTAATAATGATTTCCACATTTAGATTATTTTAAATAAAATTACAACACTCCATACAGTCACTTTAATTTTTATTGTGTGCTCGTGGGATCTATTAATATCCATGGATATAATCAAAGTATTAACACCAATGAAATATAAATATTCCTCTTAGTAATAGGTACTAAAGCTATGTCATGACACTTTTAATGTAAAGTGAGGTTTGTTCAAACAAAATTATGTAAATTGAGAGTCGTACCTCACTTAAAACCTATGATCGATGACCATGTCTCACCTTTCATACATAAAACATTAAGAAACAATAATCTTATAATCCTAGTGAAGGTGAAAGTGGAAAATTAGGTGGTGTGTTCCTTAATATGGAATGGAAATGAGTTATGTCAAGAGTTAAAATTATATTTCACAGTGAGCTCGAGCAATGAGGAAGAGGTTGGGAAGAGCAAAGCCATACAAAATATGTAAGTGATGAAAATTTTCAAGGTGACTTAGGTGGTGATGATGAGGGGAAGTGATAATGAGACCTAAATAACTCTTCATATCTTTAACAACAATAATAAAGTTATACCAAACATGAAATAGACACAACAAAATTTCTTCCAAATCAATAACAAAGAATTTGTAAATAATAAAATATATTAATTATAATATTATTATTATATATCCCTGATACAAGGGTTAGAATAATTAGAATAGGTATTTTATAATTTGGTTGGACACCACCTCAAGGTATTTCCATCAATCTAAATTTTTATGGGGTTGCTAAAGCAAACCCTAGTTGGGATGAAGTCGATGGCATATTCTATGATTAAAAAGGTGCACCCATTGTTGGCTTTAATTAATCCTTGGGAAAAGGTACCAATATGATATTATTATACATTAATATTATATTATACTATTAATATAATATATAGCATAAAAAATATAATCTATAAATGTGACATTAGAAATTATTTTATATATTGTATGCAGTTATGAGATTATTTTGGAGATATAGGGTCTAGTTTATGTGGTGTCCTTGTGCCATCTACACTTGATGCACACCTTGATTTTTAATTTCCATGAGTATCTTGATGGTTTTATTTGTGTTTTATCCATAAACAAAAAATTCATGGTGGAATTTATGACCTTTTTAATGGCATGTGCCTTTAGTGAATGGATATGATGTATTATGTCCAAATATCAAATGTTCATATATCTTGTCAATGTTTATACAACATACATTTAACATGGATAAATTTGAAGACTTAAATCAATTACTATTAAACTTATGTAGTGTTTTGTCATCTTTTTTTCCAATGTGTAATTATCGGTACTCTTTTTTCATTATCAAATGTAACATGAGTAAAATCACTAAATACATGCAGATAACCTATGTTACAAATCTAGTTTATTTAAGTTATTCAATACATTGATTATTATGTGCATAATAATTATAAACGAATGATTGCATAGCTTGTCTTAAAATAAAAAGTAGTGTGATGTTGAATAGTACCATTGGTGGTTGTACATTAGATTTCCTAAGACATCTTAGTGGTGAGGAAATATCAAGGATTCCTAAAGGTGGCTCAAATACTAGCTTGCAAGGATTACAACTCATGTTCTAAATCAGCATATGAATTTTCTTTAGATAGAATTTTTGATTTTTTGGTTTTTGTATCTTAACTAAAATGATTATAAAGGTATCCTTATTTTAATTAATAGGATGTAAACTTGTTCCCTTTGAACAACTTCTACCCACCTTTTATAGAAAGTTTTGGTTTGCAATTGGACCTTTTTGTTACTATAAAGGCTTTGCACATGTTTTCCATCCCTAATGTTCTCATTTTACCCTATGATATTCCATTATTTGTGAAGGTAATGGAATTTGGATGAAACTCATTGTTATATGTAATACAATTTTATTTTAATGTTGAATTCATTGTATTTCTACATTTTATCATGGTATATTTTGCACCCAATTGAGACCATTCCGAAGATAGAATCAAACCCAATATAAAATGGTAGTCATGAGGACTTCACACAATGTAAAACTATTTGTATCAACCCTAGAAATCTAGCTAAGGGTATCAATGGAGGTACTTTGGGTGAGTTCTTTAGTCTGGGGGGAAAAAATCCACAATAGAAGATGTAATAGAGTGTGTGGTAGATAGAACCAAAATGTTTGCTATGTGCGTTGTATACTAGGTAGGTGTACATTTACATAAAAATTTATTAGACACATCATATTCCCTTGGATATTTTCCATTTCGTTAGATCAATGGGGCTAGCATTTATTATTTCAAACACATTTTTTTATTTTATACTACTTGTAGTTTTTATCATAGGCCGGATTTATTATTTCAATAGGTATATTGTCCACATCAAAACATCTCACCTTAAGCATTAAAAAATTGTGCATAAAAATTATGTTATTCATGGATTTGACTTTGTTTATGTTACTCCTAACTAGTGGGTTTGGGGATATTGGATTTATCTTATAATGTATGGTTATAATTTCATAGACATCAATGAATATCTAAATGATTATTCAAGCCTAGTAAAATTTGAACTAAATAATAATTTCTAGAACAAATTATCCACCATCAGTACCATTATTTCCTCCATTTAATCAAACCCCTCCCCCTATTTTACTTCCTTTTCCACCACCTCCTCCATTGACTCCTACACCTATTCTTCCTCCCTTTCCATTACCTCCACCAACTCCATCCCATTTCCACCTTCCTTCCCACATGGATGTTGTTGCACTTCTTGTTGTGTTATATCACCAACAAAAGGTAAAAAAATATATTTTAATTTTCAAAAACCCAAAAACTAAACATAATTATATTGAATAAGGGAGATTTAGAGATTACTGTTACACATACATGCATTGGTTTTTGTCAATATAGTTGTAATCTCCATAGGTGGAAGACATATTTTTAATAAATGAGCAAGTTGAAATAAAGAAAACTAAAAGAATACTTTACATCTCCAAACATAAAATGCTATGAAATATTAGAGTGTTATAGGTAAAAAGGCACCTTAGATTCATTTATAGATCTAAAGATGCCATTCCTTTCTTTAATAAATCCCATCATTCACCATTATGTTTATACACACACCAACTATGTCATGACAATCCAACATTAATGTAAATTCTCACCCATTTGAATTGTTTAGTATGCATTCATATTTCCACTTCACCCATTTTTTGAATGTTCTAACTAGCAGTGACATTCACAAGGGATGTGGATATGGTATTGATTAAACAAAATAATCTATCATGGTGTAGGAAACACAGACCAATGAACAACCTAAGGCCATCATCTGAAGAAGAGACTAGAGGGGACTTTTATTTTTATTTTTTATTGTGTATCAATTATGATTCGAAGTCATTATAGAGATACATAAATTGATGGAAGCTAATAGATAAACCACCTTAGTTGTACTCATCTAGTTCCTTTGGATAATCTACTCATATCATGATGGAGAGGTGGCTCAACAAGAAGATTCCGTGAATGATGCATCC
Organism: Torreya grandis; assembly: GCA_037957365.1. Classification (NCBI taxonomy): domain Eukaryota; kingdom Viridiplantae; phylum Streptophyta; class Pinopsida; order Cupressales; family Taxaceae; genus Torreya; species Torreya grandis. Next base: position 375,534 of record JARHVA010003626.1, on the reverse strand, counting down.
ACATGCATCTAGGAAAGGAAATTAATTTCATTCTCAAATTGTTACAAAAATAGTTCTAAATAATTCAAATTTGCACTATAAATGAAAAGCATGGGATCCTAGAGGTCAAATCCTCTACAAAAGCATCATCTAGTAGCCTTATCAATGTTTGCAAAGGTTGTAAGACTGAGTTAGCAAAGAAAAATAGTAGATAGATTCATTTCACATCTATTCATGTCAATATCAATAATAATTACTTAATAAAATAATTATTTATAAATTAAAAAATGTGAGATTTGATGTGCAGCTTGAATCAATGTTGTAATATCACTAATATTTGTGAAAGGAAAATACTATCCTATGATCACATCCAAAATATGCTCATATTTATCTCCCCACTATGAACCTAATGTAATAAACTAGTGACATTGTCAAGGAACATGTATAGGTAAAATATTTATCATTGTAGTATATGTGATGTTTTGTGTATGTAAAATAAGACTTTTTGATTATGAAGTAGAAATAATAGGAGTATGGGTTTTTGGAACCCATCATTGACTGCTTTATGGTTTGTTTAGAAAAAAATTAATAGGAACATGTGTAGGTGTTTTGGATATATGAATATGACATGTAGTATATAAATATTCCATGGAACCCATTATGGATATTTAATGCAGTGGTATCTCAAGTAGTAGTTGCTAGGTATAGGGGATTTCCTATTGCTTACCATTTTGCATAATATTAACCTTAGGAGGTTTTACAATTTATTACCTAGGTGTGTATTTCTCTTGCTCAAGATTATGTTCATATATAATTTCAAAACCTATAGCTACTCAATTGGCATGAATGTATTTAACACACTAATGCATTGTAAAAGGTACTAATAGTGTATATATCCAAATTCATCCTAATAACATATCAAAAGCACCTATAGAAGGTATAACTAAGAAGGTAATGACCACATGGGTAGGACCCACCTATAAAAGTAAGTCAATCTCACCAAGAACCTATTTTGAGGTCCCATCAAATGCTCTAGTTAATCTGGAAGAAGGATGTAAATTATGATTTGTATAACCTAAATGCATAAGTAATGTCATGGTACAAATGTTCTCACTTTCATCATTGTCAATCATAAAAATGTGTATATCTTGGTGATCAATGTATGCTTGAATGAATAAGGAATGAAGATATAAATCATCATCCCTAATTGCACTATCATCAAAAGTAATAGAAGGTGTCTGAACCATAGGATGTGTACATTGCATATAGGTACCAATAATCCCATCCAATGGGTTCTCATGATGAGATGGAGTAGGGTGTGTATTATATGTCATCTTACAAAGGATTTTTTTTAAAAATTATTTATGGTGGTCACTAGGGTATGAACCTGACTCCTTTGGAGGATCATCAAATGTAATCTTTTAGTTATCATTGAGGTATTATTTCTTATGATTTAAGGTGAAATATCTATTTTTAGAATGCCCAAGGCCTTAGTGATAGTCATAATAAACATTCACATCATACCCTTTGGGTAAAGGTCTACTCATATCAACCTCTATAAGATGAGGGAGAGATAAAATGACACTTTACAAGCTATGTGAGTAATGAAGTGGGAGACTCAAGGAAGCGTGTAAATTATCTCCATGGTGCATTGGATAAGATAAGCTAGTTAGGTTATTGTGACACTGCATTAACCATGGAATTTGTTTCTTTTTTAGGCTCAGGCAGTTTGAATTTATAACTTGGTTTGACGGTAAAATTAAGATTAGATGTAGATGTAGTTGGTGTATTTGATACATATTTAAGTTTTTTCAATGAGATAAGTTTCATTTCATGATGATAAATAATATGGAATAAGTCATTGAAATATTTGAACTCTTTGAACACAATGGACTCATGTAAAGGAGCAAGCAAAACTTGATTAAAAATGCTTGAAGATCTTTATCTGCCATTGGATTGGTCATTTTAGCTAACATTTTTTTGTACCTTAATACATATTCATTGATAGGTTCATTGGTTCCTTATTTGATATTTTCAATTTAGGCATAAGAAACCTTTTCAATAATGTTAATAGAGAAGTATACCAAAAATTGATTTGCAAGGGGTTTGAAGGTATTTATTAATTGAGTTGGTAAATCATAGAACCACCTTAAAGCATAGTATTTGAGGATTTTTGGAAATAATTTGACCAATATTTTATCATTGGAGTCATAATCAAGGCATGCCACTTAAAAATATCTAATATTCTATTCGAGATCACCCTTACCATCGTAAAATGTGAACTTAAGTGCAAAAAAATGATTGGTAAGGGGTGTAAAGATATTCTAGGTGCAAGAGGGTTATGCAACACCTCTTGTCAATAAATAACATAAGTATATTTCATAGCATTTTATTTAATATTTGTAACCTTAGTTTATAAAAGTATTATAGTTTGGATAAGAGCTTACACCTCTTGGTATTTTAGCTTGGATATTTGAGAATTCACCAAAGGAGGTGTACCCATAGGTTGGGTAGATATAGGCTTGAAATCAATATTTGAGTTGAAGCATTTAGGTTTCCCATGTGAGATTTGAAAATAGTAGTCTCAAGAAACAAAGGTTTAAATACATATCATGTACCCCCATTACAATTATGAAATGGTAATGTGATCAAGAGGAGGGTTGTTGGTATATGGGGATGACCATAGCTCAAATAACATGATCAATATATGGACATGTTTGTTCATCTATGATTTTTGATTTTTTAGTTTATAATATGGTTCTTATGATTTCATCAAGATATTTAGGGTTTTGACAAATACACTCATGAAATAATGCAATTACTTACACTTTCTCATGATTTATTTGCTCACATTCATCAGTTTCATTAGACTCATGGTTTTCATTATCAGAATCTTATTCTTTGATAACCTCATCAATATGTATTTCATTCTCAACATGTGTATCATAATAATCTATATGATTAGGTTCCTCATTGGTTTTAGACATATTAGGTGGCAGGAGGTGAATTTTAATGTGTTCAATAGGCACACCTCCCAGTATAGGGCTATGCCTAGTTTGCATACAAAATAATATAAATAGGAATGAAAAAGTACAACAAATTGAAACCCTAGTTAATTTAAAACCCTAGGAATAAAAAATATTGTATTCATATAGATCGAGTTCACCAAAATTTTAACCCTACAACCTAGATGTGGGGAATCTAGAGTTAAATGGGTAGAGATAGCCTAAGACACAAGGATTGTAGACTATCTCTAGAGCAGGCCAATTATTTGTAAAATTTAGATAAAACATATACTTAATTTATTATGTTGAGATGTCAAAGAAAGTAAAACTATGCTAGACATTAGAATAACAATGAAAATAATATACTTATTTGGTTATGATGTTAATATAGATTTAGATTTGGAATAAGTAGAAAGTGAATTAGATATAGATTCTAAAAAGTATGCCTCTATAGCCATGGAAACTTACATCGACTTGGGATGGTTGCATTGATCCTAATGTTTAACTCAAATTTAGGCCAATAAAAAATACTTGTTGAAATAGGATGCGACCACATGGGTGCTTTTGGGTTTTGTGTCACATTCAATTTGGTGCATTCATATCTAGGTCATGGACTGTCACTCCTTATCAAATGAGAAAACCCTAATTTTGGATCTTCATATTGGCTATGGTAAAAATGGATTAGTGGACACATGATGTAGAGTTGTCCCAAAGACCCCTCTATAAATGAGTGCTACCTATATAGCCAATACTCTAAAGAAGGACTCAAACTTATGTAGTTCTCCCCTATGTGTCAGCTTGTATGTGAATCATGCAATGTGTGATAAACAAGTACAATGGTGACCTATCTTGTAACTTGGAAAATATATCTTTTGGGTTACTCCTTAAATAATTCAGACCTATATATGTTTTTTTCCCTATGACTGATATGGAAATATGAGAAAATAGGGAAGCTTTTCTCACTTGAATGCTTGATTGAATGATTTTGGTAAGTTACCTTATGAGTGTCTAAGGGTTTTCCAGGTATTTTATATTTGAGAAACAAAAGAGGGTTGATCATGTATTTATACTAATACCTTTGGAGAATATATCACATTAAAGCACTTAGGCCGACCATAGGAATAAATTTCATTTAAAAATTAGATGACTTTAGGACAATTGACACTTGCATTGGGATAGGACACATATGTTAATGTATGTTTCTAATTGGGATGCAAGTGTTTGGTCAATTAGAAAATAGGTGCAGGTCCAGAACTTGCATAGATGGAAGATAAGCATGTTTATAACATTTTGGGCAAGGTAGAAAGCCTAGGCCATTAGAATAAGAGATAAGTAATTAAGCATACAGAGATAGTGTATGCGATAATTTTTGGTACTAAGAAAGATCTATAATTTGAAGATACATGCATGATATGTATTTGTCAAGTGTATAATACTGAGGTGATATATAATTTATAAACAATGTCTACACTTGGAGTCTATTTTATAGCTTTCATTCATCCATGATACAAATATATTGACACCTAGAGAAATTACACTAGGCATAAAAACATATTAAAATGTCATACTCAAACCCTAGAAGAAAATCCAGGCATAATTAGAGCTTATCCACGTAAGCATAGTATATATCCATACAAAAAAAGCATAAAAATTAACAGATTACTTGTCAAGAAAAAATGTTTTGGAAAGATTATTAAAATTAATATCATATTATTTTTTATTAATGATTCATGCACAAAAGGTGAGATAGGGTCAGTAGTGAGGGGTTTTTAGAGAGGTACAACTATCGATTTACACTATTTCAATTTATAAACTCCCTCTTACCAAAATAAAAACTCACATCCCTTTCAGTTAAACTTATGTTCTTTAGTATGATAGTTTTAACCTCCATAAAGGAAGCTATAACAATTAGGGTTGTGCTTAATTTGAAATACATTAGACCAACAAAACACTTGTAAAGAGTATGCATAGATTTATGTGGGTTCGTACCTAGGTCTAGTAGACTACCCCAAATTAGCAGTGCATGTGATTTCATTGAATAAGCCTTTTCAAATTTTCATCTAATTAGTTTTAGAGTTGTTTTATATTTACATGGAATTATATTTTACATGTGATACATAATAAACATAGTGTATCAAAAATAACATTATAGATAAATTCAATATGTATGGAAGCAAAAATATATAATTTTTCATCCTTAAATTAGTTTTTATGTTATATTATTGAAACAATAGATAATTTGAGATCCATATATTTTTGTTATGAGAATATTATTTGATGGAGCATATTTCTCCTTTTTTGTTAGTGATTTCAATTCCCTAGTTGTAGGACACTTCAACTTATTGTTTTGTTCTCTCCTAGCACATATCTGAATCAAAAGACTCCATATATTTGTCTTAATTATTATCATCACTATAATATTTATCCGTTTCTTATTCCTTAAAAATGATTTACACATTTAGTTGATTTTAAATAAAATGATAACACTCCACACAGTTACTTTCACTGTCCTTGTGGGATCATGGGATCTATTAATATCTATGTATATAATCAAAGTCTTAACACAAATGAACTCTAAATATTCCTCTTAGAAATAGGTACTAAAGCTACATTATGACACTTTTTTTTTAAAGTGAGGTTTTTCCAAACAAAAATGTGTAAAATTAGAGTTTTACCTCACTTAAAACCTATGATTAATCACCAGTCTCACCTTTTGTACATAAAGCATTAAACAATAATCATATAATCTTGATGGAGGTGAAGATTGAAATGTAGGTGGTGTGTTCCTTAACATGACATAGGAATGAGTTATGTTAGGAGGTGACATTATATTTCATAGTAGGATTGAGAAATGAGGAAGAGGTTAGGAAGGGTAAATACATACAAAACATGTAAGTGATGAAAAATTTTAAGGTGAGTTGAGTGGTGATGGTGGCAATGAAACCTAAAAAACTCTTCATATCTTCAACAACAACAATAAATTTATACCAAACATGGAGTAGACATAGAAAAATATCTTCCAAATCAACAATAAGGAATTTTTAAATAATAAAATCTATCAATAATAATAATATTATTATTATATATCCCTATTATAAAGGTTGGAAAAATTAGAAGAGGTAGTTTATAGGTTAGTTAGACACCTCCTCAAGGTATTGACATCAATCTAAATTTTGATGGGGCTACTAAAGCAAACCTTGGTTGGGCTAAAGCTGATGCATATTTCATGCTGAAAAAGGTGTACCCATTCTTGGATTTAGTGAAGCCTTAGGAAAAGGTACCAATTTAATATTATATATTAATTTTATATTATAGTACTAATATAGTATATAACATACAAGATGTAACATATAAATGTGACATTAGAAATTATTTTGTAGATTGCATGAAGTTATAAGATTATTGTGAAGAGATAAGGTTTGGGTCATGTGTTGTCCTTGTGCCATATACACTTGATGCACACCATGATTTTGTATCTCCAAAAGTAGCTTTATGGTTTTCTTTGTGTTGTATCCATAAACAAAAAAAATCATGGTGGAATTTCTTACCTTTATAATGACATGCACCTTCAGTAAATGGATAAGATGTATTATGTCCAAAAATCAAATGTCCATATAATCTATCAATGTATATACAACATATATTTAATATGGATGACTTTGAAGACTTAAATTAATTACTATTGAACTTTTGCAGTGTTTTGGCATCATTTTTTCCAATGTGAATTTCTAGTACTCTTTTTTCATTCTCAAATATAACATGAGGAAAATCACTAAATACATGTAGATAACCTATGTTGCAAATCTAGGTTTTTTAGGTTATTCAAAATGTTGATTATTATGTGCATAAAACCTAAGTGAATAATTATTTAACTTGTCTTAAAATAAAAGGTAGTGTGATGTTGCATATTACCATTGATTGTTGTACATTAGATGTCCTAAGACATCTTAGTGGTGATGAAATCTCAAGGATTCCTGAAGGTAACTCAAATACCAACTTTCAAGTCTTGTAACTCTTGTTCTAAATCAACACATGAATTTTCTTGAGATAGTGTTTCTGATTGTTTTGGTTTTTGTACCTTAACTAAAAGGATTAGAAAGGTATCCTTATTTTAACTAATAGGATGTAAACTCATTCCCTGTGAACAACTTCTACCCACTTTTTCTAGAAATTTTTTGTTTACCATTGGAGTTTTATGTTGCTCCAAAGGCTTGCACATGCTTTCCATCCTTGATGTTCTCATTTTACCCTATGACATTGCATCATTTGTGAAGGTACTGTAATTTAGATGAAACTCATTATTATATGCAATATAATTTTCTTTTAATGTTGAATTTTTTGTATTTCTACATTTTATTACTATAGGTTTTGCATCCATTTGAGGCCATTCTAAAAATAGAATCAAGCCTAATACAAAATGGTAGTTATGAGGACTTCACACAATGTAAAATTATTTATATCAATCATGGCAGGTTGGATAAGGGTATCAATGGAGGTAATTTTGGTGAGATATCCAATCCAGGGAAAAATAAAAATTCCACCATAGAAGATGCGACAGTGTATGGTAGATAGAACTAAAATGTCCACTATGTTCATTTGATACTAGATATGTGTACATTTACATAAAAATTTATTAGTCCTTTTTAGATATCTATGGGTATATGGAGCTTTGTGAATTTGACTTCTTAAATGGGAGATGGATTAAGGTAGCTCATTTATGTATTATTTGGCTCATTGCTTATCAAACTTCACAATGGTTTGGGAATTTTCACTTTTTCCATATAATTTTGATTGTCTAAAATGACATAAGGATGCCAATGTCTATTTGTGTTGTCTCTATAAATACTTATGCCAAATAAATCTCTCACTTCACATCAAGAGATTGTATGCTTGTGAGAAAAATGATCAAGTATCATTTAATATGTTACATGTTACATGAGTTCTCTAATACTTCAATTGGTTGGCTCAAATAATTTGGACCTATATGATCGTATTGATGCATGCATATGATATTTCTCTCTAAAAACATGCAAATTATGTCAAAGCAGTGACGATGTTTCACAATTAGGATTTGAACATTCTTAGGGCCTTCTTATACATTTGATGACAATATTATTCATATAATAGGAGAATAACAAGATATAGTAAAAAATACATTTAATTTTAATTTTTAGATTGACAGTTAATATAAAGATCCACTTCTGTAATTATGTAATGTTATGTCCAAGCTCACAAGTATTTCAATTTGGCTTAGGAAACTATTACCAATCCCTTTCTTATAACAATATAAGATCAACCTAATGTCTATTTTTACTCTTTTTTATTTTATGTTGTCATTTTTCAATAGATTTTATAGATATCCAAATCTGGCCACAACTAACTTCTGACCAGACTTCGTATTGATTCCTACCAAACATTGTAAATTAATCCTAGAAATCACTGAACATCCCAATTTCATTAATGAATCATTCATCAATGCTTAGAATCATTTTAAGGCATCCCTATTTGGGTTACTATCTTGTATGAAATAATAACCTCTCATGGATTCATCTTCAATCACTTTGCAACCCAACAACTGACATTTGGCCTATGGACCCACTAAGCAGGGCACTTAATCAAATCTTGAAAGAGAAAAAATGCTAATCAAATTGAATAATATAATTAAACAAGATTAAATTCTTATTTTAATTATCCATTTTTAATTAATGAATATCTAAAAATAGAAATTCCAAAAATCAAAATATCAAACCTTTTCATCATTGCCTTTATGATTTCTCAATCTCTTCTAAAATATCCCAAAATATATAATTTCAGAGCCATGCCTTGTAATTGAAAATCATAATTACATGACAAATTTCAACTCAAGTGGATTTAGTCTCAACTCACCTAGGGTTAGTTTGAATCCATTCCATGTTTAAACTCAACCTTAACTCACTTTGGGTGAGTGTTAATTATTGAGGCTATAAATATAAGGCCATACCTATTGATGTTCAAGTTATCTTGGTGTAATGTTATAATGCTCAAATAGATTCAAAGAAACCATGAAAGTAATGTTACCATGTCAAATTTGTGATAAATTCAATAAGCCAAGTAGCCAAGCCAAGGTGCCAAGGAGAGAAGAAGCAAAGAAAGCTTCATTGTCAAAGACTTCTTAATGTACAAACTAAGCAAGCCACTTTAGCAAGGCATTTGGAACTTCAAGAAAGGTAAAAGAGTGATTTATTTTATTTTTTAGTTATGTTTTCACATGCACACTTATTACCTATGATCTCCCTAGTGTATAGGCTAGAGGTATTAGGATTTTAGTGTGTTCGTTTGATTTGTTTTATTGGACTAACACAAGACTAACATCCCCTATACATATTCCTTATTCACATCATGACATGCCTAGTGGGACCAAGCATCTCATATGTCCAAGGAGATTGATATATTGGCTTTAGTTTTTCTAATGGATGCATAAAAATCTTCAAGTTTTAAGTTTTATCTTTATTTTTATCTTTTTATTTTTATCAAGTTGCAGGTTATAGGGATTGATATCAATTTTCTATATCGATGTTGATTTTCTAGATCGACATTGATTTTCTAGATTGACATCGATTATAAGAATCAACCATGATCTCTATGTAAAAAATATAATAAGGTAGGGAACATGTCTAATAATGTTCTTACTCAAATTTTCTTGCCTTCATTATGTGTTTAATGATCTATAAGTTATTTTTATAACCCATTTCTTGCAAAATCTATGAGATGTTTTAGTTTTAAACTCATTTATTAACCATTTTTCCATTAAAAATAGAATTTTCTTTTATGTGTTTTTTAAGAAACATCGATGATCTACTTGATCGATGTCAATTTCTATAATTATTGATCATTATGGATCGACAATGATCGATCTCTGAGATAAAACATATATCAAAAACCAGAGAGCTAAAGCCAAAATTGTGTCTTCTCACTTAAATTTGGGCTTCTAAGTAGGCAAACCCTCTAATAATTTATAGGTCTTAAGGTGGAAAGATTAAATTTTAAGTATGGTTAAATCTTATCCATATTATATTTGGTTCTTAAAATATACTAAGTTGTTTTCATCTCTTAGTTGTTTTTTTGAACTTTTTTTATAATTATCAACAACAAATGACAAGGAGCTCAAACTTCATTACATACTTCAATTTGGTGTTATAAAAATAAACTCTCACATGAGTTAAATACTCATAAGAGTTTCATTTTTATGCTTATTTTTTGAAAGTGTTTATTTAGAAATATGAGTGATACATGTATGTTCTCCCCCATCCCCTTTAGGGTACTTGGGTGATAAAAAACACTCACTCTTTACATTTGTTGTTTTGATCCAAAATCATGGAAGGAAAGTTGTTAAGGCCCTCCCTAAAATTGGTATGATTTGTGTGACCACAAAATGACCCTAAATTCCTTCCACTTTTCTTTATTTCATGTATTTTATCTTGTGTGTGGGAGTTCATTACCTCATCATAAGTGCTCTAAGAAAGCATTGACCTAGAAATTCATCTCTTGGCATCGTTTCAACCCCACTTCATAGTGGGGTGTATAAATTGAGGGTGACCCATTAAGATGCTTTTTTTTGAGTGGTTAAAACAAGCTCTATTAGTAGTACTCAACCTCAAAATGTAGGGGTAACTCAAACATCACATTACACTGATCAATTGATGGATGTAGTGGTTATGAAAAGGATACGACATTTTCAAAACAAGATGGTTTATGAAGATTCAAATGACATGATTGTGCCCTAGTGTTTGTCACACATATAATACCTTTTAGAAATGAGAAAAAATTGATAGTTTAGAAAACCCCATATGTTGTGGACATCTTGTTGATGTAGGGTGAGTAGCTCAAAGTTCCATGTTATCATGAAAAATCTTGAGAGAAGAGGGGGTATAAAAACCTTAATTTTCATGCACTTTTACTTTTTGGATTAAAAATTTAAAAATCCTCTCAAGAGTAAGTATATTTATATAATTTTACAGTATGATGCAACCTTATCAGTTTTAGGCTTTAAGATATTACACTTAGGTGTTTTTGTCATTTTATCCTTTTTACCTACATGGTCTTGAGTCAAAACTATTTTTTTGTCATACTACATCCAAAATGAGTATTTTTTACACATTACTCCTTTTTTTGAAGAGGTTTTATTCCATCTATTTGACATCACACATTTACCTTAGTCTTTTATCAAACTTTTATGTATCACTTATTGAAAAGGGTATCCGTATGCTTTCCATTTCATTCCAAATATTTGTACCTTAGATTATTGTAAAATACCATGTATCATACCTTTAGATCATGATAATTTCATTATGCCACTCAAACTATTTCAAAGACTTTTTGTCTTATGTCCAAATTTTCAATTTTTTGAAACCGTGTGTCTTCTGGGTCTATGCCTAATGTTGTCATGTCATTTATTCTTGTTTAGCTTATCATATTATTGAAAGGCTAAGTTTTCTAAGTTGATTTGAGAATTAGTCTTGACAATTTCAAATCCAAACATTGATTGGTTTATATATAGGCCTTGTGTAATTTTGGCTTAGAGCATTTGCCTTCCACTTTTGGGTTGTGTAACTTAGGTTAATTATTTACTCAATTTGAAGACTATTTTTGTGCCTAGATTTGGGGAGGTGGTATATCTTCCATATGCCTAAAGTTCCATGTCTTTTTATAAATGACCAAGCATGTGTTTTAAAGGATCATTCCTAAAAAAGTTAGCTGATATCTGTAAATGCATGAAATAAACTATAAAAATCAGTAATATATTAATTCAAATAAGCAAAACTAAATTACAATAGTTGAATTGTAAAATCATTTGCCTCTTCAAGGGGGTAACCTCCTTTGATCAATATTAATTTAATATAATTCATGGATGCCTTCATTGGCCTCAACACTTACTTATATACTACATGTAATCTAAACAACTACTACTTCTCATGAATGTGGGATAAAACAAAATGTTTATAGGATGACTTATAAGCATATGCATCTATATAAATTGATATAATAAAAAATTAAAGATAAAGGTTAGTATGGGTTCCTAACATCCCCTCCCTCTTATAAAAATCTTTGTCCTCAAATCTTTAGATGTGGGAACTAGTGTTGAATCTGAAATAGTGGTTCCCATGTTGTATCCTCTAGTTGCAATATGTGCCACTAAATTAATACATCTGTGATGGATCAGGAGTGAAGTTGGTGTGTGTTCTTGTCTAATATGGCCTCCAGCTCAAGATGTATGGATCCTTCATTATCAATTTATGGTAAAATAGTTTTCACGTTGATGTTTGTGCCAAGAACTTTCTTCAAATAAGAGACATGAAATACTAGGTGAACTCAAGAAGAAGGTGGGAGCTATAACTTATAAGCAACTGACCCAATATTTTGGAGAACCTTATATGACCCATATAACTTGGAATCCATCTTATGATGCCCTTTGATTTTTAGGGATGATTGATTTTATGGATATAGGCAAAGAAAAACCATATCACCTACTTGAAAAGTGTGCTCAGAATAGTGTTGATCAGCTTGTTGTTTCATTCTATTTTGTGCCATATGAACATTTCCCTAGAGGATGTTGAAGATATAATCCTAGGTTTAGAGAATCATGTTGACCACTTGAATTGGTAAACTATTAAGGGTGTATAGAAGGAGCACTAGTAGTGCTTGAACATAGACTACTTCATATGGAGTAATTTTAGTTGAAGCACGTTAAGAGGTATTGTACCACCATTCAGTGAGAGGGAGCCACTTTGTCCACTGATGTTGTTGTTCTGAGGTAAATTAATGAAGTAAATTTTTCAAACATTTATTGATAATTTCAATCTGGCCATCCATTTATAGATGATACCTAGAAGTCATCTTTAGTTGGGTACTAGTGCATCAAAATAGTTCTATCCCAAAATGGCTAGGGAAAGTTTCATCATGATCTGAGACAATGGAAGAAGGAATGCCATGAAGATAGAAAATGTGGTCCAATAAAATTTAGGTGACTATGGAGGAAGTATAGGGATGGTTGAGGGCACAAAAATGACTATATTTGGAGAGGTGATCAACCACAACCAAGATCACTATTTTCCCTCTAGATTTAAGGAGCCCCTCAATAAAATCCATAGAGATATCTATCTAAATCTTGGTAGGGATGGGTAAGGGATCAAGAAACCTAAGAATGAGTGTTTTTTAACCCTTGTTGCATTGGTAGGTATCACATTCAACTAGTATCTATTGAATTGCCTTTTTCATTATCTTTTAAAATAAGTTACATCGTACTCACTCATAAGTTTTGAGAAACCCTAAGTGCCCTATGGATGGAGAAGAATGGAGTTCATAGAATACAACCTACTAAATATCTATGCTCTAAGGAATAACTAGACAACCCTTGTATCATAGAGAAGCACCATCCCAATAATAATTTGGTACTATAGAGGGGTTAGTGGATAACTATTAAATGTTTAATATAATGAAGAATTATTGACATACCCCTATTGTATAGCATCCAACCAATTTAGAATATGCATGGAAATAGATGAAAGTGAAATTTGGTCTATAAATGTGTGAGATAGAGCATTAGCCACAATATTATCCTTACCCTTATTATAAGTGATCTCATAGTCATAACCCATTAGTTTGTTGACCCATTTATATTGTGATGGGGTGGAGACCCATTACTCCAAGAAATATTTCAAACTTTGGTGATCAGTTTTGATGCAAAAATGGTTCCCTAGTAAGTACAATTGCCACTTTTGTACTGCATGTAAAATGGCCATCATTTCCTTCTCATAAGTAGAGAATGTTAAATTATTACCAAAAGGGCTTTACTAGTGAACACAATGAGGCATTATTAATGGATGAGAATAACACCAAGTCTATTTTTGTAAGCATCACTCTTAATAGTGAAGGTCTTAGAAAAATTTGGCATGGCTAAAATAGGTGTAGTACAAATAACTTATTCCAAATCTTCAAATACACACTCAGTAACTTATGTCCATGTAAAAGCATCCTTTTCAACATAGCTATCAGTGGAGCTACAATATTCTCATAATCCTTAACAAACTTGTGATAGTATACAGTCATCCCCAAAAAACCATTAAGGCTCTTAAGTGTTTGAGGATGAGGCTAATTTGTCATGGCTATTATTTTTTTAGGATCCATCCAGATGAATCCCTTAGGATAAAATAATATTTTTGTAGGTCCTAAGATAATATGCCTATAATTTTGAAGGAACATTAGTGAGACCAAAGGACATGACCAGAAACTCATAGTAGATATCATGCATGTAGAAAGCTATCTTAGGGATATCATCCTCATGAACCCAAATCTGGTGATATACAGAATAGAGATCCAACTTGGAGAAAAAATGAGTGCCATGAAGCTCATCAAGAAGCTCATTGATAACAAGGATCAAGAACTTATCCTTGATTGTGATGTGATTAAGTGCTTTAAAATCAATGTAGAGGCACCATGACCCATCTTTTTTTTGGAGAAGGAGAATTAAGGAAGAATATGGGCTGGTACTAGGGTGAATAATACCTTGCTTTAGTAAGTCTCAAATAAACATCTAAATTTTTGTCCTTTTATAAAATGGGTAGTAGTAGGGCCTGATGTTGGGAGGAATGCTTTTAGGAAGGATTTTAATATGGTGGTCCTCCAGTCGTGAAGGTGGAAATCTTATGGATTCGGTAAAGACACATACATACCTATGTAGAATGATTTGTAGATTAGAAGGAGTAGTGAAGACTATTGATGGTTTCATTTGAATAGAATAGAGGTGGTAAATTATGCCATGTGAATTATTATTAATAATATTTTCCATGTGATATGAACTTATGATGCTAAGAGATCCTGGGTATAAGCCTTTCAATGTGTGTTTTTGCCCATTATCTAAAAACTACATCCAAAGTTCATCAAAATCCCATAAGATGGGTCTAAGTGTGCATAACCATTAGGCTCTCAAAACAACATCACATCCACCTAAGGGTAAGGCAAACATGTTAGAGTACAAGTTATAATCTCTAATAGAGATATGCACATTACGACACTTCCCATTACAAGGTAATTTTCCCCTATTAGTAATCATGACTTCAAAGTTGGAGTAAAGATAGATAAAATAATCAACATGTTTAGAGATTTGAGGGTCAATGAAGTTATGAGTGCTACCAGAATCTATGAGGATTGTAAGAGGGACCTTCTTAAAATAACCTTTGACTCACATGGTTTTTGGGATGGTGAATCTTGTTAAGGCATGGAGAAATATCTTTGGTTGGTCTTCCTGAGAAGTAAGTTCCATAATTGGATGAGCTTCTTCTGAATCATCTTCTATATCCTAATCATCTTTCCAAATGTTATTTTTAGTTAGAGAGTCCACATCCAATAGGTAGATATTTTGCTTGACACATTGATATCCCTAAGTGAATTTTTCATCACAATTATAATATAGTCTTTTTTCTCTACATGCTCGCATCTCTGCTTCAGTCAAATTCTTGATAGGAGTGGTTTGGGGGCTATCATTATGTGAGATCATTATCGAGTTTTATTTATAAATGGAGAAAAATTGGATTTGGATGATTTTTGATCTATGATCTTGTCATATGCCAACTTAGCCAACCCTAAGGCTTCCATCATCATGTTGGGTTAAGGAACACATTGACTTCAGATCGAATTGCATCCTTTAGTCCAATGACAAAGCAACTCTTAAAGAATTCATTAGATAATCCATTTGTGTGATTGGATAATTTTTCAAATTATGTTTGATATTCTCTCATGATTTCTATTTGGAAAAGTTTAGTGAGTGCTCCAGTAAAGTCATCAAAAGCACTAGGACCAAACCATTACAAAATAAGGGTGTAAAAATTGGTCCATATTTGCTTGTCATGAGCCTTGATATATCAATGATAACATTCAATGGCTTCATGTTCCAAGTGAAAATATGTAAGTGGGACTTTGTTGGCATCAAAAGTATTATATAGACTAAAATATTGTTCGACTCAATAGATTTATCCAATCAGATCTACACCTTTGAATCAAGAAAAATTAAAGCTTCAACTCACAAAAATTACTAGAAGAAAAAAACCTAGTGTTTGAAGAGGAGTCTAGATGTCATCTATTGTTCAAGGTAGTATGTTGAATATTGAGGCCAAGAATTTTTTTCATCAATATATTTGATTTGGATCTTGAGGGTGGCAATTTCATCCTCCATGTTTTTTTCTCATGTTTGGGTTACTACCATAGCTAGAATAAGAGATTTTTTTTGAAATGGGTAAGAAAACTAGATTTAAGACATGTTTAGTAAGGAAATTTTTTAATTTGAGTGAAATCAGAAGGGGTAAAGGTTCTTTTACTAATTTTTTTGCATAGTGAGTATGATTGACAAAGGCAAGGGCAATTTCAGAAGTGAAAACGGAAAAATTGGAAAATTTATCAAAGAGGGACAAAGGAGAAGAAAATGGAGATGAATAGTATGGAAACTTTTTGAAGCAAATGGAAAAAAACAGAAGGATTTATGACAAAACCCAAAAAAAAGGAAAATTGAGATTTACAAGAATTAGGAGTGGAATCAGGATATGGGACCTCAAGGAAGAAATTGTGGAGAATGTAATTTTTGGTGTTCAGATAAAGTTTGAGGATCAATGGGGATATAGATGGAAATATGAAAAAAAAATACTATGGTTTCTAATTTCTATCAAATGTCTGGATGTAAGTCCTTTGAGAGTCTTCTAATACTCTGCTAATAGTTTTCTAAAACTGATCGGATGAAGCTTTTCTGGTTTCTAGTTTCTATCAAATGTCTGGTTACAATTCCTTTTACAATCTTTTGATATTTTGTTGATAGTTTTTTGAAGATGATAGGATGAAGATGGGACCTAGGTTTTAATGGTTGCATAAATGTTTTCATAAATCTCTCTAGCCACCAATGTTATCTAAATGAGTACCACTCTCCAAAAAAAATTGGCCATGGATTTACCCCTAAATTATAGCTCTTGGTTTTCCTCATAGGTGAGAACTAGTAAATCAGGAAGGGGTCATTACACATTTCATTGGTAGGTCCTTTCAATGGGCTAGCTACTTTGGGGTTCCTATGGTACTCTTCATAATGAGTTTTAGGGCTTTCACCCAAGCATTCCCATAGTTATGCAGATAGGTTTTTACCCTAATTCAAAACAGATAATATGAGCTATAATAGAAAATAAATCACAATACAACCTAATAGAATACCATGATCTGTAATGATGGCCTATTACCAAATGAAATTATAGATATAGACTATGGCATGAAAGGGTTAGAAATGGATCTGTTACCACTTTTTGATCACTAAGGTTTTATTATAGCAAGGTGAGAGCATATGGTGGTTAGTAGAAAAAATTGCCCTAGAAAGCACTCTGATACCAGATGAGAGTATCATTCCTAAAAATTTAGTTGATAATTATAAACACATGAAATAAACTATGAAAATTAGCAATATATTACTTCAAATATGTAGAATTGAATTACAATAGCTGAATTGTAGAATTTTTGGCCTCTTTAAAGGGGAAACCTCCTTTGAGAAAAGTTCAATTCAATACAATTTGTGGATGCTTTCATTGGCCTAAACACTTATTTATATACTAATTCTAATCTAAAAATCTATTACTTCCCATGAATGTGGTATAAAAAAAAATGCTTACGGGATGACTTATAAAGCATATGCATCCATAGCAACTAATATACTAACAAAGTAAAGAGAAGGGGTAGTACGGGTCCCTAACAATGTTTAAATTTGAATGCCTAATTTGTGTCAAAGTGTTTCAAATTTATTACATTAAATATCTTACCCTTTAGACCTCATTTTGTTTAAATTCTAACTTTTTTGCCTTATTCCCAAAAGACTTAGCAATACCTATTTAGAGCCTAGCTTTTGTGCCTTGTTTTCCAAAAGACCTAGCAACCTTTGTTTCTTTAGACCTATTTAGACTTATTTTAAACACTTTATACCTAAGTCTGGAATTTCAATTTTTATCCATCCACTTGACCTTTTGTGTAAGATATTTGACATTAGACTGTATTAGACCAAGTTTTAGTATTGGCCCTTTCGGATATACTATTGTAACCAAATATTACACCCTAGAAGATGGTGTTCAAGCCTCTTCTATATTTACACAACATGGTAACACTTATAGGTATGTGGGTGTACCTATAGTGGAAGTGAGCCTCTAGGCTTAAGGGATAGCTCCCTGAATGTATCTTGAAGAGCTTATCACCTAAACTAGTTGGTTGCTTATAGGGAAAAGGGATAGAAGTTATACAAAATGAAACTACTCTAAGGAGTTGATACACCAAGATGATTTCCATATGACCATTATACTTCATACACTAATAAACAAGGCATACAAGATAACTTCCAAGTCTTAAGAGATTATAACATGAGTGTTACTTTATGGAGGTGAGATGTATGAAGGCTATCCAAGGTAAGTGAACTATAGGCTAGTTTCAGACACTAAGGCTTATTTTACACTTAAAAGATAGACCCATACACTTAACCACACTTCATATGACCTACTAGAATAGGAACTCTTGCATAAATATGAGAGGATAAGGGAAGAAAGGATAGAAGATTATCACTTTGCACACTTAGACAAAATGTTCATGAACTCAAAACCAAACTTGCATTAATTTTTCAAAGGAAAAATACAATGTCATTCCAGTAGGGCTTTACCATACATGGAGTGGAATTAGATTACAAAGGCCAAAATGGTAGCTACTTATATAAATTAAGAGAGAAGTGGGAAAAAAGAAGTCCAAAGGTCACTATAACACTTTTCATACTAAAAGGAGGAGTTGCATATGTAGGAAAATGCATTAAGAGATAGACCATGCAAGTTATGATAGGATAAATGGCCCTCTAAGACATGACACCCATGAAATGTGGCGTAAAACTTCTCATTATGTATAAGAAAACTATCCTCATCATTTAGCCCTTTTGGAACATCCCACAACTGACAAGGGATAGATCTCATGATTTCATTGAGAGGGAGTGGTTGTGGACATGCTCTACCATGTATTATTTGCACCCCTAATCATCTAGATTCTTCTATAAGTGAGCCATCACTACCTATAATCAAGGAAACTACTCTTTCACTCACCCCTCACACTTGGCCTCAAAATTGGCTTTAATTTTCCATGAAAATCCATAAAAGGGGGTGAATTACACTTGGAGAGACCCTACATGGCCATATACTTCTTAGTTAGGCCTTAAAAATCCATCTACTTGAAGTTCTCACCCTTCTCACTATCTTGCTCACTTTTTTAGTTTTGACTAGCTAAGATGAAGCTACTTATAGGAAAACTTAGGATATTTTATGCCACATTAAATGGTCATAGTGAGTTATTCCAAGTCCCAATATTTCTCTTAAATTTGGTTTCATCTCCTAGAACTCCTAGAACATGTAAAACATTAAAAAATAGTCAAATAAATCCAATTTCCCTCTTGTCCATATAAGTAGGGAATGCCTCAGTAATATGGAAGGAAAATATAGAGATTCCTCTATATCATCCAATCACTGTCATGGTCAATCTATCCATTAGGGTATATATTCTCCTTCATTTCCTTCATCAGGTCCTTATTCAAGGTTTTATAGGGTTTTAGGTTTATTTTGCTCTTAAGCTTTGTTCATAGAGATTGGAATTAGAATTGAAAAAAATATATAAAAGATAATTTCTCATGACTAATTTCAACCTCCAAAAACTCCTTGGACCTCCATACATAACCTCTGAGAATATTTGTGCATCCAAAGTTACCCTATCAAGCTTACTTCCTCATTTTTCATAGACTTAGGTTATTTTTTAGCCAAAATTAGATTTATTTTGAAATTTTATACATACCTATAGTTAAAAAACATCATATATTCCTTTATGAACATTTTATAATCCATTTTAATTATCTCTTAAAGTTGGAATTGAAATTGACTTACCATTTGGGCTTTAGGCCAAAACCTTGCCTAATAGGCCTATATACATCCTTGAAGGTTTAGGGAACCCTATTGAGATTATAACCCTTGTGCATGATCATATATGTTGTTACATATATTATTAAACTTTATAATCCCCTATTAATGTTTCTAACAATCTCTAGTCCTTTTCATTTTCCCTTTTCCTCAAAATTTGCTAGTTTGCACACTAGGGGAGTACCCTCTATCTAAGACAAAATAGAGGGTACTTCCACTATTTCCCTAGTTAAATTGAATATTGGAAGATCTTATAAAAAAAAATTATACCTTATTAACAAAAAATTTTCCCTTTATCATATCATTATCCCCCCCACAAAATCACTAAAACCTAGAAAAGACTTATAAACTTAGTCATTGCTTGCAGGGTTTTTACTGTGGTCTATGTATTGCCTTGCATAACCCTTTCTTTACATGATTTATGTTGCATGAGGGTATCTCAATGGAATTAAAAAATTAAACAAGGTTTTCCAATTCAATTATTTACTTCAATCTTATACGTTTCCCCTCACACATGCCTTGCTCTTGGAAATGACTAGATTGTTGACTGTGTTTCCTATTTGGGAGGGGTCCTTATAGGTGGTTCTGCATTATTAGACTTTGGATATAATGTTCCAAGAAATTTTTGGTTTTTATTTTCCATATAAAATTTATTTTATGTATTCACATCATATTCATGCATTACAAGCACTCACAACCCTCACACTTGTTCAGTATTCATTACAGTCAATCACAGTCAACTATATTAGAACAAGTAGGATCCTGTAGGTATAGATTTCACTTGTAATATGTTTCACACCACTTTAGTATCCTATTATTCATTTATAATCATATTATATCAACCGAATTTGGTGTTTCCATGCTTAATTATTTATCATAGAAGAAGTAGGGTTTTTCCCTTAGCTATTATAGGTGGTTTCCTTAGAGTTAAGCACACCTATAGGTGTGAATAAGGTCAAAATTTTGTATATCATTCTCTTGAAATTAAATTTAGATCATAAATTTCCTTTTAAAATATTTATATCCATTCAATCATGGATGCATGGCTCAATATGGCAACCTTGGGTGAATAGGTCTCTTTGGAGCTCAAATCCTGTAGATAACAATGAAAGAACTCAGTATTCAAAGGTGTATCTTTGGGCCTTCTTCCACTACTCATCTAACCCCCAAATTTTGTATAACTATTCCCTATGTGTTGGATATAAGATATGAACATTTATTTTCATCTAAACTATTATTAACCTTTTCATATGATATCAACAAAATGGCAAGGTGTTATGTTTTGTGCTTTTAGAGAAATGGTCCCTGAATACAGTCTTTTCATCTTTGATCATGGTTTCCACTCCTATTTTCCAACATAACACTTAAATTATGACTATAATAGTATTCCCCACATATTTTTAACTCCAATAAAGTTTTAAAACATGTTCTAATCTCCTCTAATAAAATTTTCCAAGTCTCTACTAGTGCCACCTGTAGGTGGACATTCTAATTTGTAGGCAATGAATGTAGGTATGAATAATATCCATTAAATTTGATATTTAATGGGTTTTAATCCTATCTAAATACCTCAAAATTAATTTTTAAAACCATGAATGACTTAAAATCAGCTATGTTCTTTGTTTTAACATGTTTTTTCCTTTTTAAGCACCTGTAGGTGTATATCTATGGTGCAGACCAAGCAATGGTTGTTGAGTTACCTGTATGAGCTGGTAATCAGTCTTATACCTTCTCTAGATTATTATATTGATATTATTCAACATTTTTGGGTTTGATAAAAATTTAAACAACATCATTCTAATGTGACACTCTCTCTCCATAACACTTGTAGGTGCACATTCATGGTAGACTATGTAAAAGTGTTGCATATGACTACTACAATATTTTATTTACCATTTAAAGGCTCAACTCACTACCTCATGTTGATATAAGATATATCATACATTTTAAACCTTCATCACACTTATATGGATGTTCTTATATCCTTTACAAGTCATGATTGAGAGTGATAAAAGCTGGGAGTTAATTGTGTATCCCATTGAACTACAACCTCTATGATGATAACCTTAGATGTTGAAAATATGAAATAATAATATTTATTTGACACTTTTAATTAGTGATACATCATTTTACATTGGATTAAATCCATTTAAAATAAAAATACTTTCTCTAAATGGTGAAATTGGAGTGCAAGTTCACTCTCAACACCTTCTTACAAAATGAGTTGTTTGAGCTATCAAGATCTTTCCAAACATGGTACCAATCATGTATAAAATTAGAGGAGATATTCAAAATCAACTAGAGGAAAAATCACCAATTGTGTTGTATAGAATAGTTAAAAAAATAATAAAGCCTATAGGGTGTGGGAAATAGTGAGTAGAAAAACATAGTCAACTTGTTAGAGATGGTTCAAAAAGCACAAATGATAAATTTTTGAAATATTATTATGAAAATTAAATCTTCTTATTTTAATATCTCCCCCTAGAATAATTTGGTCTGAAAATTCTCCAACTGGCCGTACTAAGCACAAATATGTTGACTGGTTTTGCATGTCTAAGAGGGTGATGAAGGAGAAGAATGGTTTTTGACCATTTTTATCACTTAAGAAGTTAATAAAATTCTTATATTATTCTAATTAAGTTTAATATACATCCCATAAATTTTTCACACATGTCACATTCCCCTGTAGGCTATACAAGTGCCAAACTCCTTTTTTAATTGTTTTCTTGATTTTCATTTAGAGAACCTATAATTTTTAGATGGAATAACATTTATAATAGGTAATATAAAAAATTTAACATTTTAAATAACACTATAACACTTTAACACCTTGAAAACTATGCCACTTTCGTTTAATTCTCTAAAATGACCCTGGGGTGACTTAAAATGACATATGGACTAATTAGACCATGACCAATGCTAAAAACATAATATATGACATTAAATACACCATATAAAATTATATTAGACCCATATATAATTTTTTTACTAGAGGGAGTTGACCTATTTTGACTTATGGTCAAAATGGTCAATATTTTTGGTGATTTCCCAATGGCGGTATGCTTGCTATTCCAAGACTAGTTACCTAATCCTATCCATTGGGCTATATATTCACATGTACATTAAATTGACACAAAAATTTCCTTTGAAACAAACCAAATAATATAAAACTAACAAGAAGCAACACATAATATAAGAAACTAAGCGAAAATGCACTTGTGCTTCATAAGCACTTATGGAACACACACACAAAAACCAAACTAGCTAAATCAAACACTAACCTAAAATGGAAAAAATAATCTAGGATAAAAGGGGAAGTTTTAAACCTCTCTTATTTCATGACATGAAGGATTTAATGAGGCATGTATATTTTTGACCCTTGGCATTGATGCCTCCATCTTTTTTATGGTGTTTGCCAACTTCATTGGCATGATGTTCAGTGAGAACCAAGTAGCTCCAAATAGGTTAGTAATGGAAATTAAATTTTATTACATCCAAATGGCCTCAAATTTCTCATATGTTTCCTCAACTATGACATCCAATTGTGGTTCAACAAGACATACCTTCTTGGCTTCCATGGTACTCTCAATAAGACTAGGTTTCTCCTTACCTGCAAGTTCTTCAAGCTCATTAAGGAGCTCTACATATTCTACCCTATCTTGTTCATTTTCCTCCATTTAAGACTCTTTATTCACCTTTTCATGTATTTGACCCTCAAATTGTCAAATATTTTCATGCTCTTTAAAGAGCTTCATTTGTTATTACCAATCATCCTTACTCTCCTTGTCATTTAAAACCACTACCTCTTCATTCTTTTCTTCTTGATGTATGAGATCATCAAGCTAATCCTCTTTGTATTCCAAGGTTTTTGAGGTTGATTCAAAATTAGATAGAGGTATTGAGTCATCTCCAAGAACTATGTCTTCTACCTTGGCCTCATGAGACTCTTTTAGGACTGCAACTTCGTGAAGAGTGATTTGACCTTCATCCTTGATAGTATACTCCACTTCAAGTTTGAGATGGTCATCCACAAATTTATGATCAAACATGGAGTCTTATTCAAATACCTCTCTCTTCAAATCTTGGACACATTCCTCATGGAAATCTATTAAAAAAAGTCTTCAATGTGTTTCTCTTCACTTAAGAAGGTAGGATTACCCTTTTGTTCACTAAGGGGGGTCCCTATGGTGATTTTTTCCTCATAGTCATTCATGACATCTTCTTGATTAGATATGACTTGGTTTCTATCCTCTTCACTTACTTCCCTCAATATTGGTTATTTTTCAAGAAAGGGTGAGATGTAATTTTGATGGTTAGGCTCATGTGAAGGAGATGGAATAT
The DNA here is from genome assembly GCA_037957365.1 of Torreya grandis. NCBI lineage: Eukaryota > Viridiplantae > Streptophyta > Pinopsida > Cupressales > Taxaceae > Torreya > Torreya grandis. The sequence goes on along the minus strand of JARHVA010003626.1, from coordinate 351,221 downwards.
GAGGTGTAGTGGAAGGTTTATGAGTTAGAGATGGAGTGTGAGGGATAGTAGAGGGCTTGTGAGTGGATTTAAGAAAGAGGAATGCACTAGTAAGCTCATGGGGAAGTGATTTCATGGATTGGTTAAAAGTGAAAAGACCTACATAAGTAAGAATTGCATCTTTTCAATAGTCTTATTGAGGCTCTTCAATAGCAACATGTTCATTTTCAAGTCCTTTGTCTTCTTACATATTTAGCCTATCTATTGAGAATTGAACACACTTCTTTGCCAAGTATATTTGTTACTTGATACCTCATTTAATTTCACCTTAAACCACCTCCCATGTATTCATTTATCTTTAGACAAAACTTCTTAACCATTCCATGAGATGGTTAGGAAACACCTCAAACTCATCATTCCATGTTCTCATGTTGTCTTCACTATCTAGCAGCTCTGGTAAGCGTGTCAAGAAGGATTAGACATGAGGTGGGGTTGATGGAGGAGGAGGGAAATGATGGGGATCAAGACCATCTCTAACTTCTTGTATTTTAATCTTTAATAATTTAATTCTTGTATTCTGATATCTTGATCTAGAATCCAAAGAAACATCTTGTTGGGGTTGATAGGCATCATGGCATGATTGGTAGGGCTCATATTGGGGTTGATAGGAAGGCAACTCTTGATAGGATTCTTGGTAGTCTTCCTCATAGTATTTTTCAATAACATGGGTTCTATATGGAGAGGCAAATGGAGAACCATAGGGTTGCCATGGCTCATAAGATTGATAGCCATTTTGATAGGACTATTGGGGAGTATAATGTGGTTCATAGCAAGGTTGATAGGAAGGTTTATAATAAGGGAATTCACCATAGATATTAATTTCAACCTCATATGTCAACTAAGATACAAAAATTGATGAAAAATTTAATGAGATATACTTGGGCTTATTATAACCATAATTTTTCATTTGGAGTCACCATTGGTGATAACTTGCTTTCTTCCAAAAGCTGATTAGAGGAAAGACACACCAATAATATTTACACTCTTTTAGACCTTGGTCTTATCAGATGTGCCAAAAATGTTGTCACCAAATATTGGACCCTAAAAGAGTTTATTGAAGCCTCTTCCATATTTGTGAAACATGGGAACACTTCCAAGTATGTTGGTGTACCTATAGTGGAAGTGAGCCTCTAGGTTTAAGGGCTAGCTCCCTGAATGTATCTTGAAGTGCTTATCACCTAAACTATTTGATTGCTTGTATGGAAAAGGGATAGAATTTGTAAAAAATGAAACTAATATAAGGAGGTGATACACCAATATGATTTCCATATGACCATTATACTTCATCCACTAAGAAACAAGGCATATAAACTAACTTCCAAGTCTTAAGAGATTATAACATGAGTGTTTCAATATGGAGGTGAGATGTATGAACGCTATCCAAGGTAACTGAACTATAGGCTAGTTTTAGACACTAAGGCTTATTTTACACTTAAAATATAGACCCATATGCTTGACTACACTTCATATGACCTGCTAGAATAGGAACTCTTTCATAAGCATGAGAGTATAAGAAAGGATAGAAGATTATCACTTTACATCACCATACATCACTTTTCACACTTAGACAAAATGTTCATGAAATCAAAACCAAACTTGCATTAATTTTTAAAAGGAAAAATAAAATTTTATTCCAATAGGGCTTTGCCATACATGGAGTGGAATTAGATTACAAAGGCCAAAATGATAGGTACTTATAGAAATTGAGAGAGAAGTGGGAAAAGAGAAGTCCAAAGGTCATTAGAACACTTTTCATGCTAAGAGGTGTAACATATCTAGGATAATGTAGTATGATATAGACCATGCAATTTTTGATAGGATAAATGGCCCTCCAAGTCATGAGACTCATGAAATGTGGCATAAAACTCCTCATGTTGCACAAGAAAATTGTCCTCATCATTAAGCCTTTTTAGAACGTCCCATAACTAACTATGGATATATCTTATTATTTCACTAAGAGGGAGGGGTTGTGGACATGATCTACCATGTATTGTCAACATCCTCAATCATCTAGATTCTTCTAAAAGTGATCCATCACTGTCTATAGTTAAGGAAACTCCTCTTTCACTCACCCTTCACACTTGGCCTCAAAATTGGATTTGAATTTCCATGAAAATATACAAAATGGGATGAATGACACTTGAAAATACCCTCCATGGCATTATACTACTTATTTATACCTTAAAAGGTCATTTAATTAAAGCTCTCACCCTTTTCACTATCTTGCTCACTTTGCCAATTTTGACTTGATGAGATGAAGATTCTTGTATGAACACTTAGGATATTTTTTACTACATTAAATTTTCATGGTGAGTTATTCCAAGTCCCAATATTTCTCCTAAAGTTGGTTTCATCTCCTAGAACCTCTTAGATCCTATAAAACATAAAAAATAATCAAATAAAGCCAATTTCCCTCTTGTCTGTACAAGTAAGGAATGCCTCAATAAGATGAAGGAAACTCTAGAGAGTCCTCTATATCATCTAATAAATTTTATTGTCATTATAGTCCATAAGGATAGCTCTTCTCCTTCATTTCCTTCATCGGGTCTTTATTTAGGGTTTTGTAGGGCGTTATGTTCATTTTGATCTTAAGATTTGTTTATAGAGATGTGAAATTTAAATTTAAAAAAATCCATAGGATCAATTCTCGAGACCCCTTTAAACCTCCCCAAACTCTTTGGACCTCCATGCACAACCTCTAAGAAGATGTGAGCATCAAAAGTTACCCTATCGAGCTTAGTTCCTCATTTTGCACAAGCCTAAGTTATTTTTAGCCAAAAGTGGATTTATTGTGAGCTTATATGCATACCTAAAGTTTAAAAAAATCTAATATTCCTTCATTAACATTTTATAATCCATTAGAATTATCTCCTAAAGTTAGAAGTGAAACTGACTTACCATTTAGGCTTTAGGCCAAAACCCTACCGAATAGGCTTGTCTGCATCCTTGAAGGTTTAGGGTACCCTGTTGAGATTTTAAACCTTATGCATGATCATAAAAAAAATTCCACATATTACTCATCTTTTAAAATCCCCATGAAGGTTTCTAATATTCTCTAGTCCTTTTCATCATCCCTTTTCCTTAGAATCTACCAATTTGCATGCTAGGGGAGTACCCTCTATCTAAGATAAAATAGAGGGTACTTCCCCTATTTCCCCAAGTAAAATAAATATTGGAGGATATTATCTAAGTGTTGTATCAATTTTTCAAAAAAAATTTGCCCTTTATCATACCATTATCCCCCACAAAATCACTAAAACTTAGAAAGGACTTATAAACTCATTCCCTGTAGGGTTTTTACTATGGTCTATGTATTGCCTTGAAAAACCCTTTATCTAAATTATTTATGTTGTGTGAGGGTCTCTAAATTCCATTAAAACCTTAACCAAGGTGTTACAAGTTAATACATTACTTAAATCTTTCACATTTCTCCTCACACATGCCTTACTCTTGGAAATGACTAGACTATTGACTATGTTTCCTATTTGGGAGGGGTCCTTGTAGGTGGTACTACATGATTTGGACTTTGGATATAGTTTTCCAAGAAATTATTTGGTTTTTATTGTTCATATAACATTTATTTTATGTATTCACATCATATTCATGCAGTACAAGCACTCATAACCCTCACACTTGTTTACTATTCATTGCAATTAGTCACAGTCAACTATATTAGAACAAGTAAGATCCTATAGGTATAGAATTCACTTGGAATATGTTGCACACCAAATTAGGATACTATAAGTCATTTTTAATAGTATTCCATCAACCAAATTTGGTTCTTTCATGCTTAAGTCTTTATCATGGATGAAGGAAGGTTTTTCCCTTAGTTGTTGTAGGTGGGTTGCCTTCAAGTTAGGCACACCTATAGGTGTGAATAAGGTCAAAATTATGTATATCATCCTCTTTAAATTACCTTTAGATCATAAATTTCCTTTTAAAATATTTATATCCATTCAATCATGGATACATGTCTCAATATGTCAACCTTGGGTGAAGACGTCTCTGTGGAGGTCAAATCTTGTAGATGACGATGAATTCAGTGTTCAAAGGTGCATCTTTGGGCCTTTCCACAACTACCTTCCACTACTCATCTAACCCCAAAAAAATTTATAACTCTTCCCCTATGTGGGGGATATAATATATGTGAATTTAGTTTCATGTAAACTCTTATTAACCTTGTCATATGATATCAACAAAATGGTAAGGTGCTTTGTTTTGTGATTTTAGAGAAATGGTCCCTAAACACAATCTTTTCATCTTTGATCATGGTTTCCAATCCCATTTTACAACCTAACACTTAAATTATGACTATCATATTCTTCCCCACGTCTTTTTCACTCCAATAAAAATTTTAAAACATGTTTTAATCTCCTTTAATCAACTTTTCCAAGTCTCTGCTAGTGCCACCTGTAGGTGGACATTCTAATCTACAGGCAATGAATGTAGGTATAAATAGTATACATTATAGTTTACCTTTAATGACTTTTAGTCCTATCTCAATACCTCTAAATTTATTTTGAAACCATTAATTAATTTAAATTATCTATGTTCTTTATTTTAATGTAATTTTCTCTTTTCAAGCACATGTAGGTGCATATCTATGGTGCAGACCAAGGAATGGTTGTTGAGTGACCAATTACATGGTACATGGACTAAAAATTAGTATTATACCTTATCCAAATTCTTATATTTATCTTATTAAACCTTTATTGGTTTTATATAAATTGAAACAACCTCATTCTAACATGACACTCTCTCTCCATGGCACCTGTAGGTGCACATTCATGGCAGACTATGTAGAAGTGTTGCATATGACTACCATAGTATTTTATTTAACATTTAATTGATAAACTCACTACCTCATGTTGATATAGTATATATCATATATTTTAAACCTTCATCACACTTCTATGGATGTTCTCATAGCCTTTACCAATCAGGACTGAGAGTGAGAAGGAGTTGGGAGTTGACTGTGTATCCCATTGAACTACAACCTCTATGATGCTAACCATGGAGGTTAAAATTTTGAAATAAGGATATTTCACTAACCCTTGGAATGATTTATACATCATGTTATGTTATATTAAATAAATTTTAGAGAAAGAGACTTTTTGCAAATGGTAAAATTAGGGTGCAAGTTCACTATCAAAACCTTCCTATAAAGTGAGTTATTTGAGCTATTAAACTCTTTCCAAACATGGGACCAAGAATGGATAACATGTTAGTATATATTTAAAATAATTTGGAGGCAAAATCACCAATTTATCTATACAAAATAGTTCAAATAAGAACAAAACCTATACTGTGTGGGAAACAGTGAATAGAAAAACATAGTCAAATTATCAGAGATGTTTCATAAAGCACAGATGACCAGTATTTGAAATCTTGTTATGAAGTTTAACTGATATGAGTGTAATATATCCCCATATAATAATTTGGTATAAAATTTCTCTAAATAGCCAGACTAAGCACAAACCTATTGACTGATTCTGTATGTCTAAGAGGCCGATGAAGGAGCAAAACCATTTTTAGAATTTTTAAAGCTAATCAAATGTTAAGATGAGTCTAGGGAAGTTTAAGAGTTATACCAAAAAATTTCCACATGTGTCACACTCCCTTATAGGTTTTACAAGTGCCAAATTCCTCTTTTTTAGTTATTTTCTTGATTTTCAGTTAGAGAACCTATAATTTTAAGATGGATTAACATTATTGATAGGGAATATGAAATTTGGATGTTATAAAGAACACTTGGACACCTTGAAAATTGTGCCACTTTCATTTAATGCTCTAAAATGACCCTTAGGTGACTTAAGATGACATATGGACTAATTAGACCATGACCAAGGCTAAAAACACATGACATGACTTTAAATACACCCTATAACATTAAATTAGAACCCTATATAAGTTTTTAATTATATGGGGTTGACCCATTTTAACTTATGGTCAAAATTATTGATAGATACAACTCCATTTCTTAGACCAAGTTTGGACCATTTGTCCTTTTAGACATTGTTTTTTAGATTTTTTAGAACTATAGGCCTATCTTCATGAAATTTTAGATATTTATTTTGATATGTTTCATTACACTCATATTGGAGCCATGTATAATCTAGGTTATGATATTATGGTTGCACAAGATGATTTTGTTCAAGACCCCTACAGTGATGATGTAATTTGTAAGATGGATCCTTATCCTCCTTACACTAATAAATTTGGGTTAAAAAATCAAGAATCCCTAGCCCACTATTTGGATAACACACTTCCATATTTGGAGCTAGACCAAGAGCAAACTATGCAATGTCTTGCTAGTGTAACATTAGTTTTAGAATAAGTTCAATAACAATCGTATTATGTTACTATGCCATTGACATATAACCCTTTTTTGTTTGATGATTGATCATCAGTTGATTGAAAATAAGAACTAAGTTTTAGTTAGATCCATGAAGGTAGGGGCCAAGTTTCCAGCAGACTTCCCCCATGAAAATTTGCCTACTCTAGTTAGAATGCCTCTTAACATATATTATAATCAAGCCATTAAACATACCTTTATTAGAAATCCTCAAGTGTTCATGCCAATGTCATATCAAAACCCTAATATGTTTGTCAAAGTAAAAGGCCTCATGGAATACCACTTTATACAAATGCAAACATCATATCAAACCTATTTGAATCTAGCACATAATTTTAATAACATGGCCATGTCAAATGTTCCACTCATATTGTTAGTTCCTTCAATAGGAGTATTAATTGAATTGATAGGCCATGATAATCTAGGTATAGACCCATTTATGCAAATCACTTCAGTTAGAGACATGCTCAATATCCTAGATATTGAAGAAGTGTCTAATACTTCTACATAGAACATTATGCCAAATATGGTGGATAACACATAAGTGTCATCCAATCCAAGCCAAAGTGGTTTAACTACACCAAAAACTATTCCATAACAAGTGCCTTTAGTTAATACCACAAATGGTTTACAACAATAAGGGAAGGAAATCCTACATCCCTACCACAACATGTTACTTTTAATCCTTAACCAACTGCTTCTTCAAGCATGCAACTACAAGGATTAAGTAATCAAATGTTGACTATCACCTTGCCTCAATAACAGGTAACAAATACTACTCCACCTCAACAAGTGATGATTGACATTCCATAACAATAAGCATAGTCTAATATACCATTATAGTAAAAGCAAAACATTCTACCACCTCAATACGGGTACTAAGTGTTCTACCTCGATAGGTAGTGAAAAGTATACCTCTCCAGTTGTAGACCAACATACCTTTATAACCACAAATATTATTTGATCAACAATGTATGTCTCTTAATCAATGACAAATGTTGAATATCTAACAAATGTCTAGTTCACAATAGGAGTTCGTGTAACCAAGAGGTACCACTGTCTAACAAGTACCAATCAAGCAACATTTACCTTTCATTTAAAACATGCCACAAATCCAATGACAGGGCCTTAGTTCACAACAAGTTACCCTTATTCAGCCATGTTTGACTAGTCAGTAGTAAATCCCTACTCAACCTTAGTAGGCACAATAATTTACCCCGAGCCATATCCTTCCATCGCAACCATAATTTCCTTAAAATTTGGCCTATATATTGAATCCAAACTAGAACATCACACCATAAAATATGTAATTTAAATAAACACACCCTAATCCATAGATGCATATTCCTAATCAATTCACTAATCAAGCCAACATTCCATAATAAACCATTCTTCCATTATACCTTTGTCAAGGTAATCCACTTTTGGCATCCCAACGTCCACCTCAGGCCAATGTTCCATCTAGTTTCTTGGCACAATAATTGTAGTAAATAAAGGATGTAATTACCACCATTCAAGTAGGGAATAGACTAAGAAGTTAAAATTAGTTTACATGTGTTCATACCCATTTAACATGGAGTATTTGCAAATACCTTTTCTTTCAGGGTACAAACCACCAAAATCTGATAAATACAAGGGTAAAGGAGACCCTAAGGCTCATTTGAAAAAATTATTTGTTGCTTTCCAACTAGTGGATTATAGTGACATTTATTAATATTTTTTTCTTTGAAGTCTAATAAGATAGGCTTTAGAGTGGTTCCTAAAATTACCAAAGAATTATATATCTGATTTTGATGACCTCTCAAATAAATTCATACAACATTTCTCCTACAATCTCAAACATGAAATTTCATTGGTAGATTTAACTCAAGCCAAGCAAAAATTTAGTGAAAGCTTTGTGATCTATCTATAGTGATGGAGATCACTTTCTAGTCATTTCACTCATAGCTTACCAGACAAACAATTAGCCATTATGTTTGCTAAAAATTTGTAGAATGAAATATCTTATTATCTAGAGCTTCAATGTGCACATACCTTCAAAGACATCATCGACAAAGGCTTAATAATTGAAAAGGCCCTTATTAACAAAGTGATCATCAAGTTAACCTCATTGAACCCAAACCATAACTAAAACCAAGGAATAGGCCAAAATCATAACCAAAACCAAGTCCAAGTGCAAGCAATGGTGCCAGCCCAAGCTACTAATTATGAAAAATCCAAGTAGTTCAACCACAACAAGAATGTTTTTAGAAATAGAGTAACTGATTCAAATCATATCCAAATGGTGTAAACACCATCTATTCAATCCATGCTACAAATGTAACTTACTCCCCATTAAGAACCCATTTAACAAGTACAACCTTCATAGTAACCTAGACTAGCTCAACAAATGCAACAACCATTACCTTTACAAACCCCTCCTCAAAGAATAAATGTCCCTACTTGTCGAGTCTTCAATGACCTTTGAAAACCTATTGAAGTCATTTTTTTAAAACTAGCTTTAGCTAATCTGATTAGTTAGTCAATATTGAAGCATTATCCTGAGGGTATTCTTTATTCAGACTGGTATAGAGACAATGAGTTTTATGAATACCATCATGTTCATGGACATAATCTTTGTCATTGTGTACAAATAAAACACCTCATTGAAAATATGTGAAAAAATGGGGAGATTACATTAGATAATAGAGCATCTACATCCAATCAAAAACTAAGTATTTACCAAAACCCTTTTCCATAACATAACAATAAAAACCAACAACATCAACAATAAAGGCTAGAACAACATCAACATTAATATCAATAGCCATGACAACAACATCAATACTAGAAGTAAAAACAACATCAACCAAATGGGAGGAACCAAGGTCAAAATGATTCCAACCTAATAAACTTACCACGTAGTTGCACATGAATTCACTAAAGTTATAGATCATATTAAAGGAGATCATATTTATACCATCACCATTAATCCAAGACCAAGTGCTAATTGAACAAGACTATTAATAAATTATTCTAATCAACCCATCTATGTTACTGATCCTTCCTTGACCTAGGACCGTAAAAAGGCACACCAGTAATTAAGGATTACTATTTTTGGACTTATATCGATAACTCATCATTGCCCTGTTACCACAAAAAAGTGCATCGATAATCAAGACTTATCATATCTGGTCCCCCTCTACCATCATTTTCTAGAAATAATGGTCCTGTATCTAATCCCAATTATGTAATCACACTTGATAGTCAAATATTACCATTATTGGACCATAGCCTCATACCAATGAACCTATCAAACCCACTATCCTGGCTAAGAAAAAACCATTTATCATTATTAAGGAAAAGATGTTTGATATTATTGAATAACTTTAGAAGATGCCTACACAGATATCCATTTTGGATTTATTACATACATCTACTATCCAAAGCAACAACTTAATAGAGTTCCTAGGCAATCCCAAGTTCCCAATGACATAACCCTAGATAAATTCCAAGATTTACTTAGACATCTAGCCCCAAGCTAACAGTTGATCTTCAACCAAAGTGATATGTCATCCCTTGACCCTCTCCAAAATAATCCCTTATATATTAAAGTTGTCATAGCATGGCACAAAGTCAAATGTGTCCTCATAGATAATAGATCAGGCTTGAATATTATATCTCTGAAGCTTATCAAGCATATTAGATATATAACAACTGATCTATAGCCAAAAATAATCACTATCAAGGCCTAAAATAATGAGGAGTAAAAATCACAAGGCACTATAATCTTGCCAATTATCATTGGGCCCTTGACCCATGATACACTTTGTCATGTTTTAGACCTAGACCTATCTTACAATTTGCTATTGGGTAGACCTTGGATACATGAAATTCATGTAATCCCATCAACACTGCACTAGTGTCTCAAGTTCTCTCACTTATAAATTTAAGTCACCATTAATGGATATTTTCAACCTTATCAACATTACAAACTTTTGGAGGTTGAGTAAAAAAGCTATAACTATCACTTTGGCCTCGATCTTGTTCCCAAAAAGGATAAAGGCAAAGAAATACTTGTTGACTTGTCAAAATCCAATTGTATCCACCTAGATAGTCTTGATTCATCTTCTCATATGCCACCTCCTAAATTGTCTAATCATTTTACAATCTTGGCCAATGGCCCTAGAGAGTATCTAACCCATGACACATTTCACATTACAAAAATTCTATAGAATCCCAAGTCCTATGTAAGACCTAAACCCAAGTCACCTTGCATTGAATGGATATGAAAGGGAAAGGGAAAGCTCCATAGTCCATCTCCTATCATTTTCACATCAGTCACTAGCCAAGAAGAAGACTTGCTTGCAAATGATGAAACATAGTTATACCATAACAAGTTAGCCAATTGTTACAAAAATGCCAAGTACCCCATTCTTAACTAAATCATGGAGAATCAAACCTATGAAGGAGGAGGCCTCAAGCCAAAGTACCAGGGTATACTGGAGATAATTTTTATAACTCTATACAAAGGAACCTATGGTTTGGATTTGAATTAATTGGGGGTGACCCCATGTATCTTACTAATGTTCCAACACCAATAACTAGTGATGTCAATGCTGGCAGTGAAGTAGAGTCCAATCACAACCTTTATGAAGGCCTTGCCAATACCAACCTATTTGATACCTATGCCATTTGTACCATTACCTCAATAAGCTAACACAATATAATTTCTCCATATCATCCTTAACTTATAGCCTAGGACCAAAAATAATCCACAATTCATGTAGATGAGTTCAAGAATGGTGAGGCCTTTTACAATTTTCTAGGCCTAAAAGAAAATGTTCCATTGGGAGACCAAAAATAAGGGTTCTCTATCTAAGTGGATCGTATGACCTATTTAGGAGAATGGGTCAACACCCTTATCCACAAACAAAAAAATAAAACATTGAGGTCCCAAAGTGAAAACCTTTTTAAGGCACTTTTGGACTAGGGTAAAAGTAAAGAAAAAGGCTAGTATTTTGGTGAAAACCTATTTCAATCATCATTAGATAGGGGTGTTCATCCTTCCTAAAACATAGCTCAAGAGACTACTAATGATGAACTTACTTTTGGGTCCAAGTTTAGTTCTAAAGAACAACATGCCTTTGATCAAATTATTCAAGAATTTCCAATAGTATTCATAACATGGTCATCGCTTACATTGGGAGATTTTGATTCATCTTGTTTAGGAGAACTTGAAGAGCCAGTCTAAATAGAGGGCTTTATAGTTAAAATCCATATCAAATCATTGCCCACCATTTTAGAGGATGGTTCAACTTTACTCATAGAAAACACAATAAAAGTCAACATCATGACTCCAAACAACCCACAATGGATCAAATTAGGTACATCCCCCACTGAGGAGGAATGTGAAATCTTTAAAGCCATTTTGAGGTAATTTGTTGACATCTTTGCTTGAGCCTATTTAGACATGCTAGGTTTGGACCCCACCTTAGTTTTACACCACCTTGTTATACATCTTAATATTAAACTTGTGAATCAAAAACTATGTAAGTTGCATCCTCACATTGTTATATTAGTTAATAAAGATTTGAAAAAACTCTTAGAAGTGAAATGTATTCGACTAACCAACTACTCAAAGTAGATCTTGAATTTTGTCACTTCAAGCAAATTTTTAGGCTTCATCATCTCTCATAGAGGCATTAAAGTCAATCTTGCTAAAGTACAAGCCATTACAAAGATGCCACCACCTTTTAATTTGAGGTAGTTCTATAGTTTGTAGGTTAAGATTTATTCTATTAGATGCTTCATATCATAGTTGGTCGACAAATGCCATCTATTTACATATTTACTAAAAAATAATGTCACATTTCATTGAGATGAAGAATTCCAAAAAGCCTTCCATCATCTAAAGGATTATCCTACCAATCCATCTATTTTGTTACCACCTATGCGATTAAATCCATTCCTACTGTATCTATCTGCCATAGACAAAGTCATGGGGGCACTTCTAGCTTAGCATGACTACAATAAAAAGAGCATGATGTGTTCTATTTAAGTTTTACATTGGTTATATATGAACAAAATTATACACCCATAGAAATAGCTTGTTTAGCTATGGTCTTTGCAGCACATAAACTATGACATTACATGCTTAACAACAAGATCATAATTATTTCCAAAGTAGATCTACTCAAGTATCTACTATCCAAGATAGTTTTACAAGGTCACATGGCTAAATGGATCATACTCCTGAGTGAGTTCAAGATCGATTAAGTTAACCAAAAATATATAAAGTGACAAGTCCTTATAAATTAGCTTGTTAAAACTCCTCATGCAGCTATCAAACCCCTCACATTCTAATTCCTAAATGAGTCCCTCATGACCATCATTAACATACCTTTTAAGGAACATCACTAGAAGTTGTATTTTGATGGATCATTCACATCACATGGATTGGAGGTAGGCCTATTGTTTATTATACCACAGGTGGATCTTATCCCTAAATCATTATGTATCATCTTTCTTTGTACTAACAACATGGCTAAATATGAATCACTCATCACAGGGCTTCATCAGGTAGTACAATGGAATATTTATCATCTCAAGGTTTATGGTGATTCTCAGTTAATCATCAATCTGATTATAGACCACTCTCAGACCAAAGATGACAAGTTGGTGCCATATAAGGCCATGGTTGACACTCTCAAACAACATATTATCGACATATAGTTTGAACACATACCTAGGGATATTAATAGAATAACATATGCCATGACCATTATTGGCTCTTTTATCTATCACACTAATAAGGCAAAAGACTATCAATTCCTTGTTGAAAATCTTCTATCACTTGCTCATGAGCCTTCAACTATTGCAATGATCTGTGATATTACTAGTCCCAACTCTATATGGTATTCAAAACTATTTACATATCTTCATGACCATATCATTCCACCTAATCTATCATGAAAACAACTAAAGGCATTTACCCACCAAGCCTCATGATATACCTTACTTAGCCCAATCCTTTACCACTATAACTTTGATGGAACTCTACTTCATTGTTTAAATTCAATAGAAGCAACCTTAGCATTATGGGAAGTTCATGAAGAAGTATGTGGATCCCATACTATAAAGTGGATTATGAGATTTGATTAGTAAATCATTAGTTAATAAAACAAGGATAAATGTATAAAAAGTTAAACAAATCAAGCCAAACTATTCATGCATGGGTTACTAATGATAACAAGATACAAATGAAAGAAAGAAATCAGCCATTACCTTCCTAAATGACTGTATTACTCAAAGTTATCTCCAATCATGTTCTTCCCTTGATCTAAAGCTCTAGTCTTTGTTAATAATGGCTTCTTTGTTCCTCCATTGCCTCAAGAACTCTATGCAAAACCTAGGTTCATGATACAAACTATCTAATATGCCTATCAATGAAGCTAATCCAAATTCAAATAACACAATAATCAAAACATAAATGACTTGTGGAGAGATTTTAGCAGTACATGTTTACACAATTTAAACTTAATAAATGGTGTGAGAGGCCTCCTATTTATATATTTTTACAAATGATCAGAATGAACTTGTAACCATCCATCTTGAGATCAAGATGTGTGGCCAAGAATCCATTCAATTTTGGAGTCTTAAGTCATAAATGCCCTCATAACGATTTGGGGGGGAGGGGCATTAATTAGGCATGGGTGCCCATAATTTAGATATTTTATGCATTTATGGCTTGTGGATGCCACCCCATAGATGATGTCATTAGGTGATGTAGATATTGGGAATTAATTTCTAATATTGAAATAATCAATAATATCCATGGAAAATACACTTAAGATCTTAATTTGAATTAATTATCCTTAAATAAGATTAATCAATATTTGTGCATTTATTTGGAAATTAGCCCTCAATTAATCAAAATGGTTAGAAAGCCATTTAACTGGGTCATAATTTAACTCAGGAAGAATTGGAAGGTGATGTTAGATGCATTGAAACCATATTCCCATTTAGGATGTTATCAACACAAAATAACATAGGTACATGATGTGTACTAATAAATTAGAAGAAAAGAGTGATCCAGAGCACAAAAAGGCAAAATTGTCATTTTGACTCGAAATGAATTGATCAAAGTTAGGAATCACATAAAATGCATTACCCCATTTAGGGATACTTTAGCCTAAATCAAAACCTGTAAATGACAATTTTGAACCATTTAGTGCATTTTAGTGATTTTGACCTAAATTGGGTATTTGAGTGCAATATGAGTAAGATTAAAAATTTTAACACAAATGGTGTTAGGAATTGGATGTCTACATTTTGCTCCTATTTGAGAAGGCGTAGGGAGACATTCAGGTGAAACAATGTCTTTTTAAAGAAAAGAGTTTTCAGGAAGAAATTAGAAATGACCCATGATTCCCCCTCAATAGGATATACTAAGATGAAAGAGAAGGATGGACTCTCAAAAAGAGAGGGAAAGTGAGAAATTAACCCATGAAATAGATCATATCTAGATGAGTTAATGCTTGCACACATGGTTACCATCAATGATCAAAATATATTTAGAATATAATAGGCCTTAAAGATGGGGTGAATGGGAAGGATTCAATCCAAACATATAAGTGACACACTTTGAACATTCCCAATTTGAGAGTGTAAGTTGTTTTCCTACAGCATTGATCAATCCCAATACAAGTTACACACTAAAATAGTACCATCATGGGTAGTAGTGTGGAGAGCTTGGAATTAGAGGAAAAGGAGAATGTGGTCTCTAAAAAGATAATAATAAGAAGTTCCCTAATAGGGTAGATGTGATCGTGATAAGCTAATTTTTCCCTAGTAGAGCTAATTTTGATCATTGATAAAGAATAAATAATGGTCTCTCCCACATAGGGCTGATTTAGATTTGTGACTTATTTCAAATATTATGCCCCATCATGAGCAAATTTGCAAGCAATTAGCTCAAGGATATAACCTATTTCATAAGTTAAAGTAAGTGGGTGTAAACATATATGTGATGTTGGAATGGCTTCAAAATCCAAAAAAAACCAAGCATATGAGAATACACAAAGTGATGAAAGAGATGAAAAGAAGAATGAAGATGGTCGAGTTGACTCCAGATGTATAAGACAAGTGGATGTTGCCTAGATAGTTTCATGGACATATGTTCCAACATAAACTTCAGGCTAATATAGTTCACCCAAAAGTGAGAGAGAATGGAATGAGGGATGATGAAAACTGACAAAAGATTTATTAGACTCATGATGTATGTGAAGAGATGCACATCTAAGCAAAGAGTCAAAGTGTTAAACCTATTGAGCCTAGTTTATACATAGTGTTCTTGAGAGATATTAATTAGAGTTGTGTTGATGTTGAGAATTGAACTTAGAGCATGAAGTTCTTGCTATTGAAAAATAAATTAGGCATCATAAGTATGAAGAAATTATGAAGACATGGCATTTCAAGTGCATGGATTTGGCTCAAACATATAACAATCCTTGCCTAATCTGCCTTTAATTGTCTCAATTTGCTACCTTGTAATTTTTTCAAACACTTTGTATGCAAAGTGATTTTTGTTGGTTTTTGTCATGGTTTTATGGTTTGTTTGAATGATGATGGATTAAAGCTTTAAGGGTTTATATAACAATGCAATAATGACAATGTTAAGTTTTAGATGTAAGAATGACTTCTTTTTTGTTCTTTTCTATGCAATTAGATAAATTCACAAAGCAACCTAATCACCTAAAACCAATGGACATTTAGTCAAAATTTTGGCATGTAACCTACTATCTCAATTCAAATTCTCAAAAAATAACTATAAATGACCAGCAACTTGTGATTCTTATTTGTATTGATGATTTGATACAATGATTCATTAGACTAGCCAAGACTCTTGACATAAATAAGAATTAAAATTATATGGTATATTGGTATGAAAGATGCACACCTACAACTACAAATATAAACTATATTAAATGATGAATTATATGCAATGAAACTTGGTTGGATTGAGGCACCCTTGAGAATAGATGAAGGAGCAAGCAATTTCCAAGTGAAAAGATGATCTCCCAAGCCAAATCAAATTTTCCAAGCTAGCCACCCCTATTTTGGTCTGATCTCAAATTAGAAATAGTATGAAATGAATATGTGTTGTCTCAAGCATCTAATATCATCTCCATGCTCCAAGGAAGTGGGTGCACCAAGCCAAGTAAATAATCGATGCAAATTAGAACCCCCACAATCAAAAATGTCCCTCCTAATGGCATCCTTCCTTGACTGTAAATATATAATTTTTATATTAGATTTCTCTACAATGTAATCTACTCTCTTAACCAAGGAAAATTGATGCCAAGCTATATATAAACCAACACCAAAAGATATTTATGTAACCTCCACAAATTTACCAAATTGATTTCTCCAAAATTGGCCAATGGCCACAAAATTTTCTCCAATTGAGATGACTAGATTATCACCTCCAAAATGCAACCCTTCAAGAGATATTTCACTCCCTCATTTATGCTATCAATGGGAGTTATCATTTCCAAAGACAAATTGGTTCATTGCAAAAAACTCTAGGCTCCACAAGCATACCACAACAAAAACAACATCAAATCTAGATGATTCATAATGGCAGCCCACACCTCCCTTTATACTTTTTTTTTCTTTCCTTCATTTGGGAAGCTTCTAGAAACATCATAATATTTTATAATTATTTTTCCCTTTTAATATATTATATTTTCACTTTAATATAAAATAATTAATTATAACATAAAGTATAAATATAACATCATTTTATAACATGAGGTTTCTAAATATAGAAACATTCTAATAAATCATTAGAAAACCTCTAGAATATGTCAAAACTTCCCCAAAAAAACCAACTGCCATTTGGGTAACTATGGAGAAGACCCTCTAACCATATCATATTAGCCTATGAGGGCCACTGATAGGCTAATCATGTTGAAAGTACAATGTCTAACTAAAAGGGGACATTATAGTCTGCCCCTCCTAAAATTGCTTATCCCCAAGTAATCTCAAATTTGGATGTTGTAGAATCTCCTCACTCTCCTAAGTAGCATCCTCAATTGGCAAGTCCCTCCATTTAATTAAGTATTCCCTGATGACCCATCTCCATAAATTCCTCTCTCGAACATCCAAGATGGCATCAAGCACTAGTATCAATTTCCCTTCATCATCTAGGGGTGGTAAAGTCATGGAAGGAACCACACAATGTTATAATGCCTTCTCAAGGCATGACACATGGAAGACATTGTGTACTCTACTATTGGCTGGTAACTCTAACTCATTAGCCACCTTACCCACTCTCCTGATAATCTTGAATGGACCATAGTATCATGGCTTAAGCTTCTCAACTCTGATTTTCTTAAGATAAGATTGTCTATGTGGTTGTAGCATCAAATACACCATATCACCAACCTCAAATGAGCATTCAACTCGCTTCTAAACTGTATACTAATTTTATTGGTTATGGTCCTTCTATGTGTTTTCCCACAATTCTCTCATAATGTCCTAGTTCGCCTATAATAGATCACCAACACTATGCACTCAGCTATCTCCAAATAACAAATCTAGAAAGATTGGTGCATCATACCCATACAACACCATGAATGGTGTCATCTTAATAGAGAGAAGGTAAGTGGTATTGTAACAATACACACATAAATATAACCACTTAACCCAACCCTTCTACTACCCTACTATGTATTTCCTAAGGTAGCCTTCCACCCATTTATTCATAATCTCCATCCACCCATTTGTCTACGGGTGGTAACTAGTACTCTGAGTGTGTTTTATCCCACATAGCTTGAATAGCTCCTACCAAAAATGACTCATAAACTAACTATCTCTGTCACTAACTATGCTTTGAGGTAACCCATGTAACCTAAATACCTCATGGAAGAACAATTATACCACTTGTGTAGACGAGTAAGTAGCTGAGATTAGAAGGAAGTGAGCATATTTAGTCAAATGATCCACAACCACATAAATTAAATCTCATCCTTGAGCTCTAGGTAATCTAGTAATTAAATCCATAGATAAGCATTCCCACTTCCTATTAGGAATCAGAAGTGGTTGAAGTAAACCTGAAAGATATGTGTGTTCTTGTTTATTTTGCTGACAAATAGGACACTCTCTGACATATCATAGAACATCTAATTTCAAGCCCTTCCAAGTGAGCCTCTTCGAAATCTACCTGTAAGTCTTGAAATACCTAGGATGACTTGCCATGGGTGTATCATGAAAGGTCCTCAAAATAATGTTCTTCATCTTTGATCTTGGGGTCAAATAAATCTTTCATTTGTAAATGATTAAATCATTTACAACTATATATCTAGCATCCTATACTGATCCCTCAACAATACCTACAACCCAACTGTCCTTGGCATACTCTACCACTATCAAGTGTCGCTAATAATCTACTATCCTAGTCATAAAAATCAAGTGTGGGAATTGAGATAAAGCATCATCAACCACATTTAGTGTCCCCTTGAAAAAGGAGATGTCAAAATCATATGATTGTAGCTTATTGACCCATTTTTGCTATCAATCATTAAGATCTCTCTATCCAAGGAAATGCCTGAGATTATTAAGGTCTATTTTCACCACAAACTTACTGCCTACCAAATACTACCTAAATTTAGACAATACATGCATGATGGCCAACATTTCCTTGTCATATATGTTGTACCCTCTCTCTCTACCATGAAGATTTTAACTCTTAACAGCAATCAGATGCTTGTCCTGCTCCCTAACATGAATCTGATGATACCCTAACCTCAAGTCAATTTTGGAGAAGTAGCAGGCACCATGTAACTCATGTATCAACTCATCAATTCTAGGGATGGGGTAATGGTTCTTGATTTTTCTTTTATTTAGGAGATTATAATCAATACACATCTATAATATACCATCCTTTTTCTTGACCAAGACTACTAATGATGCAAAAGGTGACTTACTTGGTCTAATGTGTTCCATGGCCAGCATATCCTTAATAGTTTTCTCTATTTCATCCTTTAGCCTCTTGGGGTACCTATATAGGGTGAGCATCACGGGCTTAACACCCTCCTCCAACTTAATGATATGCTCAATCCCTCTATCTAGTGGTCTTCCTGGTGGAATATCACTAAATACCTTAGTGTGCTTAATTATTAACTCTTGAATGTCTAAATGGTAAACTGGTTTCTATTGTTCACCCTGTGAAGGCATCAAAACACACTCAACTACCCATTCAACCATGTCATGCCTCATAATTCTCTCTTTCCTCTTGAAATAAATCATCTTGAAACTGGAATCTTGAATAGCCTTGAGGACATGAGTTTTTCCATCTACCTGGAATGTCATTTCCATCTCTCTGAGATCTAGGGTGAATTTCCCTATGTCATGTAAGCATCTCATACCAAGTACCATATCTATATCACCCATATTCACCACATAGAATTTAGTATTGAACTCATATTTGTTTAAATGCATAGGCAAATATGATATCTTCCTTTCACATTTGAGAGTATAACCATCTACCACCTTAGCTCTTATTCCCTCAAATTCCTCTATCATGATTCCATGCTTCTCAACCAATTGGGCATCAATAAAATTATGAGTTTCCCCTATGTCAATAAGAGTGATAATATTTTTCCCTACTAGAACTCCATGCATTCTAAATGATCCCTCCTATTGGATGCTAGTGATGTGTGCATCATGTTGCCTCACTGCCCCTTCATGCTTTCCTTCACTTTCAAGATTATCTTCCTCATGCTTAGTACCTGAAACCTCAGGATCATATTGTTGGTTTGATTTCTTTAACTCAAAGTCCTCATAATATTCCCACATCACTCTATTAGCTTTTCCTTTAGGTCTTGAGGGATAATCATGGTTTGCATCATAGGGCCCCTTGTTGTAGAAACATAACTTCATCTTGTGCAAATCATTAAGTGTATCCCTATCTAGAGGTGTTGATGATTTACCCTTAAAATCTAGTTTGTTCTTCTTTTTAGAGAAAGATTTATTATCTTGATATGAATAAGATCCCTTTGATGAGTACTTGCTTTGCAGGGATACAAGTTCCATACTCCTAGCCTTCTTCATTTCCTCCTGAAGTGTGGGAGGATCAAAATATTTAATCCATCCTCGCATAGGCTCCAATAACCCCTCAATGAATAGCACCACCAATCATCTCTCTGAGATGTTGGGCACCATTACTGATATTTTTTAGAACTCTCTAATATAGCTTTCCAAACTACCAACTTGCTTGAATTGGGCCAAATCCCTGAAGTATGATTCTAGATCCTTCCTATCAAAACACTCAATCAGTCTATCTATAAACTCATGGTAAGATGTGATCTGACTATGTTGCAATGTAACTAGTCCATGATACCACCATTCATGTGTTTCTCCCTCTAAATTCAAATTGGCATATTTGATAGCTTATTCTTTTATCATGGATCAAAGAGCCAAGAAGGTATCCAACTTATGAATCCATGATTATGTCATAGTCTTGTCACTACCATCAAACATGGGTAATGTAAGCTTATTAGTAGCATGTTTGAGTTCCTTACTATGATTCCTAGGTCTTCTTTCCTATCAAGACCTATATTAATCCATCCTTGCCTATACAAACTGATCAAAATGCATAAGCTCTTGTGCTTTAGGTGTTAATTGTTGTCATTCATCATGGGCAACCATGTATGTGTTAGCATAGGTTGGATTCTCAACCTCTTCAATATTCTCATTAGTTGGTTCATTTTCTAGGAATATGGGTTGAGTAGGCCTATTTCTAGTGTGGGAGGGTTCCCTCTACACTCTTCGAGACCCAGCTACACTCTTATCATCTTCTTGGTCCTGAGGCTATCTTCTAGGTAAATTCAACTACTACAAAGTATTTGCCAGCTATTGTAAGGCCCCAACTACCTACTGCTAACCAACTCATAAATCTCTCAAAGTATCTCTCACTTCTCTATCACCATTTCTATCATTGTCTCTTCTCTCATGTCTGTGTGGACCCACGTCTACTCTATCACCCATTTCAACCAAAGATACATCTGTAAATGGATTTTCTTCTTGCCAATTCCCTTCCTATTCTACTCTTCTATAGGTATAGTACTTGTGATGACTTCTCACGTGATATTTTAACCCTCTAGGATGGTAGGATTAGGGCTCTGATACCAATGCAACAATCCTTGTCCAATCTACCCTTAATTGTCTCAATTTTCTACCTTGTAATTTTTTCAAACACTTATATGCTAAGTTCTTCTTACTAGTTTTTGTCACAGTTTGATGGTTTGTTTGGATGATGATGGATTAAATCTTCAAGGGTTTATAAAATGATGCAATAATGTCAATGCTAAGTTCTATATGCAAGAATGACTTTTTTTTTGTTCTTTTCTATGCAATTAGATGAATTCATAAATCAAACTAATCACCTACAACCAATGGACATTTAGTCAAACAGTTGGCATGCAACCTACTATCTCAATTAAAATGCTCAAAAGATAACTATAAATGACCAACAACTTGTGATTCTTATTTGTATTGATGATTTGATACAATGTTCCACTAGACTAGCCAAGACTCTTGGCATAAACAAGAATTACAATTATATGGTATGTTGGTATGAAAGATGCACACCTACATCTTTAAATATAAATTATACTAAATGATGAATTATATGCAATGACACCTGGTTGGATTGAGGCGCCCTTGAGAACAAATGAAGGAGCAAGTAATTTCCAAGTGAAAAGATGATCTCCCAAGCCAAATCAAATTTTCCAAGCCAACCACCCTTGTTCTGGTCTGATCTCAAATTTAAAATAATATGCAATGAATATTCATTGTCTTAATCATCTAATATCATCTCCATGCTTTAATGAAGTGGGTGCACCAATCCAAGGAAAGAATTGATGCAAATTTGAACCCCCACAAGCAAAAACATCCCTCATAATGGCATCCTTCCTTAACTATAAATATCTGATTTTATATCAGATTTCTCTATAATGTAATCTTCTCTCTTAACCAAGGAAAATTGATGCTAGTATATATATAGAAACTAACACCAAAATATAGCTATGCAATCTCCATAAATTCACCAAATCAATTTCTCCAAAATTGGCCAATGGCCACAAATTTTGATCCAATTAAGATGATTGAAATATCACCTCCAAAATGCAACCCTTCAAGAGATATTTCAATCCCTCAGTTATGATATCAATGGGAGTTATAATTCTCAAAGGCAAATCAATTCACTACAGAAACCTCTAGGCTCCACAAGCATACCACAACAAAGATAACATCAAATCTGCATGATTCATAATGGTAGCCCACACCTCCCTTTATACTTTTTTTCTTTCCTTCATTTGGGAAGCTTCTAGAAACATCATAATATTTTTTTATTATTATTCCCTTTTAATATTATTATATTTGCACTTTAATATAAAATAATGAATTATAACATAGAGTACAAATATAATATCATTTTATAACATGAAATTTCTAAAAATAGAAACATTCTAATAAATCATTAGAAAACCTCTATAATATGTCAAAACTTCCCCAAAGAAACCAACTGCCATTTGGGTAACTATGGAGAAGACCCTCTAACCATGTTGTATTAGCCTATGAGGGCCATTGATAGGCTAATCATGATAAAATTACAATGTCTAGATAGAAGGGAACATTACAAAATATGAATACCTATAACTAAAGATAATGGTAGACAAAGACCAAAACCAAAGTTACAGCTATTTACATTTAAACAAAACAACAAAGACAAAGAAAAAGATAAACATAAATGAACCAAACTTAAAATCAAGATATGAATAATTAGGATTCAAGTAAGAACAAAAAAAATTAAAAACAAAAAAGCAAGAAAACAAAGAAGCAAGACCAAATAGGAAAATAAAAGACCAAACAACATCAGCAACAATCAAATAAACATAAAAGAGACAAGCAAAAACATATAGTGAAACACAAGACCAAAGTGAGATAAGAAGTAATAAAAAGAGAAAAGGAGAAGAAACAAATGCATAGGTGTGAAATAAAAACAAAGCACTAATAAAACACAACAAAACACCAATAAAACTCAAATAAACACATAAACAAAAACCAAGTTAATGCGGTTTAAAAATAATTATTCATGTTTGTGTAGTATAGATGTTACTTTCCACTACAATGTAACAAAGAACAAGGACACAAAAGTTGTTCCCTAATTAAAGAGGAATAACAACAGAAGAAAACAAAGAAGAGAAGTAAAGGAAGGGGTTGGCCAAGCTGACTCTAGATGTACAAGACAAGTGGACATTGCCTACATAGTTCCATGGATGTATGTTCCAACATGAACTTTAGGCCAAATATAGTTCTCCTAGGAAGTGGGATAAAAAAAATGATGATGACCAAAAACATATGATTAATGTTGTATAAGAAAAGGGAAGACTTTAAAAATGGATTGGTCTTGTAAAATGACAAGTTGCTGAGAGGAAGGAGAATGATCTTGCAAAACAGTAAGTGCATGGGACAAGATGACTTGTACAGTGGAAAGTCAGTAGGATAAAATTCTTGAAAAATGGAAAGAGCATGAGGTGAAGAATGTACAAAAGTGTAAGATAATGTTTTCATTCTTTTATGGATCCTTTTCTAATGTTTTTGGTGTTCTTGGGGATAAAATATGTACAAAGGGGGACCAACTAGTCAAGGAGATGCTCATCTGAGAGTAGAAGTTCTAATAAAAAGCTAAGCCAGCTACAACAACAATCATGGATATAAACAATGGATTAGGTAACTAACTGATAACTCCAATAACAACTAAATTTGGTTACAATGGCACATGCTCACAAATTAGTGAGAGTGAGAATCTTGAAAAGACAATAATGTTCAACAAAGAGTAGCAAATGTAATATAGAATAGTGTGCATCATGAAATCAATCTGAAGAACTATGTGACAAGCAAAGATCCTGAGTTGTAAAGGTGTTCTTGTTCATTTGTCTATAGAAGAAGATGTAAAATATTGTCCTGACTAAAATGCTTTATAGAACTAGCATTGAAGGTATTTATAATGCTGATGAGACATAATCAAGATCATAATTGGTCAAGGGTCAATAGTGTTTGGGTTATAACTAACCCAAGACATAAAAAAGAATAGGGTTCTCAAAGAGAATAATCCAAAGAATATGTTTCTTAAAGAGAAAAACACAGGTTATGATAAAATGCGTTCAGAGTACCAATGGTCCAAAAGATTTCATTGTCTAGAGTTGTGAAAGTAATAGGGTTATGTGATAGTGGTCAAGGGTAATATAAAATTATAGGATGAAATTTGTTCAGCACAAGTTTCCCCCAAGTAAGGGATCTTGTAGACAATGGTTTGAAGTTGTTCAGGTGTAGAACCTCTTAAGGTGCACAATGTTCATGGGCTCTAAAAGTTCCTCACCATTTGGTTTAGCCAGTCAATATGCCCCTGATCCATAGTTTGTCATGATAATGAATGGTCCTAACCAATTAGGTTGAAACTTATCTATTTTCTTGCATTCAAAAATTGTGTTCTTTTGGTTCTCTTTCAAGACCAAATCACCAATCTCAAACTCCTGAGGGAGAATACACTTATTGTAGCTTCTCCACAATCTATTCTAATAGGTTTGCAAGTTTTCTAGGGTAGTTAAATGCTTGCCATCAAGAAGTTTTAGTTCTTATAACCTTGAGAATTTATAGTCCTCATCATCTTCAATATGCTCCAGTGATACTCACAAGGATGGCATCTCAATCTATATCGAGATAATAG
Source organism: Torreya grandis (assembly GCA_037957365.1). Classification (NCBI taxonomy): domain Eukaryota; kingdom Viridiplantae; phylum Streptophyta; class Pinopsida; order Cupressales; family Taxaceae; genus Torreya; species Torreya grandis. The sequence goes on along the minus strand of JARHVA010003626.1, from coordinate 326,052 downwards.
CTTCTATGTCATAGATAAGGGAGTATGGATTGGCTCATGTCGGGGTTCAATGATTGGTTTTGTAATCCTAGAGGGTAAGAAAGATTTGCAAGTGCCAATTATAGCCAGTGTCATTGACTATATTCTTTAAAATGGCTATAATGGTTTTGTTTGATGCCTTGACTTGTTCATTGCCTTGTGGGTTATATGGAGTTGATTTCTTGTGCTTGATCTTAAATTTTGCACAAAGAGATTTTACATCTTGGTTTACAAAGGATCCATCATTATTGGATATAATGTGTGCAAGGATGCCATATCGATAGATGATATGGTAATGGATGAATTTGGTAATCTACTTTTTGGTGACATTAGTGAGAGGAATGGCCTCAATCCACTTAGTAAAATACTCAATAGTAGTCAAGATATGCTTATGGCCATCTAAATATGTTGGGTATTTTATCTATGAGATTGAGGCCTCATATTAAGAATGACCATGGTGTTGTGATCATTTGTAGTGTTAAAAAAGGTGCATGTGTTAAATTTTCATGTTTCTAACAATGAACGTGCTTCCATATATAATTACAAGCATCAATCTCCATTTTTGGCCAATAATAACCTATTCTAAGGAGCTTATTTGCTAAGACTACACCATTGGTGTGAGCCCCACACATTCCTTTATGAACCTCCCTCAACGCTTGGTTGGATTCTCCTAAAGATAAACAATGAAGAAGCATTCCATCATAACTTTTACAATAAAGGGTTTCTCCTAGGAGGGTATGACATGATAAACGATGATGGAATAATTTTTTATGACTATTGGATAGGTCAACTCGATAAACATGATCATGGAATTAGTTATAAAAGTCTTAAAACCAAGGTAATTTAGGTGGGGATTGGGACCAATAATGGTGCATACCCTTTCTGAATCTAGTATAACATGTGCAAGATGAAGAATATTTTCAATCAAGAACTAATACTCTTTAACTCCACCATCAATTTGTATCATGGATCTAATCATTGCCATTATGTCGATAGATCTATTGTTGGCCCTTAAAACTTGTTCAAACTATAGATATTTAAAATGACCTTTGAGATTATCAACAATTTGATTGTAAGGAACAAGCTTGTCATTTCTAGTTTGATATTAATTAGTGGTTTGATTAATGATTAATTGAGAATCACCATAGACCTTTAAGCTCTGAATATCCCATCATTTATCAAGGTAAAGCCCTACAATCAATGCCTCATACTTGGCCATATTGTTCATATAATGAAATTACATATGAAATGCTTTGGGAATCAAATCCCCTTGGGGTGTAATCAATAATATGTCAACTCATGATATATAGAATGTAAAGGAACCATCAAAATATAGCTTCCATTATTAAGTTTCCTATGTTTTTTGTTATATTTCCATTATAGAATCATCTGGAAAGTCAAATGTCATAGGTTGAGTATCTGTGATAGGGGCATCTACAAGTTGATCAATAATAACCTACCCCTTGATTATTTTTTAATTCTGATACTCAATGTCAAATTCACTTAGGAGCATAACCCATTTATCCATGCATCCTTGAAGAGTTGCTTTAGACAATAGGAATTTGAGAGGGTCCACCCTGGTGATGAAAATGGTTTTATTGTTTAGCACATAATGTTACAATTTTTGGGTAACAAAAACCATAGATAAACACACCTTCTCAATAGGTGTATAATTATGTTCATAAGCCACTAGAGTGTGGGTTAGATAATATATTGCATGTTATTTACCTAGATCATCATGGTGGGCCAAAAGTGCCCCTAGTGTATGCTTTGTCATTGAAATGTAGAGAAGCAGTGGTCTTCCATGTGTTGGTGGTCTCAAGACTAGTGAATTGGCCAAATATGTCTTGAGTTTCACAAATTCTATCTGACAATATTCATCCCATTGATAAGTTACCCCTTTCTTCAAAAAATGGGTAAATAGGTGGTACTTATCTGCCAATTGAGAAATGAACCTGCATATAGATTGGATCTTTCCTTGCATGCTTCACAGTTATTTAATATTATTTGGTGTAGGCATCTCCACAATGGCCTTGACCTTGGTAGGGTCACATTTAATCTCTCTTTATGATATAATGAAACCCAAAAATTTCCTTGATGTGACTCTAAAGACACATTTCTTAGGATTTAGGCAAACTTTATATTCATGAAGCCTCTCAAAGATTCTTCATAGAACATCAAGATGCTTAGCTCTTGTTCTTGATTTTTCTAGTATATCATCAACATTGTCCTTAACAATATCATGCATCATGTCATAAAAGATAACAGTCAAGGCACATTGATATGTAGCTCAAGTGTTCTTCAAGCCAAATGACATGATTTGGTATCAAAATGTTCCCCACGGAGTGGTGAATGCAGTATTGTGTTGATATTCTTAGGTTATCTTGATTTTATTGTATCTATAAAATACATCTATTAAGGACAGCATCTTATACCCAAAAATAGAGTTGATAATTATGTCAATGTTGGGTAGAGGAAAATTAGCTTTGGGGCATGCTTTGTTAATATCTCTGAAATCAGTACAAAGTTGTATACCCATTGTCTTTTTATTCACTAGGACTATGTTTGAGATCCACTCAGATTAATCCAGTGGCATAATAAAACTTGTTCCTAGCAACTTTTCTAGTTTTGCTTTAACCAATAGGGCGATGCTTGGATGCATATTCCTCAAATTTTGCATGACAAGTTTAGCATTGGGATAGACAAAAAGGTGATACACAACCAAATCTGGATCTAAGCTTGGCATGTTAGAGTATGCCCATGCAAAGATGTCAATATTATCCATTAAGAGGGATATAATTTGTTCATGTTCTGCTTCAATAAGGGAAGCTCTAAGATAAATAATTTTGGGATCCTCATAGGTTCCCAGGTTCACTTTTGTCATGTTTTCCATAAGAAGTGTGGATCCATATTATAGAATTGTAGGCAAGGTATGATCGTGATCATCTTCTTTTGCCACATCTTCTTTTTATTCCTCCTAAAGTTTTGGATAGTGTGATAAATCAAAATTTTCCATCTCAGGTAAAGGCCAAGTTACAAAAACCTCTAGAAAATGAAGAGCAAGATGCTCAAACATTTGTTATTATTATAAAGAGATGCTTGTACTAGATATAGAACTTGGGATAGATGGACCTTCTACATCTTGAGGGGATGAGAAAACTTTCTCTGCCTAAGAGTGCTTGAAATAGGTTTTCACTCAAAGGCTTGTCTTTTTCTTTACTTTTTCCCTAATCGATGAGTGCTTCAAAGAGGTTTTTTACTTGAAGATCTTGATGTTTGATCTTGATTGTGACCAAGAAAGTTTGTTTGCTCTCTAAATAGTCAAAGGGATCTAATGAAAAATCAAATCCTTGTTTGTGATCACTAATGGACAATACATCTCTTAGGCCCATGCATTATGTAAGTGATTCTTCATTTTGAAACTCATCGAGGCATATGACCAAAATTTACTAGTCCCAATCAATGAGTTCAAGATGGCAAAGGCATAGGGAATAATGAGGGTTTGCTCCAAGATGGGAAGCTCCAATGGTTAAGGTTAAAATGGCATTTGAATCAAATAGGTCCATGTCAACAAGCTCATCAAAAAGGCTATAATGGGATGTTGTGTCACTGCCAGGAGTCTCATTACTAGTTGATTCAAAAGAATCACTATCAAAAGTTATGAGGTCACCCTCAAGTAGTATAAATCTAATACCATGATTCAAATTAGATACTCCAGCCGATAAGGATTTTAGGATTCTTTATGCTCGTGGGCCAAGGCTTTTTCCTATATAATCAAGATGATCCATGATTTGATTAGAGATATGATACTTTAGATTCTTAAATCAATTAGAAAGGCCTTCAAAATATAACCAATCCCCCTCAGTAACAACTTCTTGATCTTTCTTTGGTGCAATATTAGGTACAAAAACCATAGGTGGTTTTTGTTGTTTCTTTTGTTTCCAAATCATTGTGGGTCCATTAATATTTTTAGAAGGTTTAGGCTTACCAAATGTTTTTATATTTTTAGGCAACTTTTCAACATAGAAGGCATCATTAATACTATATGTAGAAATGCCCATGTCTTTAATAATAACCTAATTTATAAAAGCTATGGGAAATAGATCAACCAAAGTGGAAGCAAGATCACTAGGGTTGATATAATCGGATGGAGGTGGATGTGAAACTATAGTCTTGTTTTTCTTCGCAATGAATTTAGAACCTAGACAATAGTTATAATTGCAAAATTATACCTCAAGATGTTTGCAATATTCATAAGGCTATTGATCGACAATAATAGTAACCTCAATCCCATCATAGGGAAACATAAGGCACTAATGTAGGGTGGAAGGAATGGAATATACTTCATGGATCCAAGGATGACTAAAAAGTATGTCATAGGGAAATTCAATGTCCATAATATGAAGCAATGTATGATGTGAAATGAACCCAACAATGATTGGAAAATAAATAGTACCTATAGACTCCCTTTTGACATTGTCATAAGCCTTATTAGTGATTGTCTCTAGCTGAATGTCTCTTGTAGTATAGCCCAATCTTTGTACCAATTTAAGAGATATGATGTTTAGTCCCAAACCATTATCTATAAAAACCTGCTTGATCTTATGGTTTCAATGATTACTTTAATGTATAGTGGGTTATTATGTCTAGGTCCAAGTGTAGACATATCTTTTTAATCAAACATCACTTGACAAAATGAAGATAAATGTCCCACAAGGTTTTGGAATTGTTCAAGGTTTATATCATTGAGAACAGTGTATTTTTGTAAAAGATTGTTCAAGATAGTTCTATGGACTTTAGATGTCTTCAAGAGATCCAAAATGAAAATCTGTGTAGGGGTTTTTCTCAATTAATCTGATAGACTATAAGGATTTTCAACATTAGGATGAGATATCTTAGATTTGGTTGGGATAGTAGTCAGCTTTGGATCTATTAGTGTAATGTTTGCATAGGTTCTATGGAAGAAGTAGGTGAAGGGCCCTAGAGAGTAACTCATGAGCGTCTAGTTGTGACTGCGTAACCTAAAGGTGACAGGGAGCTAATATAATCAAAAGATGAAGGAAAAGGGCCTTGGAGGGTGACTCATAGGTGTCTAGTTGTATTGCTATAAATTTTAGTTGGTAAGGAGCCATTATAATTAGAAAAAGGGTGTTGCCCAGAAATAGTAACCCATGTAGATGGAGTTGCAATAGAATTTTGTGAACTTGACGTAGTACTACTAAAGAGAGGGTGTTGACCCTATAATGATGGGTCCTCTACTACAAGAAGCATGAGATGATTCACGTGGTTTAATAGTAATAATGGCAATATGGGTTGTATAAATACATCCCACAGTATTTTTATAGTCATAAGGCATGTTGTTGTAACCCAGATTATTAGTATGGGTATTATGATCATGATAATGCTCATGTTGATTACAATTTTGACCTTGATTCTAGTTTTGATTCTACAACTGTCTTTGGCTTTGTCCTTGGTTTTGATTTTTCTTTGGTATCAGTTGATTATGTCAAGGAAAGGGGTCCTTGTAGATTCCCATATCCTGATTAGGAGTCAATTTAGTCTCAACTTCACCACTCTCAATGAGATCTTCAATTATATGTCATAATTGGATGTAACAATAAGCACTATGAGAAATAACACAGTGAAAGTTACACCATTCATTCTCTTTTTACCAAAATAGTTTTGGTTGATCTTGAGGAAATGGCCTTGGTACTGGCCATACAATCAGGTTAGTTGTTACAAGCTTTTTGAACACTATTTTGATTGGTTCTCCCAATTTGTTAAAGACCCTAAAACCATCATGGTTGCTCTCTATGGAGGCTATCTCTACAAATTAGGTAGTGGGTTATGGGAAACTAATTGTATATTTGGGGCTGGTAGAGCCTACACTATTTATACGTGCCTTGTTTCAATCACCCCATTTCCAAACATGTTCTTGTTCTTGTTAAAGCCTTTAGGTTTATCTTGTGTGACTATCTAACTAGTAGATGGGGTTTGATTTGATGTTTAACCCTGTGCAAAGATCTTAACAAGGCCCTTGGAAATAAGATCCTTCTCAATTTGTACACCTTTGTCTATGATCTCCTCAAATGAGTTAGCACAAGTTAGATATAGATTGTGTGTGACCTCAACATGTAAGTTCTATGTAAATATATCTACCAACTATTTGTCTAGCAAGTTATGTTGAAAGAGACCCACTAATGTTCTCCATATTTATAGATATACGATAAAGTTTTCTCCATCATGTTGCTTAGCTTTGCATAAATCAACAATGGTAAATTCATGCTCAATGTTGTACAAGAAATGGTTAACAAACTTTTCAGATAAGTTATTCCAATTCGTAATTAATCTTTTGGGTAACTTAAGTAGCCAATCTAAAGTTTTTCCTACTAAACTTCATGAAAACAATCAAAGTAGGAACATGTTATTGTAAGTAACCTCTTGACATAATACAAAAAATGCCTAGATATGTTCACGTGGGTTACTCTTTCCTTTATATTTATCAAATTTGGGTGCCTCAAAATGATTTAAAAAGGGGACTTAGATAATTCTTAAATCAAATGGATATGGACATATCTCATCAAATTTGTACTTTTTGATCTTGTTTCCAGTCTCCAAACATGACACAATCTCCTTCATGGAGTTTCGCTCTTGCATGTTTGGTGTATTCAGGGGTGAAACATAGTTTTGTTGGAGTGGATTGTGCCCCTATTGTTGTTTTTGTTGGGGTGGAATATGCCCCTATTGTTTTGTGTATTTTTTAGGGATGTAAACCCTACGTTCCATGACTTAGTTTTGATTTGATCCTAAATTCAAGTAAATAGGCTGTTGATTCCTCATAATTTGTTACCTTAAACTATATGTGCTTTATTGATTTTGGGGATTCCTTACTCTATTCATCATTTTTTATGTTAGTTGAGATGAACTAACCAAATTGTCTTTAGGGATTTTCTCAATTAAAACTAAGTGTTTGGGTTTCTATGTTTGTAAAGTGACAAGAGGCTCTTGGTGATTAAAGAATGTGTGTTCTATGTCTAGCAAAACATTTTACACAACCTCTTGTGTTTTATTATGTTCATTTGAGACACCTTAATTAGTTGTTGGGTTCTCAATCAATGTTTGTTGTATATGTTTAATCACATTTCTTTATTCCTTAGAGGCATCATTATGGATTGAAGTAGCAACAAGAGAGTTGGTTAAGTCTATGATAAGTTGATCGATATACCATTGACTTATTTTCTTAATCTTGTTAACAAGATATAGATTAGTTAGTTTTGACTCTATAATTATTTCTTTACCTTTGTTAGAGGAAGAAGGTATGTTTGATTTTGCAAAAGCTTGCTCTTGTTGTTATTCTTCTCTAACTAAGGTGTGCAATTCCTCCATAGGAAAATCTGAGGGTAGTCTAGCACCATAATCTATCAACCTAAGGAGTGATTCATCTTAGTTTTCTTGATATTCAGTATAATCCCCTTCATATCCTATAGTTATAGGAATGTCTTCAAAGACAAAGGAATTATCATGTCCATCATAAAAGTGCTCATCCTCATAGCTAGGGTCGTAAGGGACCCCACTACAAATGAACCTTTGAGTCATGTCTAGAAAGGGTTGCTCTATACGTTTGAATAATTTGGATCAACTTTGTGTAAATGTTTAAACAAGGTATAGATCTTGATCTTTATTCTAATCAAATGACTAAGGTATCAAAGAGACTATAAAAAGAAGGGTGGCTTGGAACCAAACACAATTAGAAGAATGTGTTCATGAAACTACTTAACCTTGGGTAGGGTTGAAATCATATGAATTGGAAGAGGGTATGATAACTTGAAAAGCCTAGCGTGTCACTAGTACACTAAAACGTAGGCTTTTGAGATACATCAATACCATAAAATTTAGTTCAACTTTGATGAGTTTCTATTAGAAAACTATAAGTAAGCACTTAAAATTAGGAAGGAGATTATGTAAACCAAGAAACTCGTGATGTAGAAACATGAAAGAATTCTTAAGTATAAAACTAGAACCAAACAGGCAACACAATACCACCATATGGTAATAGGAATGGTATTATAAAATGTGTTATAGGACTCAAAGTGTGAGCGATACACAAGATGAATTGAGTCCACCAAAGATGATAATGCGATAATGAGTCTATAAACGGACCTTAATTCAAATGGGAAATTGAACCCAAATTAAAACAAGTCAAGTACAAATGGCAAACCCAATTTAACACATTGACCTTTAAAACTTATAAAAGTCCAATTCTAAATTTAAATTATCGATGAGGGACTTAAGAAAATTTGAAAAATTATCTAGACTCAAATGGGCATCATAATTACCCTAGTTAGAAGATATGACACAATGTTTAATATGACAATTTTGAACAAGGAAAAGATTGATTTTTACTTGGATAACATAATCCCTCCTTGTTCAAGACATTTGTGGACAATGTGTTTGATTATGTAACCTTTTGTTAACAAACAAGTTTTGACTCCAAACAAGACCAAGACATCTAAGATAAAGACAAATCAACTAATTAATCATTTTAAGCCCTAAACTGACAAGGTATGGCAAAGTAGGGTTAACTAAATTATCAAGTTTTTGAACATTTCTAGATGGATCTCATATCTACCAAATTTCATGTCAGCAAACAAGAGAAGCATCACATCATTTATCATATGGTTTGTTGTAAAAATGTCTTGTTATTTTTATAACCACTACATTCATCACTTGCTCAGTGTAGTGTGATATCCAACATACTCAAACGTCTAAGACTTAGCTTCTATTAATGAAGATAGTTTAACCATTCAAACCATCATCTTAGTGAGGGGATCTCAATTTATATACCCCTAATGAAGAGGGGTTGAAGGAGATGCTGAGAGATGAAGCCCTGGGTCAAAGCTTCCCTATAAAACTTATGAGAGGTAATGAAGTCCCCCTCACAAGCCAAGATGCAATGAAATAAAAACTAAGTAAAAGAGATTTAAGATTGTTTCTAGATCACCCAAACCATGTGGGTCTTGGGGAGAGCCTTCAAAACATCTCTTATATGCCTTTAAAATAAGGAAATTTGTAATGAAGATGACATTTTTGATCCCATATGTTTCTTATAGGGGATGGGGGGACATCATACACGCACAACTTCTGTTTTACTCAAAACAAATTTAAACCAAGCAAATAATAATAAATGACTTACTTAAAATAAAACTTTGAAGTTAGTTCAGATTTAAAGTACTAAATTGAAATGTTTGGTGGTGTTCTTTGGCCCCTTAGCCTTAAGTTACAAATTTTTTTAAAGAAGAACTTAAAAAAATATTCAATATAAACAAGCAATTTTTCATTAAGCACTAAATAGAAATGCTCCTAATTCTTTTTAAGCACCCAAAAAGAGTTTTAAAAGACTTAATTAAGCACAAATGGATCACTTTCTAAGTAGGTCCTTCAAGAAAATGGTTAACATGTAGTTTAGTTTTGAAACACTTTTTCAAATGAAATAAGTAAATTTAAAAATTAAACTCTTGGGTTCACATAGTGCAATCCCATGACTCCATATTCCAATATCACAACTCTGCAAAATTGTGATTGTTTAACACAATATCACAACTCATGGGTTAGTTAACTAGAAATCGACAATATGGCTACTCAAATTGATAATAATGTAAGTTATAGTGCAATATCATAACTACGAGAGTTGTCATATTATCATTTAACCACTAATAGTTTAACCATAATACCATGACTCATAATGGCAATATCATGACTATCAAGTCACAATATTACAATATCATGACTATCAAGTCATGGTATTGTAATATCATAACTTATAAAATCATAATATTATAATATTGCTACTATCAAGTAGTGATGTTGTAATATCATAACTTAACTTGTAAATAGAGAAAAAAATAATCCAAAAAAAAATAGTTAAGATGTAATAGCGTGACTAAAAAACAAAATCATGACTATGTCAATTGTGGGATTGTGGTCCAGAGGACAATATCACAACTTCATAGTGACAATACTGTGACTTCCAAAAAATATTTTTTTACTCAAAATTTTCACTCTTTTTGCTCCTACACTCCAAGATTTTGTATAAAAATGGTTAGTAGGTTGTTTGTAAGAGTTATTTGATCAAATTCGTAGGGTGAGATCCCACCAGGTATGGCAAAATGTAAAGTAGATTACAAGATTTGATTAGTCAAGCATTAGTCAATAAAATAAGAAAAAATGCATAAAGAGCTAAACAAATCAAGATAAACTATTCATGTGGGGGTTTCTAATGATAACAAGATATAAATGAAAGCAATCAATCAACCATTACCTTCCCAAATGACTCCATTACTCAAAGGTGGCTCCAAGCATGTTTTCCCCTTAATTAAGAGAGCTCTAGTCTTTGTCAACAATGGCTTCTTTGCTCCTCCATTACCTCAAGAACTCTATGCAAAACCTAAGCTCATGATATAAACTATCTAATATGCCTATCAATTAAGCTAATTCAAATTCAAATAACACAATAATCAAAACACAAATGACTTGTGGAGAGATTTTAGCATTATAAGTTTACACAATTTAATCTTAGGAAATTGTGTGAGAGGCCTCGTATTTATAGATTTTTACAAATTATTAGAATGAACTGTGACCATCCATCTTGATATCAAGATGTGTGGCCAAGAATCCATTCAATTTTGGAGGTTCAAGTCAAAAATGTCCTCATAATGATTTGGGAGAAGGGGCATTAATTAGGTATGGGTGCCCATAATTTAGATATTTTATGCATTTATCGCTAGTGAATGCCATTCCATAGATGATGTTACTAGGTGATGCATATATTGGGAATCAATTTTCAATATTGAATTAATCAATAACCTTCATGGAAAATCCACTTAAGCTCCTGATTTGAATTAATTGGCCTTAAACAAGATTAATCAATATTTGTGCAATTCTTTGAAAATTGGCCCTCAATTAATCAAAATGGTTAGAAAGTCATTTTAATGGGTTGTAATTTGACTCAGGAAGAATTGAAAGGTGATGTTAGATGCTTTATAACTATATTCTCATTTAGGATGTTGTCAACACAAAATAACAAAGGTACGTGACGTGTACTAATGAATTAAAAAAAAGAGTGATTCAGAGCACAAAAAGGTGAAATCATCATTTTGATTCAAAATGAATTGATCAAAGTTAGGAATCACATAAAATACATTACCCCATTTAGGGATACTTTAGCCTAAATTGGTACTTGTAAATGACAAGTTTGAACCATTTAGTGCATTTTAGTGATTTTGACCTAAATTATATATTTGAGTGTAATTTGAGTAAGATTGACAATTTTAACACAAATGATTTTAGAAATTTGATGCCTAAACATACTAGTAGGGTCATCCTCGCCAAAAAAATCCTACATACTCGGTATTATTGGTGAACTATGGATGTAGATGCAACTACTTATGTCAAAAGGTGTGATAAATGTCAAAGGCATACCAATCTAATTCATACCCTGACCAAAATGTTAAAATCGATGCTTACACTATGGCTATTTTCAACATTAGGACTCAATCTCTTTGGTAAGATTAACCCTACCTCCTCCGATGGACATAAACGCATCCTTACCGCTATCAAATATTTCACTAAGTGGGTTGAAGCTATATGCCTCACTTATGTGACTAGAAAATAGATTTCTAAGTTCATATTTAACCATCTCATTTAATGCTATGGTATCCCATCTGATATTATATCTAATAATGGTAGATCGTTTAAGAATAAGGATGTTAAAACGCTTTGTGTTGAGTATAATATCACTCAATATTTTTTTACAGCATATTACCCACATGGCTAGGTAGAAGCATCTAATAAAACCATTGTCAACATCCTCAAAAATATTGTCAATGATGCTGGACGTGATTGGTACCTCGAAATCTTCCATGCCCTCTAGGCATATCTCACTAGTTACCATACCCGAACATGAGCCAGTCTATATTCCCTAGTTTATGGCACTAAGGCCATTCTTTCCATTGAGGTTGAGTTACCTTCTCTATGAATCTCCTTGAAACCTGTCTTAGATGATGAATATTATCGAGTAGCTCGCTTATAAGAGCTAGAATTACTTGATGAAAAATACATGGTCATTTTTAATAGCCTTCAAACATACTAGAACAGACTCCATGACCACTATAGCTGGCACATCAAACATAGATAATTTGAGCTTGGAGATCTTGTTCTCAAAGAAAACCAAAAGAACACCACAATAAAAAAGAAGAAGGGCAAGTTCAAACCCAATTGGATAGGCCCCATACATCATTATTGAAAATCATGAATTTGGAGCATACAAACTTGATACAATAGATGGAGATGAACTTGATGAGCCGATGAACATTATACAGCTCAAACAATACTTTACTTAAGATATTTGAAGTATCGTTTATGATACACGTTTACATTGTACCATATCATCATCTTCTTTGTACCATACCTTATACCATTCTACCATACCTTTCCTATCAACCAAAGATTGTTTTTTAACCCTTGCTACCTAACCCTTTGATCTTGGTTTTGTTCCATTGGTTCTTCATCCACCTTCAACAAATAGATTTAGATCAAGTTTCAATAGTTGATTCAATATTCAAGACAAAGTTAGTATCATGGACCAGTATGGTAGTGGTTTGGCAGTTACATTTTTTATTTTTTATTTTATTTCATTATGAGTATTCTTGATTATAACTGCCTTTGGGCAACTCAATTTTCTATTATATGCTACTAATTATAAATACCTTTAGGCAAATTAGTATCATTGACCTATGTCATTATTTTCTAATTATAACCACCTATGAAAAAATTAGGAATAGAACCTCTATCATGCCTTAAATTTCCACATTGCCATTCATATGCCTATGCCATTTTCTTAATTTAAGAACTTGTTTCTACCTAGTCAGATTCCACCGCTAAAAGGTAGAACTATAGTGACTTGAGGTCCTAATGGGACTATATAGGTGGTGCTCGATTCACATTGAAATCAGCTCAGTCACCCTTTGCCACACTCTTGCCATTTTGTGAGCAATTTCTAAGTTAAAACGCTCTCACCATTTTGCAAGAAAGACCGTTTAGTATCTCCTCATTCTCAAATCAAGTTGAGATACATCAATATTTCAAAAACATTGGTAAAATCCTTAGAAAATTCTTTAAAAAATATCAAATTGAGCACTTATTTGCCTTAAGGATTCTAAGACCCCTAACTATTTTATAAGAAACCACTTGTCATTTAGTTTCCCCATTCTTATTTCTCTTAAGCCTTATGCTCTCACCCTTTTGCGAGTTTCTATTTTGTGCATTATGGATTCGACTTTGATACATTAATGACTGCTAGGATTTATTTTATGTTCTCATCATTTTACAAGTCTTCTCTTTTTCTCTTGCTCTCATCACTTTGTGAGACCATTCCCATATTTCTTTTATAACATAATCATATTTTATTTATCATCATTTTTATTCTATTCCATATCCTTAGAGAACTACATTTGACTTGAAGTTCACATTGGACCTTGCATTCATAGAACTATATAGGCAACATCCACTTGCCCCTAGTGCATTTAGAGTCAACTCGACACCCTTTTCCTTTTCTTCTATTCCCCCCATTTCATTTGTTTATTGTCTCATGTAGCCTAGAAGCAATGTTTGTCATCTTGTTTGTTTCATTATTTCCTTATAGCCTAGGGGCAACCTTTTTTCATTTTATTTTTATCTTGTGTTTGCATTAACATTGTGATTAACCATTGTTTATCTTTGTTTCATTTTGTTCTTGTTGTTTTGTTCTATCTTTTTTTTCTAATTTCTTGGTGTTTTGTCTTCCTATTTGTTTGATTTCATTGTTGTGCCTTGACTTAGTATCTTTACTTTCATTGGGTGATTCCTTGTGTGTTATACTTAAATCTATCCATAATCATACATGGACATTGTCATCATGGTTTTTATCATTGATGCATTATTTTTAATTATTTATTAGATCACATGTCAGTTCTTATGCATATTTTAGATAAGTTATCATTGTGTTTTCTACCATGATACCTACCATCATGTGTTATAACAAAAATTAGCTTGAAAAATATTATAAGCAATGCGGCCACGGTACTTCTCCTAGGTACTTGACAAATACCTGATCTACCTAAATAATTTTTTCATGTACAGAATAATTAAATCATAAAATAATTTTAATCCTTGCTAGTTAGGATATGCATCTCCATTCTAGCAGGTTGCCTGAATTCATCTTTCTCTTCTGTACCATCTTACTATTACTTTGTGAGTACAAATTCTATACGAAAGCCTGCTTTTCTAATTTGCCATATTATCCCACCCATAGTACTAATGATTCTAATCACCTTTGGACAAATCATTGTGTTTCAATCTTTCTAAATGTTCATGATTATAATCACCTTTGGGCAAATCATTGTGTTTTAATTCCACACTACCATGTCAATGACTATAACCACCTTTGGACAAATCATTGTGTTTCAATCTATCCAGATGATAATGTTTATAACCATCTTTGGACAAATCATTATCTCCATCTGTCCAATTGGGGCTTATTTTTATCCTACCAATGATTATAATTGTCTCTGAGAAAATTATTGTTTTATTTTTAATGATTATAACTGCCTTCAAAAAAATCATTCTCTTGTTACCCTTATTCTTTGGCTATTATAATCGCTTTTGGGCAAAATCATTATCTTTTTACTTTGTTGTGCTGATGATTATAACTACCTGTGAACAAATCATTTTTTTTTATCTATCCAATTAGGACAACTCATTGTGCCACTAATTATAATTATATGTGGGCAAATCGATCTTTTTTATCCCATTTTACCTTTTTGGTTTGATCATTTTCCTTTTTTCAAGGGATCGATCGCCAACCTTCTTTATTGATCACTCCCTCGAAGGGGCATCCAAAGCTTATCCATCATCATTTGGGGTATTAGGCATACAAGACCTTTTCATTCTTTGAGAAGATGTTATTGTGATTATAACTTGTAACACCTTCCTAAATAGGGGCAAACTGTAGACATCCAAATCTAGCCACAACTGGGTTTCGATCAGACTTCAGACTGATTCTTACCAAACATTACAAATTAAGCCTAGAAATCATAGAATATCTCAATTTTGTTCACACATCATTTATCAATAATCAAAATAATTTGAGGCATCCCTATTTGGGATACCAGCCTGTATGCAATAATAACCTTTCACAGATTCATCCTCAATTCCCTTACGACCTAACAATTGACAATTTGGCCTATAGACCCATTAAGCAGGGCACTTGATCAAATCTTGAAAGAGCAAAAATACTAATCAAATCGAATCATATAATTAAATAAGATTAAATGCTTAGTTGAATTATCCATTTTCAATAAATAAATATCTAAAAATAGAAATTTCATAAATCAAAATATCAAACCTTTTCATCATTGCCTTTATGAGTTGTCAAGCTCCTCCAAAATATTTCAAAATATCTAATCTGAGAGTCATGCCTAGTAATTAAAAATCATAATTACATGATAATTTTTAACTCAACTAAAGTTAGTCTCAACTCACCTAGGGTTAGTTTGAACTCATTCCATATTTAAACATAGCCTTAACTCACTTTGTGTGAGAGTTAATTCTTGAGGCTATAAATACAAGGCCATATATATTGATGTTCAAGCTATCTTGGTGTAATGTTATAATGCTCAAATGGATGTAAATAAACCATGCAAGTAACGTTACCATGTCAAATTCAATAAGCCAAGCAATCAAGCCAAGGTGCCAAGGAGAGAAGAAACAAACAAAGTTTTACTGTCAAAGACTTTTTGATGCACAAATCAAGCAAGCTACTTCAACAAGCCATTTGGAGCTCTAAGGAAGGTAAAATAATGATTTATTTTATGTTTTAGTTGTGTTTTCATATGCATGCTTATTACCTATGCTCTCCCTAGTGTCTAGGCTAGAGGTGTTAGGATTTTAGCGTGTTTTTTAAATTTGTTTTATTAAACTAATACAAGACTAACCTCCCCTCTACATATTCCTTGTTCACAGGATTGAGAATGTTTCTGTATCAAATATTATTCATCTATATATATATGAGTGGTCTACAATGTCTTTTAGTTTAATTTCCCTGAGATTGTTGCGACTTTCAGGGTTAGAAATCACAAACTTATACTTGTAACTCGGCTCCTTTAATAAAAGATACAACTTTATGTGTAACATGCCATCTATTCACACATACATTTATTATATTAATTTTATCATTTGTTATATCAAATTTATGGAAAAAATGTGACATATCTTTAAAAGATAAATATGTTACGTGTCAATATAAATATTTATTATACAATGATTAGGAGCATTATAATTTATAAATAATATTGTAATATTATGTTAAATTATATTATAAACACTTAATTAAAGAAAATTAAAAGATGAATGAAAAATCCCACCTGACGTTCCATCGGGCCAACTGCGAGTGTAATTGCTTTTAGGATTTAATGCGAGTTTTATGGGATACAGGAGCTCTCGATGGATCGCATGGAAACGCATCTCGATTCTCAGGTGAGTCAACAATCTCCACTTCCATCTTCTAATTCAAAGAAGCCCTTAAAAAAGAAGGTTAGAATACTTGAGAATGCTATCAAAAACAAGAAAAAACATCCAAAAAAGCCTTTGGTTGATCTTCGACAATTCGAGGTCTTCACTGCCTCAGCAATCGAAAAAACCCTCAAATTTTCTGTATGCCCTGGTGATGATGAATCAGCGTTTTCAAAATTAGGGTTCCATTTGGCCGAGAATTTGCTTTTTTCATCTGGCTTGGTACCTGGCCTCAGTATGACTAGTGGCATCTGTAAACAACAATATGAAAGTCTTCTGGAGATGAAGTATAGTATAATGTCTGTTAGGCTTAGGTTTGGTATGGACGTTTGGGGTTTGGCTGCACAGTTAGTGAACCCCTATGAAAATTTGCCTTGTGTAACCAGTCCAGGGCTGAGTCGTGCATTTTTTAAAATGTGGGAGGTTATGAAGAATTTTGACCTTATTAAATCTGTAGTTGCCAGCCCTAGGTTTGTTTCTGTGCACCTCTGTGAAGGGCCTGGAGGTTTCATTCAGGCTGTCCAGAGATATAGAAACAACAGCGCAACAAAAGCGACTTTAAGTGATAATTTATGTCAGCACAGCCACTCAGTAGATACGTCATTTCAAAATGAATATGGGGAATCGCCTATCAATCATTCTGGGAAACTGCATACAGGAAGGGAAGATTT
This sequence comes from Torreya grandis, assembly GCA_037957365.1. NCBI lineage: Eukaryota > Viridiplantae > Streptophyta > Pinopsida > Cupressales > Taxaceae > Torreya > Torreya grandis. Next base: position 308,758 of record JARHVA010003626.1, on the reverse strand, counting down.
GTGGTTTGCCTTAACATTGGCTTCGAGTGTGGGGAATCTGATTCCGAAAGCACTTGACAAGACTAAGTTAGAAGGATTCTATCATCCACAGGTGGATATTGGAAAATTGGAAGGAGGAGGTTTAGGTTACTCAAAGGGGCATGTGCACTATGGTGCTGATCAAACAGGGGACATCACGAATCCTGCCAATATTGATTCTTTTGTTGACTATGTTCTGAAATGCAACAATGGGGAGAAGGTTGGGGTTGTCACTGCAGATGGAGCAATGGATGCATCGGATGATTTCTCAATGCAAGAAAATAGCCATCTACAGATAGCATTTTGTGAGATATGTACTGCTGTAAAGCTTCAAGCCAAAGGAGGTGCATTTGTTCTGAAGATATTTGATTGTTTCTCTGAAGCTACTGTAATGTTACTTATCATTCTTGCATCTTTGTATAAACATGTAGAGATAGTAAGATTGAGGACTACTCGCATTTGTAGCTCGGAACGGTATGTTGTGGTCAGAGAATTTCAAGGCTTGACACATTTGGTAGAGGAAAGGCTAATGGCTATAGCCAGTGATTGGTATAAAGCCTCTCAGAATGGGGAAATTGGGGGATTAAGGGTTTTGAATTGTCCTCCCAGAGGATTTTATGAGTCTCTGCTACTTTGTAATGCTGTCATTGCTAAAATACAATGTGAAGCTATCACAAAAGCTATTCATGTTGCATCAGTCTTAGGTGACTTACTTCCCGATACTTTTGAGAAAAGAAAGGGATTGATGAGCATGTTAAGACGCAAAATTAGGGTTCTAAATACGATGAATCAGAATGCCTATACCCTTTGCAACGATTTGAATATTCCGTTACGCAATGAACATAATTTTAACTTTGGATCCCATTGTGATTCTTAGATGGGATTGCAATTCATCTTCTTTGTTCAAGCAAACTTTCGTCAATCACATCTGTTGTATATTGTTTCTTATAAGTTTCCACTGCAGCATTTTTCCTTCCATTGCTCAAACATAGAATTTCTCTTGAGGAGTCAGGAGTCTGTGTATGCGAACATATAGTTTTAAGAAAAAGATTGTGTAGTATGGCTGGTTATTGTTTGTTCCTTTCAAGCTACTTGAAGTGGCAAATAGTTGGCACAAGACAGAAGCATCTCAAACCTATCATGCTATACAGTAGGGATGGTTGCTCTACCAAACTTTGTTATTTTCCTTCTAAAGAAATAAGAATGAACTATTTTGCATGTAAGTCAATATAATGTTGAAGCAGTACAAGGACACCAAGTACATTTATCTGCAAACAATTTTAAAATTGGTATTAAACATCACTGATAGGGCAAGGATGGAGAGCAATGTTAAAAGTGATAAAAGGTGGGCACAAAACACAATAAGAGAATTCAATTGACCTATAGGGCAGGGACAGCTACTCAACCAAATTTTTCTCTTCCAAAGCAATGCAACCTGACTTTATTGCATGCAAGGGCTTGAGCATTACAAGTACACATAATTACACTATATATGGTTATCAGTTAACATATTTAGAGCCTATTTTCAAAACATGTTGAGGACCACTAGACAATGGGATTAAAAAATCTCAGGTAGAGAAGATCATAGTCTACATTTTATTTTACATATGCTTTAGCAACTAGATCAGAATTGCTGAGATAAGATTAAAATTTTGTGTATAAACATTCCAGCAGTTTCACCATATGCCAGTTAGTAATAGTCTCTGTTTAAGCCAGTCTGCAAAGAGGTATTCAATGATATCAACATGTCTCTTGCAAAGATGATGATCTACCTGAATTAATAACATTTTCTTAACTGAGCATCCCAATATTATCTGTGAAACAGAATATGTTTTTAAAAGTAAAAAAAAATCACATTGAGAAAATAAAATTTAAAAAAATAAAAAATAAAAATCCTGGAAGAGACAGCATTAATTGAAAAGTTTTAATGCTGTATACTGTTGTCACAGTTACAAAATTGTTAACCAAATCAAAGTTTTCAGTTGCCTGGAGTCTTGCCAACTCAAAATAAAAACATATTGCACCAAAGCTCTCATTCTCTATAGTTATCATGATGATATAGATATTATTTGTGGATCTTAAGGATGCCTACTCGGATGTTTCACTAAAGTGTTGTATCTGAAAATGGCTAACTTGTTTTGATCAAGGAAGTATCATGGTAAGGCTGAGTTAAAATGGTGCAACAAAATATTAAAATGCTTTCTTCTTTTATTTCATTTGGAATACGTTTGAAATCTACAATCTTTGCAAGATTGTTGTAAGCTTGAGAAGCAAGCAGAATTATTTGATGCAAAGAGACATCTAAATTCAAAGGAAAAATTTGCCAACCATTACAAAGATGGGTTCAAAGCATGGAGATGAAAGAAAATACCAAAGTGGAAGATCATTACAATGGGTCTTTGATGGATACTTTTCTCTCTTCAAAAGGCTTCAAATATCTGGTAAAATCAGCATATTGTAAAGTATAATCTAAAAAAGCTAATCCATAGAATTCTACTCCAAAATTAGAGAAGACAGTTGAATTTGATAAATTTTACCAAACTTGACGAATATAGTTTAAGTAGACAGTTTAATTTGATAAATTTTACCAAACATGACAAATATAACCGAAAACTACTTGTTCAACTGATTCTACTCCAGATAAAGTTGTGGATAAAATATGCATGGCCCTAAAATGCTGAGAATAGTTTTTTGGGTATATATAGAGCACACCCTTCTGAAAGTTACTGAATACTCTGACAAGATGTATTTGCTGCTGCTTACATTTCTTAGAATATCATGATATGTGCAACGTTGACAAATGTTACCCAGGTCAAAATTTTTTGCTGCCCCAAAGCTTTCACTTAGAGTCAAAGTTGCCATTTTTGAAAAGTTTGGCAGGCTCAAGAGGGAGAAGGGGATGTTTGCCAAAAGATTGGGATTTCAAATATGCTCAGAAAGAATGTCTGTAAAAATGTTTGAGAGTAAGGAATATATAAAGTATAGGTATCGCTGAAAACAATCACAAAAGCTGTGTGTTTGCAACAAGGTGATTGCTTTAAAATACTAGAAGGTACAAATTTTCTGTGTTTTTATAATGAAAAATTTGATACAAATCCTGAATAATGTATTTCTAATGCTCAATTGCAAAAATAACAAAATCATGGATAATGCATTGCGTGTGGATTATGCCAAACAAACATAATTTTTCTTAACATAATTCAATATTACGTAACATAATTGCTTGCCATATTGGATCTCATTCTGTAGGCTAAATATATCATATTTTACCTGTCTGCTCATCCAGTAGGAAAAGGGTTCAACATTACAAATCATAGTTGTATTTTCGTTTTTTGGAGGAATTACAAAGCTGCATGTTACATATTAGTTATTTGGATATTTTTGCAACCAGATGAGCAGACTAATGTGAACTCATAAGATGGAAACTACTGCTAATCTATAGGTAAGATCCTAAATGACAACAGGTCAGAAATCATAGATCTATACATATGAAGCCCAATGGAAACCATATGGCACATACTGGAGCTTCCATAAGGACAAGAAATCGCATCAAGCGATTGATAGTTTTCATAGAGGGTAGAATCAATTAAAGACTTTTCAACTTGATGAGGTATTGGTTGAGCTAAAGAACTATTTCTAGTGTGGTGTTTGATAACTCTTATCCATATTAGCTGTGTTTATAAATAAAGAAATAGGAGAAGTTGACAAAACACAAAATAAGTTTGAACCAAAAAAAAGGAGAAAAAATGACAGATTTGTTTTCAAGCATCAGAATTGTGGTATAAACCAGTTTCATCATACACAATTTTGGATTTACTACAGTAAAATAGGAAAAAAAAATTGATAATGTTCGAAGAGTTGCTCAGCATTGACCCACTCTTCAAAACCGTGTTTTACCAAAAAAAAATAAAAAAAATGATCTTCTGGCCACCACTGAAAACTACCCTATAATATGGCAACTTCATGAAGGACAGGTACAATAAGTAGTTGATATATATATATATTTTTAAATAGCAATAAAAAGCTAAAATCATTGTGTACCACTATTGCCTTCTGATTGAAAGTTTCTGAGCCGAGGTAAATTAGAAATGATACAACTTGCACCAACTCTAAAGAAGTGATGGATTTACAACTAATTTTTCTGTATTAAGTTGTGGATATGCACCTAATTGCTTGGATTGGAACGGTTTTGGCAGATGAGCAAGCCAGTTTTTTTATTGCAGGTACAATGAGCTTTCCTTATTTATAAAATCTAGCAAACTTATTCCGTTGTTGTGTGGGCTTGGAATACAGGATCATATTATGTGGCTACCATACTTATGGATAGCTCTAAAGTAATTATTTTGCATATTAAATTTCCCTTGTTGCAGAGCTTCAAATCTATCAAGAAGTGTTAATCCTAGTTCTTGTTATATTTACACGGCAGGAGATAAATCTCAGGCTTTGATATGAAAGGTTCTTCCATCAATCAGATTATGAAAGGTTTTGACCCCATATTGGCTTAGATGTTTCCAACAGAATCCAATCAACCACCTTCAGGGGTCTTCCTCACGGGCAGATTGGGATGCAATTGCATTTTGCTAGTAAACTCCAGATATTTAGGGTTTGAAAACGTTTGCCAAACCATTTTGTTGCATCTTTAATTTTAAAGACGTATGCCATTTTCTATATGAAGATTGTATTGTCATGCTAGTCTTTTTTCCATTTTACCAGACTAGTAAGGGATTTGACTAAACCTGTGATTGTAACGGTAAGGATTTCGAGAAGTCTCTTATTTCTTCCCTGCCTACAATACTATTCAAAATTTGATTTTAAATTTTCTAATTTTCTAGTGTACTGGATTGAGGACATTGTGACAAGTGCATGGTGGATAGTATTTAAATAAAAGGGCTTGGAGGGGAAGAAAGGCTGGTCAGTATCTCTCTCTTGCTTGAATGTTGTAATGGTCCAAGAGGATTAACTTAGTGGTAAAAGGTTTTGCTCCTTTGGGAACGACCCAAGTTTGAATCACTCGTAGACATGTCAAATGGAAAAAAGTGTTGGTGGGATTTCCTCATCTGGTTTGAAAAGAAGGGAATGCTGGGAAATGTCTCAACTTTGCTTGGATCCATGCAATGGTATTTGTGCACAAGGTAGGGGTTACACAAGCACTAGTTGTGTGGGATATTGTGCAAGTTGGTTGCACAAGTTGGGATGATTGTGTAGGTTTGCATAGAGATTGCCTTTGACAGTTGCACAAGGTTGTCAACGTGTAGGAATGATGATAGAGTTGCACAAGTTATTTGACATAGTTTCATTGTACTTTGGGAGGTTGTGGAGTGAAACGCAATGGCTGCGAGGAGCTCTGCAACATGCAGAGCATTGAAAGGTTATCCGAAGGCATTTCATATAGTTGTCTAACTATATCTGTTACATTAAAGAAGTATTAGCAACATCTTAGTGGCACTCTGACATAGACCTTTTGAGGAGCATTAAATGTTGATCGCTTGGCTTAGTAGTTGGTGAATGTAGATTCCTCTATTAAACAAAAGTTACAAGTGAGTGCTAGATAAAGACACTGTTCTTTTAAGTAAGGATAGGGTGTAATAAAGGTTGTTGAATGTTGTAAACACACGGTCAAGTGTATGCATTGTAAGTAAACAATAAAATGTTGTATGAAGATGGCCTTGAGACTTGGTTTACCATTGTAAGGCAATTCAATTTTACGTTATAATTAAGTAGGTTAGTGTGTTGGTTTTTTTTTCCCTGAAAGTCTTTTCCAAGGGAAATTTTGTGTCTATCCGTGTGTGTTTATCATTGCATAACTTAGATCTCATTTGTATTTGTTTATCATGCATGATTTTTTTTCCCAACATTTGGTATCAGAGCTCGATTGTAAGATTCGTAGACGCTGGAACAATTTTTGATAAATGGTTTCTTTGAAGTTGGAGTTTTGCAGAAGATTCTTGTGTGAAGAAAATGACTAGAGGCACGAGGATAGAAATTGAGAAATTCAATGGTCAAAATTTTGAGTTATGGAAACTCAAGATGGAAGATTTCTTGGTAGATAGAGATCAATGGATTGCTGTAATAGACTTATCAACCAAGGGAATGGAACGAAAAGAATGAGGAAAAGTTGATAGGAAAGCTAGAAGCTCTATCAGATTATGTCTGTCAGATTCAATGCTACAGAATGTTTCAACTTTAAAGATTCCAAAGCTTCTTTGGGATAAATTAGGCACATTTTAGTAGGCCAAGTTGATGGTAAATAAAATTTTCCTATGAAATAAATTGTATTCATTGCAAATGAATGATGGTGACTCGGTAGCAGATCACCTAAACGCCTTCGACACTATGGTAAGCTAGTTGTCATCTATGGCGATCATTATGAATGATGAAGAAAGATGTATCACGTTGTTGTGTTATTTGCTAGACTCATAGGATAATCTAGTGATGGCAATCACTAGTACAACATCGAAGCTAAAAGTGGCAGATGTCGTAGCTCTATTATCAAAGGAAATGAGGCACAAGTCTATGGGACACTATCCGACAAACAATGCCCTAACCACACAAGGTTGCTTGCAAGAAAAAGGCAAGCAAAAGACTAAGGATAAGCGCATGAAATCTAGAAGTAGATCTAAGACTCCAAATAGATTCTTGAAGAAGTGTTAGAACTACGACAAGACATGTCATTTCAAGAAGCACTGTAAAGCAAATGTGGAAAGGGCCAAACCCACGAATGTTGCGCAATCCTTAAGGGAAAAGGTCTCCATTGATGGAGATGGAGATAAAGACATATTATATGTTACAACCTCAAGCTCACATACATGCAATGATGTGTTGTTGATTGACTTTAGAGGCTTCTATCATATGACTTACTAGGGATTGGTTTTGCGAATATGAAGAATATGATGGTGGTAATGTCCTTTTGGGAGACAACTCAACCTATAAGGTCATGGGTAGAGGAAAAGTGAAGCTGAAGTTCATAGAGGATCAAAACTCTCCTAGGTGTTTTGCACATTCCTTGGCCTTGCAAGGAATGTGATCTTTGTGAGCAAGATAAATGATGTTAGTGTCTAGGGCTCATTCAACAGAGATGCACACCAAAATAGTGCATAGAGCCATGATACTTTATTTAAGTTTGATGTGATTGCGGTAACACATGTAACATCACTGTTACCAGATTTTATTTTATTTTTACGCACATGTTATCAATGACTGATAGTGAAGACCCCAAGACGGTGAAGGAAGCTCTTGGTTGCGCAGAGAACAAGTCTTGGAAAAAGGCTATGAAGGCGGAAATGGAGTCTCTGGACAAAAATGAGGCTTGGGACTTGGTGAAGCTACCTCACGAACAAAAACATGTAGACTCCAAGTGAATTTTCAAGAAGCAAAATGCGCAAGGGAAATTGAAGAGGTATAATGCTCACGTAGTAATGACTTGGTAGCAAAGGGATTTTCACAAGCAGAGGGATTTGACTTTGGTGAGACATTTCTCTTATTGAGAAACAAACTTCAATTAGGGTCCTTCTAACTATTGTCATTGCACTTGATCTTGAGATAAATTAGATGGATTTTAAGGCAATGTTTTTCCATCGAGAGCTTGAAGAAGAAAACTATATGTTGCAACCATAAAGCTTCAAGTGGAAAGGGAAAGATGACTTGGTTTGTAGGTTGAAGAAGTCCTTATATGGCTTGAAGTAATCACTTAGAATGTGGAATCACAAGTTCGATAGCTACGTGGTTGGACATGAAAGAGTTATCAAAACTCTTCAACGAAGATCTCTCCAAGAGCTCATTACTACAGTGATATATGTTTCAACATACATGAGAATAAACCAATTAAAGAAAACAATTGTTATTCACACAATGAAATCTGAAAAAGATATGGAAAAAGATCATGAAGCATGTATATTACAATGTAGAGCACTTGCTTATATAGACAAGGCAAAACAAAATGCAAACTAAACTAGGCAATGTGGGATAAACCCCACATAGGGCAAAACAAGGTAAAGACTAATAACCTAGAGGAGGCAATGTGAAGTCATGTGTCCGTATGGACGTCAATCCATCTTGTCAGAGTACATGGATGTCGAGTCATTGTAACCGTCAAGTTGAAGTAGGAATGGTGTTGAATATGAGGGTCACTGAATACAAACAAGGCGCTCCAAAATACTGGGTAGAATGATAAATTCGAGGAAGAATTGCTTGAACACCCTCCAACAAGATGGTGAGAAGTGAGCACAAAGACTGGTGGGGTTGCCACACTGGTGTCACTATAAAAATAACCAAGAAGGCCATGGAGTCAAGTAAAAAACCTCATATGGGTTCCGACAAATAAAGTGCCTGAAAAAGATACCCATGTACAAAGGAGAAATCTAGAAAACACTCAAAAGTGCAAAATACCTATAACTTTCATAAAGTGAAGAAAAAGGAGAAAACCCGTAGGAAAAATTTTATTCCAAAAGAGAAAAGAAGAAGAGAGCTAGAAAACCCTTCAAAGATGACGCTGAAAAAGTCCACACTCCAAGTATTCGAAAGTCACAAAAAAATTCAATCTACATGAGTGGTTTGAATCCACTACTCGATCACAAAAACAATTGACACTGGGCTTCATTAGATTAACTTCAATCAAAAAGACTGTCATTGGTGATGAAAGTACAAAAAAGTACTGCATGTGCAAAGAACACTCAACACCAAGAAGCAAAATGTACACCACACCCCCCTATACTGCTAATTGGGTGGAGTGGAAGAAAAAGCTCTGCACGAGTGGTCTAAATTCACTACTCGATCACCGAACAAGTTGACACTGTACATGCCAAAATAACTCCATGTCACGCTGAAAGAGTCAAATTATCAAATAAGACAAGATGACACTGGGATTCACTAGAATAGCTACACTTCAAACTGTGGGAGATTATCAACTGTCGAGAAGGCGGAGTTGAAAATACATAGAATGTCTCTCAAATAAGATGGCTCATAGTGGTGATGGAAGAGATAGGCAACTGAAAAAGTGAAAAGGTGCCCAAAATAGAGCACATAAATGCATGAAGGTAGACAACGTTGAATCAACAAAACCCCCATGACACTTTATAAATTAGCTCAATTACAATATAACCCATACACACAAAGCACCAAATAGAAACAATGAAGACACTGGATTTCATCAGAATAACTTCAAATAAGGAGATTGTCGACTTGTCGAATAAGCCATCAAAATAGGTGTTTTAAAAAACAAGGGAGCAAAAAAGATGTCTCCATAGAAGAAGGCAAGGTGCTAAGAAAGGGGCTTCGAGGAGATATGACACAAACTCCCAGTGTGTCAAAATACTAATGCATGTCATGAGCTGATGGAAGAGTGTGGCAAATGGCGAAAAGAGCCATAATGTATTCAAACACACCAAAAAATGATCAACAACCAAAAAAAAACACCCTAAAAAACACATGCAAAAAGACGTCGTGCTCAATCAAAAATATGTCTGAGATAGTGTATGCACAAAGTACAATGTAGGGCCCATAGCACAGGGAACCCCTTAGTAGTGATAATGCACACTTAAGAATAGGACGTTGGATTCTGTCAAAAATGCGTCCATTGAGTGCAACAAATGATGACAATGCAATCCAAAAGAAGCGAGAGGGGAGTTTGTGTTGTCTGTGAGGAGGTCTGACCCCCTGCCAGACCGGACCTCACCCTCCAATCTTTAACAAATGAAAGAGATAAGGTACGTGCAAAACAAAGAATATTCCCTCAACAAATACTCACAACATAGCAAATGTTTCACCACTAAAATGTCACCACATGACAACAAACCAGAGCATAAAGCAACACAACCAATGCAAAGAGACCCCCCCAAAATGCGACACTTTATATTTTAGTGCGTTTTATAATGTAAATAGGATCAATGCATGGGAAATGAAAAAATATGAACTTTTGAAAAAGACGAAGCTCAATTTCGAGCTACGATCAAAATTTATTATACAATCAATTTCTCATAAATGAGACCTATTTAATAAAATTTGAACTAAAATTTAAAAAAATTATTATAACTAAGGTGGACCTAGCCTTCCAGCCACTCGTTGGAACTGACAAGAAACTAAGAACCTTTTCAAATCAACTAAAGTCAAAATTCATGCCCTTATACATCCTTGTAAGCACTAAAGCGACCAATAGATCACTTAAGGCATAAATACAAGGAGTTTTAATTAAACAATTAAAAAGCTATTTAAAAATAAAATTAAAACATGCTTTAATTTTAATCATTTTAGGGCATCTGATGAAAGGTGTAACTCTATAAGTGAAGACAATCGACCAAGAGACTCTGGAATTTCCCTTATAAGTTTGTTTTCTGCCAAAATAAGGTATTGCAGATCTTTTAACTGTCCTAGCTAAGGGGGTAGACTTCCCTGCAAATGATTTGTGCTCAGGTCGAGATACGTCAATGCCTCCAAATTCTCAAGCATTGCTGGTATTTTTCCTCCATAAGCTGATCTAATTAACCGCCTCTTTGCCCCCACCCAACGACTGATAACACACAGGGCAATCTCCCTCCAAATATCTCTACTGATAAGCTGACATCATCGAGTAGATCGTGAAATTTGGCGTGGAAGTTGGCACCCCTTAGAGAGTAATGAAAGCGAGACCTCCACTTGCAGGTTGGTCCATATGCCATGTGGAGGATGATGGACAACATAACAACCATTAACTAATAAGAAATATGACTGGTTATGTGTAGAAGGCCGTTGACATTCTGAGGCAACTTCCATTTCCCAAGTGAAATGCTAAATCCAATGTTAAGCTGCCCGTTCACCCAATGTATGTCGATTTGATCAATGAATGCATATCTGATGTTGTTCTAGGTCGGATTAGAATAAAATTGAATGGATTTGAAGCTCAAACCTCTATCAATGCCATGTGGCAAGCAAATCTTTGCAAAACAGAGGCCAAATAGATATATGGCCTAGCTCATGATAGATTTCAACTTCAACAATTGACTTGTACGGTTTGAAGACACACTACAGATGCAAAACTGTCCTACACAAGAAATAAGCATCGCTGACAATTCATTGAATGGCCGATAAACAAAACATGCATGAGTAGTTTGTTGATTATACAATAAAAAATAGTCTGCCAATGATAATATTGGTTTGTGCAGCCACATTAAAAACAAAACAATGAATTTGAAAGAAATGCTGATCTAAATGGCCAATGAAGCTTGATTAAAAAACCACAAAAGTATAGAAATGAGCCATAACAAAGTCAAATCAACACTTAAAGACAAATTCTAAGATCCATACGACATAGTTAATGGCCAAAACAAAATACAGATCCAAAACACATTTTGAGGACAAACAATGCAATGATAGTAGGTTGAGTAATAGTTATTGGAGGGTGGCTATGATACCATGAAAGAGTTATTAAAACTCTTTAGTGAAGATCTCTCTAAGAGCTCATTACTACAACTATAGATGCTTCAACATACATAAGAGAATAAACCAATTGAACAAAACAATTGTTATTCACACAATGAGATCTAAAAGGATATGCAAAAGATATGCAAAAAGATCATAAAACATGTGGATTACAATGTAGAGCACTTGCTTATATAGGCAAGGCAAAACAAGATGCAAGCTAAACTAGGCAATGTGGAATAAATCCCACATATAACAAAATTAGGTAAAGATTGATAACCTATCTAGAACCTAGCAAGCATGAGTAATAATATACTCTAATAGGACATGGGCTTGCATGAAACAATGTTGATCCTTGTGTTTATTACAACGAAGAGAGTGATAACTTTGTCACACAATCCTCTTTGTGGATGACATACTGCTGATCTGAAATGACTAGTGCATGATCAAGAAAATAAAGTCTTAACTATCTACGCAATTCGACAAGAAAGATCTTGGTGCTACAAGATTAATCTTGGGCATGAAAATCAAACATGATCATGCAAATATGAAGCTTTGGCTAGATCAAAGGAAGTATGTTGAAATAATATTGGAGAGGTTCAATGTGCATGATTGTAAACCTTGTGCGCATGCCTTTTCCAGTAGGTCAGAAGCTATCAATTGCATAATGTCCAAAGACACATGGGGAGTTGAAGGACATGAGTTAGGTTTTGTATGCGAGTGCAATGGGAACCTTGATGTACACCACAATGGTCTGTACAAGCCCTGACATTGTTCAAGCAGTGGGAGTTGTCAGTGGATTCATGTCCAATTCGAGAAAGGAGCATTGGGTGGCGGTGAAGAGGACATTTAGGTATTTGTGTGGAACTACTGATTATGCAATTTGCATGTGTGCTCTCTTATGCAAAGTATTAAACAAGTGGTAGATTGTTGGAAAATGTCTCAACTTTGCATGGATCTATGCAATGGTAATTGTGCATAATATAGGTGCTACGCAAGGTGTTTTGTGCAAACATTGATTGTGTGGGATGTTGCACAAGATAGGATGGCTGTATAGATTTGTGTGGACATTATTTTTGACAATTGCACAAGGTTTTCAGTGTGTGGATAGTTTCATTGCACTCTGGGGGTTTGTGAAGTGAAGCATAGTGGTTAAGTCACAGTTAGGTGAAACAAAGAGTTGTGCAACATGTAGAGCAATGAAAGGCTATTCGAAGGCATTTCATACACTTATCTAATTGTATTTGTCAGACCGAAGAAGTGTTAGCAACACCTAGGTGGTGCTCTAACACAACCCTGTTGAAGAGCATTACATGTTGATGACTTGGCTCAGTAGGGTGGTGATTGCAAATTACTCTACTGTGCAGATGTTACAAGTGAGTACCAAATAAAGGTATTGTTCTTCTAAGGAAGGATAGGTTGTAACAAATGTTGAATACACAATTATGTGGGTGCATAATACAATAAATCATTGTCTGAAGGGTACAAAACCTTGAGACTTGGTTTAGCATTGTAAGACGGTTTAATTTATAGGTTATGATGTTGGGTTTTCCTAGGGGAAGTTTGTGTTTATTAGTGTGTGCTTGTCATCATCTTTATTTGTGTAAGATTTGCATAGCATAGCTCTTCTCTATTTTTGTTTATTGTGTATGAGTTTTTTTGCAACATGAAATTGTATCAATAGAAAAAAGGGAATTATATCAATTAAAAAGATGCCATAATAATTTTCTAAGTTTGTAGTTATTATGCTTTATGAGTGCCCTTGTCTCTGTGTTTTAGCTTAGAAGATATGCACACCTAGGGTGCTTTGTGGCACATTTTGCTATACACCAATAATGGTCTATTACGTAAATATTATATGCCTATTGGATATATTTTGTTCTCTACATACTTGGAAGAAGGTATTAATGTATAGTATTAGAAGGTATATTTTCAGTTATTACGTTCTTTGATAGACTTTGAAAATATGGTCAATATTATAACAGTCAATCAAAATTTTGAGTTATGGAAACCAAGACGAAAGATCTCTTGGTAGATAAAGATCAATGGATTACTGTAACAAACTTAGCAACCAAGGGAATGGAACAAGAAGAATGGGGAAACGTTGATAGGAAAGCTAGAAGCTCTATTAGATTATGTCTGTCAGATTCAATGCTACTGAATGTTTCAACTTAAAAGATTGTGAAGCTTCTTTGGGATAAACTGGGCACGATGTAGTAGGTCAAGTTGATGGTAAATAAACTTTTCCTATGAAATAAGTTGTACTAATTGTGAATGAATGATGGTGACTCGGTTGCAAAGCCCCTGATTGCCTTCAACACTATGGTAAGTCAATTTTCATTTACTATGAATGATGAAGAAAGGTGTATCATGTTGTGATATTTGTCAGAGTTGTGGGATAATCTAGTACGACATCAGAGCTAAAAGTGGAAGATGTAGTCGTACCTCTCTTATCCGAGGAGATGAGGCACAATTATATGGGAAGCTATTTGACAAACAACCCCTGACTATGCAAGTTTGCTTGCAAAAAAGAGGCAAGCGTAAGACTAGGGATAAGCGTTCAAAGTCTAGAGGTAGATGCAAGATAGATTCTTGAAGTGTTGGAATTATGGCAAGACAGGGCATTTCAAGGACTGTAAAACAAAGAAGGTGGAAAGGAATAAACCCACATATATTGCACAATCCTCAAGTGATGTCTCCATTGATGGAGATGGAGACAGAGACCTATTCTTACAACTTCAAGCTCGCATACATGTAATGATGCGTTGTCGATTGACTTTAGAGGCTCCTATTATATGACTCTATAATCACCTAAAAGTGACACTTGAGTGTTAAGCGTGCTACATGAGACTACCTATACCTAGCTTAGCCCTAGACTTATCCTAGAGCCTATTTTCACACTTATCCAGCCTTCGTGCAAGCCACACATGTCCCTAGTCATCACTAAAGCAGTCCTAGACCCTCATTTTTACATCTTGGCTCTTCGTGCCTAGTGTTCTGCCACTTGGACACTAGCATCATAATAGGGACAATATCGCCACATGGCTCTAGTGTCTCAAAATTAATGCTACTATCCTTTCCCTTCTTTTTTCACAAACATATATATTTTCAAATCTAAAACCTCCTAAGGTCGGCCTAGACCACTTTTAACACCCGCACAAGCACCAAAAAAATATAAATACATGACTTTTAGCCCTCTAACCACTAGATGGAAATAATATGCAAATTACATATGTAAACTTAGAACAAGTTGTGCACCATTAAGGTTATCAATCCCTATTTTGTCCTACTTCTACATACTACCATGTACAACATTCTTAAGCTTAGATTATTTAGATTTCCAGTCTCAGGCACATTCAAAGCACTCAAGTCAACTATCATATTAGCTTCACTTGCACTTGCATTAACACTTAGTGGAGAGAACTACATCGGGCTTGATCCCTCTTTGGAGTATTGGTATGTAGGCAACTCTCATGACAACATGGTGTTGATGATGTCCAACCTATTCCACTAACAAACACATTTTTCAACATGTATCAATTAAATGCCCTAACAATACAGAGGATTAGGGTTTGCTCACAAATTCAACCAAATTTTTTTACACGGTTTTAGAACTCGTACATGTAGGAACAAACCTTACACATCTAGACACATTTGCACCCAGAATCTCAGGACAATCCTACACAGAGGACACTACCACCAAAATAAGGACACTAGCACCACGTGGTGCTACCGTCCAATTAGGGTACTACTGTCCACGAGGGGTTTTGACACCTGTATCTTGTTTGTGACACTCAAACTAGTCTCTGCCTCAATTTTCAACCTCTAGATCCTCTGTCTCATTCATTTTTCAGCTAAGTTCTTATTTGTATTATTTATTATTATTTTTAGAAAGGTCAAAGTTAGTCAATTTTGTAACAAATTAGTGACTATTTATTGCATTTTTCTACCCTGATTTAATATACTCAGCGCTTTAACAACATATGATTTGTATACACTAAGTCCTAAATAGTTAAAATATTTGGAGAACCTGACTTACTTCAAATAATGTGCAAACCCTAACCCTAAATAACCATAGGGTTTATGTTTCCAACCTTCTAAGACCCGCACTTAGATTTCAAATCCCTATATTTTCTAGATTTATATTTCATATAATCATGATAATAATGACATATGAAGTTAATTACTTTTTGATGCAAAGTTTTTTAGCTTCTCTTGCCGACTTGTTTCTTTTTAGTTGGAATGAAATCAAAGATGACATAAACACATATGTCACATTTCATAGCACGTTATTTTTCTCTTATATGGAATTCCATTAACAAGCAAACCCTTACACACAGAGGATTTAACACATAAGCTAACAACTATGTATCAAGTTTCAATGTCATATTTTATGCACATGAAAGAATCTCATTTTCCTCCTCATCTCCATGAGGGTGATAGCTACTTTCTTTATAACCAGGTCCATGTTATCACTCCATGAGATGAAACAACTTATATTATTGTTATCAATATCCATATTTAGCCTATCCACATCTCTCCCCTTCAGGGTGTGTGCCTACACGTTCAATTATAAGCAACTAGGGTTTGCATTTGTGAGACTCTAAGGGATCAAATTATCAATATGAACAAGTTAATCTCATATTTAAAGAATCAAAAGCAATTATTAAGTGCACAGGTCACATTATTGGCAAATCAAATTACATGTACAACGTCATCAGAATATGCCAGTGTTCATCATGTATTTACATCTTTACCTAGCAAAGTTGCGCCTATCACCCTTTCATATCCAAATAAAAAAGTACAACACAATGCATATATTATAAGTGATTCAAAAACCTTACAAGGGTCTAATAAGAGCTCCAGTGAGATACTAAGGGAGATGATTAAAATTAAGTTGATCAACCTATTGAGATATGTTCCTGTTGTTGGTGTTGAAGCATTGTTGTTGTCATTGATGTCAAAGTCAAGTCATTGATATCAAATTCAAGATAAGATGCCATTAATGCCAAAGTCAAAGTTAAGGCCATGCATGGTGAGATGGTATGTGACAAAGAAGTCTTTTGACAAGAGACAATTTTAAGGCAACCTAGTAATTCCTCTGAGGTTGATGGCATGTCAAAGTCAAGATCATGGTACAAGGTAAGCTATTGTTGTGTACTAGGTGTCTTGAGAAGCCTAGTCTAGTTTTGAGAGGTGTATGCATAAAACAAAGTAAAGCTTGGTGATTTGTGTTAGTACATGCATAAGAGAGTGAACAAAGCTGTGTAAACATGAACAAGAGGCAAAGAAGCCTTCATATGAGTTTCAAGGTCAAGTTTTGAGGATTAGTTCTTACATGAAGACCTAGTGAGAAGGCATAGGCATGGTAGCATGTTGTGTTGAGTCATATGAGAATTGTGTGAGGAAGGTTGGTAGTATGTGAGCATGGTATGAGTTTGTTTGACATGTGGATGAGGTATTGAGAACAATACATGAGGTTCCAAGGTATGATCATGGTCTAAGTATCACTGACAGTTCAAGGTCTAGTGTGCAAAGAAACCTAATGTGGCCTAATGATGGGTCAAGTTCATTTCCCAAGGTACCAGAGCTCTTGAGAGCAGTGACAGAGGTGTGAGAGGTTTTGTTGTGTGTTGACCAAGTTTGAGGTCATATCCTAAAAGAGAAAGCATGAAAATTAGTGTTGAAACCCTGTGTGCACAAAATGGGGTGTTGCAGACCCGAGAAGGAATTTCTTATACTCATTGGCATGTGCAACCTTTGCATGAGATCCTGAGCAATTCATGGAAGTTGGGGAAGGTCCCTAACTTGAATTTTCTAGCATTGGTTTTGGATTTGAGGGACAATCCTTTATGAATGATTGCTAAGAAGGGAAACCAAGCAAAACCCTCCTAAAACCCTCATAATGACCTGATAGAAAAGATCTTGTCGGTTATGGCTTATAATGGTTTTGTTGACATAGTTTGAAGTTTGGAACATGTAAAGGACTCTTCTAGGTTTCTCCAAGTGGTTTTTTTTTTGTCATAACAGTGAGTAGAAGTTACAAGAAACCCCTTGTTTATCAAAATTTTGATGTAACAGGTAGGGTTGACTAGGTCAAAGCATGCAAATAGATGGAGGATCATGTGTGAGACTTATAATTTATGCTCATGTAAGTTTTTGAGTAGGTTGCAAACCTAAAATGTGCTAAACTAGTCATGGAAGTTGGCATATTGCTAAAAAGGCCTAATAAGCAAGACAGTGAGAAAACTAGGCAGTGGTGAGAAAGAGATTAAGGATTGGTGGCAGAAGATTAGGGATGGATCCAAATGCATTGGGTCATTATTCAAGAACTATACCTCATATCCCCCTTCTTTAGAAGTTTTGGTGATGCACAAAAACATGCTAAAAGTTGTTCTCAAAGTGATTTGTCTAACACAATGAAGTTTACGTAGAGTGAAGATGTGAGAATGCCCTGTAAGACCAATATGGATATTAAACCTTGTAATCTATCTTTTTCAAGATGCTATAAGGATTCTGAAGGTTCATGTAAACCCATTGAAAGATCATAAAAGTGTTCCCATAGATGTTTTAAGATTTGATCTTCTTGATTGTGTTTTTGATGCTACAGGCAGTTTTCTGTGTATGAGTGAGAATGTTGTTCCTGAATATTTTTTGTATACAGTTGATGAATCCAATGCACATGAATTTGTTCTTGAGGTCTCATAGGTTCATATAAACACATTTTTATGCATGATAAACTCCTATGAAGGTTTGAAAAGTCAGGCTTTTGACTAGGTTCTTAAGGCCTGTGTGTAATCCTGAGTGAGCATATGAAGTTGATCAATTAGAGGTATTTTGCCCTATTTGATGAATTATAATGAACATGATGTTGAACATGAGATCATGAAGATTCTATCCATATGATTTATTATTATGGTTATGCGGAAAAGTTGAGTATATGATTTAGATTTACAAGATAGACTTTCTAGCAGTAAGAAGGCTTATTGGCGAGTAGACCTAATTGTGTGGTTCAAAGAGTGAAATGAACTAAATGGTGTTGGGGAATAAGGCAAGCTTAGTAGGGTTCTATTTGAAGTGTGTATGAATTGTTTCATCCTTTTGTGGAGGCTTAAGGTGTTCCAAAAAGGCCTAAGTGAAACATGTGCTTAGAGAAGACCTAATTGCATTAGGTCTCTATTAGGCCTAATGGTGGTTTTGGCCGTTAAGGGTAATGAACGACCTATGTAGTGGTTGTTTCACTTGTGAAACATGTTTTTGATCTATTCCAAAGGTGATCCAAGTATGGAGAGGTTATTGGCTGACCAAGATGGGTGAAAGTAAGAGTAAAGTATAAAGAGAAGGCTTAATAGGCCTAATTTGTCTAGTTAGAATATTGAGGATTTCAGTGAATGATATAGAGCTTTGAAAACTAGATAGAGGGATTGAGGATCATCAAAGAGGCATGGTGATTATGTTATGAAAATCTAACAATATTTATACATGTAATAAGCAAGGTCATTTGACCTAATTCTTCCAAAGAAATGGATAGTTGAGCGAGAAGGCCTAATAGGCTATTTGATAAAGATATAAGAGTGAGAAGAGCAAAAGGAGGTCATCTTCAGTTGAGTGAGAAATAGGTGTTATAAGGTGATCAGAGGTTCAAGGTATCTGATTTGGTGCTGAGTTATTTGTAAGTTAGTGCTTGCTAAATGACTAGTTGAGTTAGTGCTTGACTAGTGAGGGGTTGGTGCTCCTTGTGGGGTCAGTGCCTCACTAAAAGTTTGATTCATTGCTTATAAGATTGTAGTCCACGCTGTGAATTAGTGAGTTTTATTCCCAAAGAGGGTTTCCCACATATATTTTATGTTCTCATGCTGTTTACTTTCATGGATGCTTGCATATGCATTAACTAAATATTTGTATGTGAATGAATGCTTCATGGATGTTAAATGAAATTGAAGGATTAATTTAAGTCAATTGATTCATCCCCCCTCTCAGTATCTATACTTTCAACATTTGGTATCAGAGTAGGTCATTTGAAGAAGCTCTGATAACTTAAAGGAAATTCTAAGCAAGTGAAGATGGCTAGTCAAACACAAGGTGGTTTTTCTACAAGCAAGACTCCATTGTTTAATGGATTCAATTATGATTTTTGGACTGTCAGGATGAGAACATATCTGATGTCTCAAGGTCATGATGTTTGGCAATCAGTCTTGAATGGATATACTTCACCGCTATTCCTCTTATAGATATTGTAGGCAAGAAGGCTAGTGACAATAACTCAAAAGCAATGAATGGTATTATGTGTGGTCTATCAAAGGCAAAAATTGTAAAGGTGATCTACTATATGTTTGCCAAAGAAATATGGGACAAGTTGAAGACTATTCATGATGGAGACTCTAAGGTCAAATTGGCCAAGTTACAAACTCATAGAAGGCAATTTGAAATCCTAAAAATGAATGAAGATGAGACCATTGTAGCCTACTTGTTGAGGGTTGATGAAGTGGTCAACATCATAAGAGGTCTAGGTGAAGAGTTGAAACAGTCTACTATTGTTCAAAAGGTCTTGAGATCTCTAACTCCCAAATTGGATTCTAAGGTATCTGTTGTTGAAGAGATGCAAGATCTAGACAAGCTAGAGATGGATGGACTTCATGGCATACTAACAACTTATGAGATGAGGACAAGTGAAAGAAGACCTGCAAAAAAGAAAGTTGCATTCAAGGCATAAAATAAGCCAAAGGAGAAGAAGAGACAAGGTAAGAAAAGTCAAAGATAATGATGAATCTGATATAGATGATGATAAGTTGATAGCTATGTTTGCAAGAAAGCTAAAGACAGGGTCAGGTAAATACAAAGGTAAACTACCTTTTAAATGCTTCAATTGTGGAGAGATTGGACACTTTAATAAAAAGTGCCCTCATAAGCACAAAGAAAGGGATGATGGAGAGCACGATGAAGGTCATGATTATGATAAAATGTCCTATAGGTCTGATAAGAGCAAGCAAAACTTTAGAAGGTATGATGATAAGAAGAATTTTTTCAAGAACAAAAGTATGATGATAAGAAGTTTTTCAAGAATAAAAGAAGTTTCTACATCAAGAAAGATTGCAACTCATCTAATGAGAGTGAGAGAAGTAATTCTGAGAGTGACCATGAAGGTGATGGCCCTGATATCAATGAATTTTTCTTCATGGTTGAGGAAGCAAGCTATTCAAATCAAGAAGAGTCCATATGGATTGGAGGTGTTGTTGGTAATTCAGAGGAAGAAGATGATGAGGTAGACTTTGAGGCAGAGTTGATGAATACTCGAGAAGAATTGAAAAAGGTAAAGAATAAGAATAGGGTGATGAGGTCTCTTATAAAAGTCTATGAGGAGAAAATAAACTATTTTGAATATAAACTAAGCAACAACTCTAAAGAATAAGAAGAAATAGTCAAAAAAGTAGAGACTCAACTTGAGATTGTGATTGCTAGTCTAAAGACTAAAGAAGAAAAATGTGCAAAGTATGTAACTGAAGTGGAGTTATTGAGCACTGAGTTGAATCAAACATCAAGTAAAGTTAATTCCTTTGTGAGATTTGAAAAGAATATCAATGATCTAGGCAACATTCTAAGTAGTCAAAAGACTTCTAATGACAAAACAGGGCTTGGTTTCAATAGAGACCAAGAGAAGAACACTAATGTGATCAAGAAGGTAAATAATCAATCAAAGAATGAGGGTGTTGTTAGAATAAAGGCTAATACTATTAAGCAACTTAATTATATAAGGTATGCTAACCCCTTCAATGGCTATTGCTATTCATGTAACCAATTTGGACATAGAGCAAGACATTGTAGAACACTCTCCAAGAATGAATATGCATGGAATTATGATGAGAGTCATCAGTCAAGAGGTATGGTTCATGATGTGTTCCATCAAAATAAATAGTGTGTTTCAATTGTCTTGAGGTTGGTCATATTTCAAAGTACTATAATCATGAATTCTCAAGACAAAACAAGAAAGTTGAGAACCCTAGAGTAAAATAAAGAAGACAAAACAATAAGTAGAAACTTAAGGTAGCTAAGGTTGATGCCCAGTTTGCAAGTCCAAGTGGACTATTTGCCATGGTAGAGCATAGTCAATATGAAAAGGAGTGCCAAGAATTCTCTTTGTTAGCTCAGATTGTTGATGGAGACAAGACCAATAGAACAAGCCATAATGTTATCCAAACGAAGATTGAGGAGGTCAAGACAAAAGGACTGTCCAAGCCTAAGAGGATCATGAAGGAATTTTAATCTAGTAAGGACATGGAGATCCAGGAATCTCCTGAGTTTATGTTGTTCTAGTTCTCTAGAGCAGAGGTGACTCCATTAGGCTTCATAGAGGCACTCAACTAGTAATCAAGAAGCATGAAGGATGTTCGATCATTGGGTGAGTTTTGTGGTCTTTGGTGACTTTCAGATTCAAGGTTCAGTCAAGAGTCTATAATATGTGTGATCACAAGAGACAGGTCACAAAAAGTTTGTATGATGACTTGATCAAACCAAGTCACAATCTTGATAATGTTTGAATTTCTCATGGAGATAAGGGGAGCCAATCATGCTTCAAGAGTAATTAAGTGAGCCTGATCTATGTTAAGTTTATTTGAAGAGAGGTGTGTTGTTCCATGTCTGAGGATCAGATAGTTTTCAAATAAGATGACCCTTTGTCATTAATGCCAAAGGGGGAGATAGTTCCAATTTGGGAGAAAGGTCAGTTTGAAGAAGTTTTAGCTTGTGGAGTTATGACTGATCAATTTTGTGTAAATGTTGCCATCAATGATAAAGGGGGAGATTGTTGAGGTATGTCCATGTTTTTGGTGTTGAAGCATTGTTGTTTTCATTGATGTCAAAGTCAAGTCATTGATACCAAAGTCAAAATAAGATGTCATTAATGCCAAAGTTAGAGTTGATGCCATGTATGGTGAGATGGTATGTGACAAAGAAGTCTTTTGACAAGAGAGAATTTGAAGGCAACTTGGTAATTCCTTTGAGGTTGATGGCATGTCAAAGTTAGGATCATGGTACAAGGTAATCTACTGTTGTGTACTAGGTGTCTTGAGAAGCCTAGTCTAGTCCTGAGAGAAGGTACATGCATAAAGCATAGTAAAACTTGGTGATTTGTGTTAGGACAGGCATAAGAGAGTGAACAACGTTGTGTAAAATGAGAAAGAGGCAAAGAAACCTTCCTATGAGTTTCAAGGTCAAGTTTTGAAGCTTAGTCCTTACATGAAGACCTAGTGAGAAGGCATAGGCATGGTAGAGGTTGTGTTGAGTCATATGAGACTTGTGTGAAGAAGGTTGGCAAATATGTGAGCATGGTATGAGTTTATTTGACATGTGTATGAGGTTATGAGAATAATACAAGAGGTTTCAAGGTATGATCATGGTCTAAGTATGATTGGCAGTTTAAGGTCCAGTGTGCAAAGAGACCTAATGTGGCCTAATGATGGGTGAAGTTCATTTCCAAAGGTACCATAAATCTTGAGAGAATTGACAAAGGTGTGATAGGTTGTTTTAAGTGTGTTGACCAAGTTTGAGGTCATAGCCTAAAGGAAAAAGCATGAGAATTGGTGTTGAGATCCTCTGTGTGCATAGAATGGGGTATTGCATACCCAAGAAGAAATTTATTATGCTCATTGGCACGTACAACCATTGCATGAGATCCTGACCAATTTATGGAAGTTGGGGAAGGTCCCTAGATTGAATTTACTCACATTGGTTTTGGAGTTGAGGGGAAATACTTTATGAATGATTGCTAAGAAGGGAAACTAGTCAAAACCCTCCTAAAACCTTCATAATGCCCTGATAGGAAAGATCTTGTCGATTATGGCTCAGAATGGTTTTGTTGAACTAGTTTGATGTTTGAAACATGTAAAGGACTATTCTAGGTTTCTCCAAGTGGTTTTTTTTTTGTCATAACAGTGAATAGAAGCTACAAAAAACCCCTTATTTCTCAGAATTTTGATATAATAGGCAAGGTTGACGAGGTCAAAGCATGTAAATGGATGGAACATGATGTGTGAGACTTATAGTTTATACTTATGTAATTTTTTGATCAAGTTGCATAATTAAAATGTGCTAAATTGGTCATGGAAGTTGGCATATCGCTTAAAAGGCCTAATGAGCAAGACAGTGAGAAAATTAGGCAGTAGTGAGAAAGAGATTAGGCATTGGTTTTAGAAGATTAGGGATGGATCCAAATGCATTGGATCATTTTTCAAGACATATACCTCATATCCATCTTGTTTATAAGTTTTGGTGATGCACACAAACATGATAAAAGTTGTTCTCAAAGTGATCTATCTAACACAATGAAGTTTGTGTAGGGTGAAGATGTGAGATTGGTCCGTAAGACCAATATGGATATTAAACCTTCTAATCTATCTTTTCAAAGATGCTCTAAGGATGCTGAAGTTTCATGTAAACCCATTGGAAGATCATAAAAGTGTTCTCATGGGTAATCTAAGTCTTGATCTTCTTGACTGTGTTTTTGATGCTACAGGTAGTTTTCCATGTATGAGTGAGAATGTTGTTCCCAAGTCTTTTTGCATAGAGTTGATGAATCCAATGCACATTAAGTTATTCTTGAAGTCTCATAGGTTCATTTTAACACATTTGTATGCATGAGAAACTCATATAAAAGTTTGATAAGTCAAAGTCTTTTGACTAGTTTCTTATGGCTTGTGTGTAGTTTTGAGTGAGCATATGAAGTTGATTAGTTAAAGGTATTTTGCCCTATTTGCTAAATTCTAATGAATATGATGTTGAACATGAGGTCATGAAGATTATATCCATATGATTTTTTAGTATGGTTATGTGACAAAGCTGAGTATATGATTCAGATTTGTAAGTTAGACTTTATGGTAGTAAGAAGACTTATTGGCAAGTAGACCTAATTATGTGGTTCAAAGAGTGAAATGAACTAAATGGTGTTGGGGACATAAGGTGAGATTAGCACGGGTCTATTTTAAGTGTGTATGAAGTGTTTTATCCATTTGAGGAGGATCAAGGTGTTCCAAGGAGGCTCAAGGTGTTCCAAGGAGGCCTAAGTGAAATGTGTGTTTAGAGAAGGCCTAATTGCGTTAGGTCTCTATTAGGCCTAATGGTGGTTTTGGCCCTTAAGGTTAATGACTGACCTATGTGGTGGTTGTTTCACTTGTGAAATGTGTTTGTTTATATATTCTAAGGGTGATCCAAGTATGGAGAGGTTCGTGATCTAAGTATGGAGAGGTTCTTGGCCAACTTAGATGGGTAAGAACAAGAGTCAAGTATAAAGAGAAGGCTTAATAAGCCTAATTTGACTAGTTAAAATATTGAGGACTTGAATGAATGATATAGAGATTTTAAAACTAGATAGAGGGCTTGAGGATCATCAAATAGGCATGGTTATTTTGTTATGTAGATATAAAAATATTTTTACAGGGGATAAACAAGGTCATTTGACCTAATTCTGTCAAAAAAAGGGATAGTTGAGTGAGAAGGCCTAATAGGCTATTTGAGAAAGATAAAAGAGAGAAGAAAAAAATGAGGTCATCTTCAGTTGAGTGAGAAACAGGTGTTCTAAGGTGATTAAAGGTTCAAGGTAGATGAGTTGGTGCTAAATTACCTAGGGGGTTGGAGCCTCCTTGCAAGTTGGTGCTTGACTAATGAGGGGTTGGTGCTCCTTATGGGGTTGGTGTCTCACTAAAATTTTGATTCATTACTTATAGGACTATAGTCTAATTTGTGCATCAATGTATTTTATCCCCCAAGAGGGTTTCCCACATATATTCTATGTTTTAATGTTGTTTACTTTCATAGATGCTTGTGTATGCATTAACTAAATGTATGTTTGTGAATGAATGCTTCATGAATGTTAAGTGAAATTGAAGGATTATTTTAAGGTAACTGATTCAAACCTCCGCTCCCGCCCCCCCACCTCTCATTGGATATACTTCCAACACAATCAACCTCCTTTACACTTAATGAAGAGATCTAGATATTATTGTGCATATCATAGAATGCATGGACACCACACCGATTCATGTTTAACATTGAAAAATAAAATACAAAAAATAATAGATATAGATGACTCAAATAGTAACACATCATCCAAACAAAATACAATGATACATCTAAAACTTCAAAAAGAATCAAATTCAAAAATAGTACAAAAATGGTTACCAAAGCATAACTCAGAACAACAAAAGGTTCACAAAACACAATCAAAGTAAGAAATAATATTAAAAACATTGGTAAGTCAAGTAAAAGATGCAAATATACATCTCCAAAATGAGGCTCAACTTTCAAAATAGTATGGGTTTGGTCAAAAATATGTACAACAATTTTATTATCACAGTAAAGGTTTGGGCAAGTAGGGCCAAGCCATCACTAGCCCTATTCTAGCAGTTGATAATGTTAGTCAACAAGGTTTGGGATTTATTAAACATGATAAGGCAAATCATTCATAGATATAGTTTATCAAAGTAAAATATCGAGATACACAAAAAATGTTATAAAAATAGTAAGGACTCAAGTTGCAAAGTCAAAATCATGTTAAGCTAACAAACATTCTCAAAAAAGGCTTTCTAGCAAAAGAGCCTCCACAACACCATATGTCTACAATAAGCACAGTTTCAAAGGCAAAATCACAATCAATATTCCAAAGCATAATTCAGAAGGTCAACTCCATAGTGTGAGGCATTTCCATCTAACATTCCAAGTTATTATGATTTTGATGATGAACAATACCCAGATTCATACTGCAACACCATCCAACTCCAACATAATAATCACACTACATGAGAGATTACCATTCTTATTTTTGATGCAGGTGATAGTGATAGTGAGTCTCCCATGAGACTGATCAGTTAATATTGTTCCTCCCTACTTGTACATATTTTCCTTCTTCCCTTCTCCTTATATATAGTGTCATTTTTGATGTTGTTTGTACATAGCTTATATTCAAAAAATACAAAAATAATATAATGTCAAAAAACACAAAAATATTCAAATATTTACTTAGAAAATATAAAATTATAGATTATATACATTGTTATGTTTATACTTATTATATTTGCCACACACTATATGTGCTAGCTATCTTAGTATAGTCAGTTTTATCATACATACATGCTTCACTTGTTCTTGTTGAGTGCTTGTAGATTACTATAGGACTTAGGTCGACTACATCGATCCAAATTTGCTATTATCTACCCACTAGGGGCATCTACACAGATACATGAGTTCTTCATCTGACACATTCACCCATTTGGGGGCACCCTATACATAGTTTTGATTATGAGGTTCCATCTTTCTACACTTTACATCACATATTTAGCAATGGTATATCTTGATATTGATCATGCTACACTTACTCAGATTTTTTTATCAGCTATTACTACTTTAGACTCAATATATGTACATCTTTTCTCTTACACAGATTTGTATTACATATTCATGCATGCTTTCATTTTTAGTTTTCCTAGTTCAAACTTGATTGTAGCTCTATGCTTCTTCTATTCAAGGGCATTTGAATATGCCATTGCTCTTTGGCTCTATGAGACTTCTCTTCATAGTATGTATGATTTGGACATGTGCCCATGTTCTTGTGTGTGCCTCCGTGATTGTGTATGTAGACATTTGAATATGTCCTTCTATGTATCTCTAAGCCAAGTTACTTGTTCCTTGTGTATGTGGACATTTGAACATGTCCTTGTATGTCTTGTTTTCTCAAATTTAGTGACATGTGCCCATGTCCCTTGTATTGTGACCCATTGGCCTACTTTGCGTGTCTTATGTGTGTTGTATATATGCTTTCTTATATGCATCATGACCATGACACTTGTCTCTTTCTTGTTACACTTTCTAGTTCTAGATGCCATGAGGGACCTCATGCATCTACCCTTCCTACTTGGGTGCTATGATGGACATCATGCCCCATCCCTCTTGGTAGCTACTTAGTTATTACTCAAATTTTTTGTTATATACATTGCTATATCTATTTTGATAGCCTTGTGAATGCTAGACATAACATACATCATATATTACAAACTTGAACTCAGATTATTTTACATTTTGATGTTATGTATGCATATTATATTAGATTATTATGAAAATATCATATATGCTCTAACTAACACACATTTTACAGATATTTCTCTTTTGAGGATAGTTCTTGCAAATGTTCAACAACTTTTCTCAAAAGAGGGGGCATGTACAAGGATTTGTCACAGAGATCAGGGTTCCATAATGCACTCATAGTACATTTTTTAGCACACAGGCTCAGATTACAGAAATTAGACCCAGATAAACATAGTGGAAAATAGTGACACAAGGATTAGTACAATTACACAGAAATCATAAAAGATTTACATCAACATCTAAATTGGGACACTAACACCACATGGCATTATAATCTAAGATATGGTGCTAATGTTCAGCAGCCTCAATTTTAGAAAAATCTAGATTGGTTAGAAAAGTATAATAGGTACAAAGTTTATAGAGGTTTAGTTACAAATTTACTAGTTTTACTCAGTTTATCTCAAATTCATACCAGTTTAGCTCAAATTCATATCAGTTTAGCTCAAATTCATATCACTTTAGCTCATATTTATACCAATTTTCTCGGATTGGAGGCATCATGTGGTATGACCATTCCCATTTATAGTTTAGATACTCAGATATAGATTATTACAACTCAGTCCATAATCTATATGCTTAGATATCAGATTTGGGGGCATGTGCATGGCACAATGTTTCCATTTGCTCACTTACACACCAATTGATCAGATGGAATAACAAATTATATGTCATTCTCTACATTGTATACATCCAACATCATATTCTAGGTTACACACTAGTTTTATGCCTTACTTCATCTGTAGTAGTTGGTATTCTCGAGTGGACATAGCGCTGAGATTTTCAATTAGATGTCTCTAGTTAGACATTTATAGTTACATTGCACAATTTTAGTTTCATATGCATCTACTACACATGGGTAGGCAATGATGGAGTCATAATCTACTTGAGTTTTTGAGCTTCTTACATGAGAGGGTTGGAAACACCATCAGTTCAATCCAAGTTATTCATAGGTCATAATCCACCAAGTAGGGGTGGACAATGATGGATTCAAAATTGGATTCAGTTCTTGATCCATCAACACATGAGAATTGAGAAAATCATTAGCTCAGTCCCAACTATTCACTGATTGATCACTATATACATGCACACATAGGTTATCACTTTATGCATTAGTTCACGTACTCAGTAAGGTGTATTCATTCCTTTCCTCTTTATTATCCTTCTACTCAGTTTTGTCTTTGTTTTTATATCTTTTAAGTAGGAATTGATCTATGCATGTTTCACTTACATGACACACATTGAAGCATGCTTCACATACTCAGACCCATACTTACAAGCTTCACCTCTTAGTTAAGTCCAAGTACACTTCTTTTTCCTTTATCCTAGTCTTTTCACTTTGTTGCATTTATATAATAAAGGAGGGGCAAATGCAACCACCTAAAAGTGACACTTGAGTGTTAAAAGTGCTACTTGAGACCACCTATCCCTAGCTTAGCCCTAGACTTATCTTAGAGCCTATTTTCACACTTGTCCAATCTTCATGCAGATCACAAACATCCCTAGTCATTCCTAAAGTAGTTTCAAACCCTCATTTTACATCCTATCCCTTTGTGCTTAGTGTTCTGCCACTTGGACACTAGCACCATAATAGGTATCGTAGCACCACATGGTGCTAGTGTCCCAATATTGGTGATACTATCATTGGTGATTTCCCTCTTTTTTCCATAAACATATATCTTTTCCAATTTAAAACCTCTTAGGGTCGGCCTAGACCACTTTTAGCACGCACACAAGCACCAAAACAATATAAATACATGACTTTTATCTTTCCAACCACTAGATGAAAATCAGATGCAAATTACATATGTAATTTCAAAATAAGTTATACACAATTATGTTTATCAATCCCTATTCTGCCCTACTTTTGCATACTACCATCTACATCATTCCTAAGCTTAGATTACTCAAATTTACAGTCTTAAGCATATTCAAAGAACTCAAGTCAACTATCATATTAGTTTCACTTTCACTTGCACTAGCACTTAGGTGGAGAGAACTACATCGAGCTTGATCCCTCTTCAGAGTATTGGTATGTAGACAACTCTCATCCCAACAGGGTGTTGAGGATGTCTAGTCCACCCCACTAACAAACACATTTTTTAGCATGTATCAATTAGATGCCCTAAAAATACAAAGGATCAGGGTTTGCTCATAAAATCAATCAAAAAAATAAATTTATAAGGTTTTGGAACTCTTGCATGTAGGAACAAACCTTACAGATCTAGACATAGGTGCACCCAAAAACTCAAGATAGTCCTGCATAGAGGACACTACATCCAAAATAAGGACACTAACACCACATGGTGATACTGTTGAATTAGGGTGATACTCTTCAAGATGAGTTTTGACACTTGGATCCTATTTGTGATACTTAGGCTAGTTTCTACCTCAGTTTTTAGCCTCTAAATTAATTGTCTCAGTCATTTTCCAACTAAGTTCTTATTTGCATTATTGATTACTATTTTTAGAAAGGTCAAAGTTAGTTAATTTTGTAACAAATAAGTGGCTATATTTATTGCATATGTATGCCCTAACTTAATATACCTAGCTCTTTAACAACATAAAATTGACATACACTAAGTCCTAAATATTTAAAATATACTCTTTCGAGGGATTGGTTTTGTAAATATGAAGAATATGATGGTGATAATGTCTTTTCAGGAGACAACTCAAGCTATAAGGTCATGGGTAGAGGAAGAGTGAAGCTAAAGGTTAAAGAGGATCAAAACACTCCCAATCATTTTACACAATCCTTGTGTTTCACTAAATTTTGAATCGATTTGATGTTTAAGGAGAAACAAAGATAAAGGGTAGGGATTAGAGATTAGAGAGAACCCGATTTGGTTGTGCACCATATCTAGACAATGTTGAACACTCGTATATGGCTAGAGAGGACTATCTGCGAATAAGAAAGCACTACCACTAAAAATATTTGTTATTAGATATATGAGTTGGCTGCCAAGATACGCACTTGTTCTTAGAAGTGTCAAACTTCCTTAAGGATGACAATACACTTTTTAAAACAAAATGGTAATAAATAACAAAATAAAAGAGAGAGTAGGAGACAAATATTCATACTGTTCTTGCAGTTTGAGTGTAGCAGAGAGTGACATAGTGTAGGTAATGTGAGTTATTTGTATTTTTGGAGGTTATTTAGGCAGGCTTTGAGAAATTGGTGGAAATACAAAGTCACCGATGTCGGTTAAATTGTTGATGTCGGTAAGGAAATATGATCGATGTTGGTTATGTGACCGATGTTGATAGGGGTAGTAGGTTCTCAGGGGATTGCAAGAGACTTTTCTGAGCTGGGAGGTAGTTGTTGGTTAGGTTTGTGAGGTTGGAAAGAGTCGTAAGGGAATGGGTAATACTCAGGTGGGTCTAGACAGAGGGTTGGTATGTTTGAAGTAGAGGGAAACATGTGAAGGAGTTTTACAACCCCTTCATAGGGAGAGTTGGGACGTTTGTAAAATGATAAATAGTATAACATAAAATAATTGTAAAATGATTATTTAAAGGAATTACAAAACACAAAGATATACTTAGCTAGTGAAATGGATGAATCGTGAGTACTAGCTAGATAGCTCTGATTAGGTGTGTTAGAGCAATATGTGAACAAAAAAGATAAGTGTGTGCTATCAGTTTAGAAGAATCCAAACTCTATGCAGTATATCAATTCCTAATCTAGACTAATTTGTGCAGAGTAACGATAAGCCTGGATGTAGAAAGTTGAATGCCAAATCTTGTACGCAAATGATTAATTTTTTTGATTTTTGCTGACTTGAATATTAGCTTGGAATTTGGCTTAAGTAACTGATGTCGGTGATCCCACCGTTGTCGGCCGAGGGTTGATCGACGTCGGTGGCATGAGAATAGGTAAAAAGGGTTATTTTTAACCTATTTTATGTTCCTTCTCTTGCCAAGTGTGGTGTCTATTAGGAAATGGTAGAAATGCGAGGTTAAGAAGAATGTAGTTAGTTAGGAATTTATGTTATGGGTGAGAACAAGTCATGGGTAGTTAGGATTAGGGGACAAAGTCTTGAGGCAACTCAGAGGGTAAGAATTAGTCTTAGGATGAGGTGGCCAGGTAAGGTGGCATAAGTAGTTTTTAATTAACTTAATTAAATATTTTTAAAATTAATTAAGTGTATAAGGGGTGAAAACATGGGTTAGGAAGGCTAATTATTAAAAAGGGATCGAGGGGGTTTTGACATAGGGAGTTATGCATGTGTATGACATAATTTTGGTGTCTACATTTGCTTTTTTTGTCTTATAATTTGTACTGACAAATTACAAGACAAAAATATAAGTTAGATGCTCTAGGTATGGGATGAGTTATCCCCCCTCAAAATGGGAATCAATGAACGACAATCAAGAATCAAGTACCGGTTTGATAAGGAGTTAATAGGGTGGTGGATGTTTAGTGAGAGCATGATAACATTGTTGTTTGCATGTATATTACTATGAGTTATAGTCGACACAATCAATAACAGGTAAAGGTGAGGAGGACTCAGATAGAAATAACCAAATCATAGCTTGGAAGTGATAGTTGATAAGGTTAAAATGATCAAAGTTATAGCTCCAATGGTCCATGTGTACCAGGTATCTGAGGTAAGAAGTGATCTTGGTAAACACAAAAGGTTACAAGTGATAGGACTAGCTTGGTCATGATCCAAAACACCTAATATATATGTGTGTACAATAGCCAACTATAGCAAGGTACCATAAGTGGTCAAGACAAGCAATGAAAGGTTGGTTCAAAAGGGTTAATTGTTGAGGAGATATTCATGATCTCTAAGCAGAGTCATCATAGGTGGAGATATAAGTGATCTCCAAGGTTGGTTGTCATGGTTGGGGAGATATATGTGATCTCCAAGGTTTGTTGTCATGATCAAGGATATATACGTGATCTCCAAGTTGTCTTAGACTTAGGGTGTAGTCCAAAGGGCGGTGGTTGGGGTTGAAAACTCTAATTTTAAGGTTGTCAATGTTGATTATATCATCGATGTCAGTAGGAAGTATTACCAACATCCGCATCTTAGGTCAAGACTGTCGACGTCAGTGCATGGCCAAATCTAACAAAAAGGGGTTTAGTAGCCCAACAAAAATCATTTGTGATAGTTGATTAGAGAAAAAGAGTTCTGAGTGTTTTGAGGCACAAGATATCCCTAGCCTATCTATTGTGGTCAGTTGGCAAGAGATAAGTGGTTGAGAAGAGTGTGTGAGAGTGAGGGTGTGATTGAGCACTTGGTAGGCCACAGTGTGACTGAGAGAGTGTTGGTGTGGGTAGCAGAGGTAGGAGGGGACACAGCTAGAGGTGTACCACCATAAGTGCCAGCCATTCCATCCTGGAGGAGACAAAGAGATGAGGTAAGATGCTCTTTGAGTTGAATTTTGATTTAAGGTAGTTAATTTGTTATTAGGATAATTTGTTATGTTTGGGGGGAGAGAGTGCAATTAAAGGGGTAGTAAATTGGGTAAGGGTAGGTTTGGGTGAATTTGGAGGGGTTGGCGGTAATTTTTAGGAAAAAACTTAAATTTTGGAGGTGGGTTGTTCAGCCCTAGGGCCGAACTAGTCACCAATGTCGATGGGGCTTATTGACGTCAGTTGACAGCAGTGCTGATGTCGACTAGCACCAAGCATTGATATTGACATATAAGATTGATGTTGGTCATAGGAAAAAACCCCAAATAGGAAGAAAATGCCTAGTTTGGATCCCCAATTGAGTTAGTCGATGAGCCTAATGGCCAAACTAGCCTCAAAAGACCTTGTGTTGATTGAGTGTTACCTACATAGCCTGAGTGAGGGCCTCATGCCAATGTAGTTCTTTCAATGCACATGGAAAAAGGGTGAGGTATGGTTAAAAATTTGCTAAGGGAAGTGGTTAGGAAAAGGGAGGTTGAAATAGGTCATGGGACCTAGAACTTAAAAGATAGGTCATGGGGTTGAGGGTATGAGATATAGGCCATGGGGCTTAGAGTTTAAGATACAGACTATGGGTCCTAGGGTTTAGGTGAGTTAACATGTTACATAGTTAGGTAGGTATACAACCAAGCTAACCTTAGAAGACCCCATGTCGACTGAATGCTGCCTACATAGCCTAGATGAGGGCCTCATGCCAATGTAGTTCTCCCAAAGAGAAGGGAAAAAAGGGTGGATGTTTATATTCTAAATTATGTGACTTGAGGTTTGTGTGTGTGGACGCAGGTTAGGCAGGAGTTAACATTATGAGATCGACTACCTACGCTATTGATGAGGATGAGGAGGGATGTCACCATGGATGAGTGGGAGCACATGCTAGCTATAGGGTTAGGAGTGTGATGATATTTCTGGGTTGCACATGATGTTAGCTTGATGATAACTTTGATAGAGAGGTGGGATCACAACACCAACACTTTCCATTTACCTACTAGAGAGTTGATAGTGATGTAGGAGGATGTATATAGGATTTTACGATTATCGCTCTAGGGTGAGCAGCTCTTCTCATGTTCGAGAGAGGAACATGATATTCACATGGTGACATTGTTTAGGGAGCATGTTAGTGTGGTGACCTATTATTCAACAAGCTTTGCATATGAGCCACTACACATTTCTGATGAGGAGAAACATCACCTAATTATCTTGATGATGATAGGCATTACAATATAAACACCTTTAGACATAGATGGAGGGAGATTTATGATTATGTTGACAGGTGTGTTAGAGTAGATAGTTGAGCAATGGACATTGTATAAATGGGGTCTGGCTTTTTTGGCACAATTATATAGAGAGTTGTGGGGTTTAAGGCTAAGACGATGGTATAGTTTGTGTGTTAGGCATTTACTCCATTATTGGGCATATGAATACATCATGGTGACATAACCATTGAGGCTAACCATTACGATTGCAACTAGTTTCAGGGTTAGGTTTAAACAGTGGAGAGAGGGTATGGCCTAGACATGAGTAGACAACATCTTGTGGGACATTTATTATTATAAGCATATGATAAATGGATTGATTCCTATAGATATTGTTTGGAGGCCCTACTTGACATACCTTGCTTTGAAAGGATAGGCATAACAACTTGTCTATTTACAGAGCACATTATGGGTTAGAGGGAGACGAGCTAGAGAGTTAGAGATGATACTCATGGCATAGGTCAGGAGATAGTTTGGCTTGTTATAGGACGTGCCTCCTGCCTTTCCTTTATATAAGAGGGATGATATAGAGGCACCCCTACCTTTACCCTAGGATACAGATGGGCTGGATTTTGAGGAACTGCCAGTGGGCTCAGGTGTAGTAGATCTTAGATGCACAACAACTTATCTTATGTGGTGGATAGGTTTGCACCCTGTGGTTCAGGTTAGGAGGCCACCACCAAATTTACATGGAGTGATGAGAGAGAGAGATGTAATCATACAGGCCCAAGATGTAACACAGGGATAGGTGTTGGTCTTATAGGGGAAGGTTATGACATTGTAGGGATAGGTTGGGGCATTATAGGGATAGGTTACTACATTGATAATAGAGAGAGATAGTTTGAGAGAAACAAGACAAGCTACTCCTCCTCCACCACAGGGACTAGTACAGGGCTCTACAATAGGTTTGATGGGTCTGCCACATACTATATCTTTAATGAGGTACAACATTGCTTTAGGTGAGATTTCATACTATGAGAGAGCCATCAAGGAGTTCTTGCATATTTAGAGGTATTTTAAGGCTAGAGAGAAAAAGAGATCAATGACGTGTCATGGCTTCTAGCTCACACAAACATAGACATACAGAGAGTGGTGATGATACTACCACTTCATGACCATGACTATAGCCTTGAGTATTTTGAGGGCCAGATGATATTTTTGATGTTGTTATATATGTTGTATACACATCAACCTATGAGCCGAAGATGAGAGATGTAGTTTTTGAGAGAGAGATGATATATATATATATATATATATATATATATATATATATATATATATATATATATATGAGTGTTTGTGATTTTGAGATGTGTTTATGTGATGGTGATGATGTTGAAGTTATTATAATGATGCGGATGTTTATGTTATGTTAATGTTGAGCATGTTAGTTGAGTTAGACTAGCATTCCCATATGTGTGATGGTATATGCATAGTTGATTGGTTAGCTTCATCTTAGCATTTTTTCATATTTGTGATGGTGTATGCTTAAAATGAATGGGTTGGGTATTTTTTTTATTTCAGGATTTTTCCATATTTGTGATGGTGTATGCTTAAAATAAATGGCGTAGGCTTGATAGTTTTCTTATTTATTGTTGTTTAGAGAAACTATGGTTGCATGTTTGGTGTATTTCACATGGGATTATATCAAATGAATTAATGGGCAATGGTTTGTTAGTTTTAGTATGGTTTTGGGTATTTATTTGAGTATCTTTACTTGAGATGGGTATTGAGTGATAATATTTGTTAAACACATAACTCTAAGAATCAAGAAAGATTGGCAGAAAGGCGAGAAGGTGATTGAATCTTGTTGTGAGATGTGATCTCAAAAGAGAAATCAACATGTGATTGGGATGGGAAAGAATGAGACACGATGCTCGCATATTGGTAAAGACCATAATCACAACATAAATAGGCTCAAGAGTATGAGCCTCTTTCATGCTTTGCATCATTTGACCATTTGTTTGTTAGAAAAGCATCATACTCACCTTGTGTCAAGTGAGTTCAACGTTCCTTGATAGAGTATGAGGGGAAAAAGGTAAAAGGAATTCAAATATTTAGGTAGCATAACCTTCTGAGTGGGGAGGGTATGCCCCTTCTATGGGTAACCCGAGATCTACTATGGGCAAGTCCATGACTTAAAGGTTTTTTTTTTGTATAAGTTGATCAATGCAAGAAGCCTACAATGGGATTTTGTTTGTGTTGAGGTCATATGAAGCTGATCAATACAAGAAGCTTCTAAGTCATTATTTTCCTTGATAACAAAGCTTGGCTTAGCCATCCTTCAAGGGAGTGGTCTAAGCTTTTGTTTTTGGTTTATAATAGCTATCCTTCAAGGGAATAATCTATTTATAATATCAAAGAGAAGTTACGTAGCTATCCTTTAAGGGAGCAGTCTACATTGAGAATCATGACCTAAGAGATTATAACTTGTCTATGTATCCCATTTATTTATTTATTTTATTTTTTAAAGTTTAGTCATGGACAAGACTATATAGGCTTAGAGGTTTTCCACTTTGAGGGCAAAACCATAGTACTTCATAGGTTAATTAAGTGTGTAGGAATAAGGGTTAAGAGGAAGGGAGATGAATGTAATAGGGTTGCTCAAGGGATGGGCTCAAGCTAAACATGAGGTGAAGCGTCACTTGATTAATAAAAGAATGGTCATAGGTGCAAAGCATTTAAAGGCTCGGGTTCTGGCCTTCCTTCAAGAGAAGACAAGCAATAAGTTCTTGAGCCATACTTGTGAGTTATGATGTATGGTCCAAACGAATTAGGAACAAACTTACCCTGTTTGCTTTTCTCCATGCTCATCACATGTTGATTTTCCTTTAAGACAAGATCTCCGATATTGAAATCTTGCTCCTTGAGGTTTTTGTTGTAGGCATGTTTGATACGCTCTTGATAGATTTGGAGGTGGTTGAGGGATGTGAGATGGTGTTCATCAAGCAACTCAAGTTGAGCCAAATGTTCTTGGCAAAAGTCATCATTAGTAAGTATGTCTTGTAGAGAGATGTGAAGAGAAGGAATCTGGACCTCAAGAGGCAAAACAACTTCCATCCCATACACCAAGGAAAAAGGTGTAGCACCTGTAGGGGTTCAAATGCTAGTGTGGTAAGCCCATAAAGCAAAGGGAATGTGCATGTGTATGTCCTTTCCAATATCATTAACTACCTTCATGAGGATTTTGGTTAAGGTTTTGTTAGAAGCTTTGGCCTGTCCATTTGCTTGTGTATAATACGGTGATGAGAAACTTAATTTGATTCCAAAACTATCATAAAGCTTTTAGACAGTCTTATTTTTGAAAGATTTGCCATTATCTATTATAATTTTATAAGGGATACCAAAATTATAGATGATGTGATGATTGATAAAGTTAAAATTTTTGTTAACCTTAGTGGAGATGAGAGGAATGGCCTTGACCCACTTGGTGAAGTATTCAGTAGCAGTAATGATGAAATGGTGGTTGAGAGATGAATGAGGGTTAATCTCAACGATTAGATCCAAACCCCATTGGGAAAAGGGATAGAAGTCTTTGGCGACTTATAAGGCATGTCTTGGAACATGAAGGAGGTTAGTGTGTTGTTGACATTTGATGTAATGTTGAATGTAATCATTACAGTCTTGATGGAGTGTTGGAAAATAGTAGCCAAGTTGAAGGATACGTTTAGCAAATATGTTACCATTTAAATATACACCATAAATCCCATCATGGAATTCTTTAATGGTGAAGGAGATCTCAATACTAGTGAGGCATCTAAGGAGGAGACCATCAAAACCTCGCTTGTAGAGAAGTCCCCCTAGCATAGTGTAATGAGTGACATGTTTCATGGAGGCACGTCTCCCATTATTAGAGAGTTCAGAAGGGGTAATAGAAAAAGAGAGGTAATCCATGAGTTGATTGTACCATAAGTCATGTGGGTTTTGTGTTACATTGCCTATAAAAAGGATGTTAGTTGATACATAGGAGGCTAATGTTAGGTGATGTACAGTGACATAGATTTTCAAGGAAGAGGGTGAAGATGGTATGTGTGAAGAAAGAGAAGCCATTGTGTCATCAAACTTGTTTGTAGATAGAGGAACAATTTGCAAGAGGTAGGAGTCAAATGATTCCAATAACGTATCTACATGATGTTTATATCACTGTATAATTTTGTTTTTGCATAGGTAAGAACCATTAACCTGATTAATCACTAGCTGGGAGTCACCAAAAAAGGTCATTGATTTGACACCTAAAAAAATAGTCATTTGAAGCCCTAAGATCAAAGCTTCATATTCATCCATATTGTCAGTACATTCAAAATCTAGTTTAAATGACCAAAGGCATAGGATCGCCATCAAGAGGGATGAGGATGACCCCCTTACCCCCATCATGTTGACATTTAGACCCATCAAAGAA
Organism: Torreya grandis; assembly: GCA_037957365.1. Taxonomy (NCBI): domain Eukaryota; kingdom Viridiplantae; phylum Streptophyta; class Pinopsida; order Cupressales; family Taxaceae; genus Torreya; species Torreya grandis. The sequence continues at coordinate 270,150 of JARHVA010003626.1, read as the reverse complement.
CATCATCATTTGATAAGAGATGTCATCGGTGGAGAGCGTTGTGATAGATTCATCAGGGAATTTGAGGTTTGAAGGTTGGTTTTCAGGTAAAGGGGTAGAAGCTAACTGGTCAATGATCATTTTCCCCTTGATAGAATTTTGTTGAATAAATTCCAAGTCAAATTTAGCAAGGAACATGAACCACCAAGCTACACATTGGTTGTGATATGGCTTGGAATGCATGTATTTGAGGGGATCAGTATGGGTGATGACATATGTTTTGTGATTTAAGAGGTAATGATGAAGCTTGGAAGTTGCAAAGACCAATGTGAGATAAAGCTTTTAGGTATGGGTATATCGAGTTTCATAATCAATAAGTGTGTGACTTATGTAGTAAACTGCTTGTTATCAATGGTGATCATCCTGATGTGCAATCATAGCACCTAGAGAATGGTCTGTTGCAAAGATGTAAAGGTAGAAAGGTTGGTTTTCCTTTGGTGGAGTAAGAACCAGTGGGGAAGGAGATACCATTTGAGTGCGTCAAAGGATTCTTAGAGATCTGTATTCCAATGGAAGGAGACATTTTTTTTGAGGAGATGGTGAAAGGGTTGGAAATGATCTGAAAACTAGGAGATGAAGCAGTGGATTGACTGAAGCTTGCCTTGTAAGCTATAAAGTTGTTTGATATTAGTAGGTGGAGGCATGTCTAGTATTGCTCGAACCTTAGCAAGGTTGACTTTAATACCACATAGAGAAATGATAAAGCCTAAGAGCTTACCGAAAAGGACACCAAAGATGCATTTCTTTAGGTTTAGTCAAACATTATATTGGAGCATATGAGTGAATATGATTTTGAGAATCATCAAGTGATCTTGGTGAAGTTTAGAATTTTTGAGTAAGTCATCCACACTCTTCCATAATTTTGTGTAGGAGATCATGAAAGATGTAAGTCATGACACGTTGGTAGGTGGCACCAGCATTCTTCAGACCAAAGGGCATGACCTGATAATAGAAAGTCCCCCATGGGGTACTAAAAGTTGTCTTGTGTTGATCCTCAGGAGAAACCAGGATTTGATTGTAACCTGAGAACCCATCCATAAGTGATAACATCTCATGGTCGGTTGTTAGATCAATTAGTTGGTCGATACTTGACAAAAGGAAGTCATCCTTTAGACAAGTGAAGTTTAGGTCACGATAGTTGGTGTAGATGTAGATTCCCCCTGTCACTTTTGTGATAGGAATATTATTGGAAACCCATTACGAGTAGTCAATGTGTTGAATAAAGTTAACAAAAAGGAGGCATTAGAGCTCTTCTTTGACAAAGAGAATAATATGAGGATGTATTTTGTGAAGCTTATGCTTAACAGGTTTAGCATCGTGGTTGGTGACAATGTTATGGGTGACAATAGAGGGGTTGATACCAGGCATGTCATTATAAGACCAAGCGAATGCTTTTCTATGGTCATTAAGAAATGTGGCATAATGTGCTTGCTTAGAGGAATCCAAAGATTGGCCAATATTAAGGACATGGGGTTACTGTGAGAGGGAAAATTGATGTCAATGGTTAATTCATTTAACATAGCTTATGTTTTGAATGGGAGTGATTTTTGGATATAGGAATCATTTTCACCCATGTATGTGAGAATAGCGTCATCATCTTGACATTGGACAATGTTGATAGTGAGAGAGTCTTCATCAATCATTTTAGGATGAATGAGAGGAAAGGACCTTGTTTCCTTACCCAGGTGATAGGTGAGGGGGCCCAAATAGATGGCATTTATTGAAAAAAATTAGGAGGTAGAGATACCTTTGATTCGGTAGGTGATGGTGGAGGAAAGGATGGAGAAGGAGAGACTGGTTATTTGATAATTGGTATATGAGAAGCTTTGGTGAGTTTTTTTGGTTCATCAAAACCCACTCCATGCCAATTTTTGGCATTTTTGATGGTTTTGTTGGTGGGATATTCAACAGGCATATGAACACCCTGCTCATAACAACCCAAACCAAATCCTTTGTAGTCACACCTATAAAGATAGGTGTGAGTGAAACTAGGCTTGCCCAAGAAAGAGAAGTCACAAGGAAATGGTTATGGCAAAGAGGATGAATTTACCATAGTGGGAGCTCGATCAATTCCCCCATATGTGAAATTAGTTTGAAGGTTAGGGGGACCATACAGGATGACCATCCCAATACGGGGATCATAATTAGGGTGCATATAAAGCTTTCCATACTCTTGTGGAGTATGGAACATATCAAGTGTCAAAAAACAATATTCTTTGAGCGACATAAGCTTGAAAGTTTCCTCCATGGGGTCTTTGTCAAGAATTTATGTTGTCGATATTATGTAACCAGGTTAGTGGAGCTTGTGGAAGCTTAAAAAGTATAATGTGGAGGAGATGATGTCTTTAATGGAATGAGAACATCATTAGGGATATAAGTCATGTTGCATGTTTTGAAAGTAGGTGGGTCGACGTGAATAACATGCACTTGTCCATTGTGCTCAAACTTGACGCATCAGTGCAAAGTCAAGGGCACACATGCCATAACATGTATCTAAGGTCATCCAAGAAATATGTTGTATTGGAACTCTCCTACAATGTAGAAGAGCTTAAGAATTATGTAGGGACCCACAAGGATATGTAAGACAACAATGCCCACCATAGTAGTTGTGGTATTGTTAAAGGAGCAGAGCACAATGTCAGTTTGAGACATGCAATTGTTAGGAATGGATAGTTATTTGTAGGCATGGGTGGAGATAATATTAATACTAGCTCCTCCATCGATCATGACTCTTTTGAAATGAGTTTGATTGATATATGCGGTGATAAAGAGGGTAGAATCTTGATCTTCAAGGTGTTGAAGTGGAATTTTTGAATCACTAAAGGAAATTAGGGAGATGGTGATAAGAGAGTTGACCAAATCTGTAAGAGGTTGGGGATCATTAGGTTGTACCTCAACCGCTTGCAAGGTACTAGTTAAAGCTTGATGGTGTTGAGGTGAGTTTTGGATTAACTCATATAAGGACATTTTCATAGGGGTTTGGTGAAGTTGTTTCACCATCGAGTTTTGAATAACTTCTGAAGATGTTGGTTTTGAGACACCCAAGATGGAAATCTTGAGATTCGAAGGAGTGTCTTTGGAGAATTGATGAGCCTAAGGGGCAATGACCTTTTCCTTCCTTTTATCCTTTTAATTTTGTGACAATGTGGCCATATTAACCAAGTTGATCTGAAAAAGAGGTGAAGAAGGTGGTAAAGGGGGTACAAAAACATCTTTGGGTTTGAATTTAGGTGGAATAGCTTGAGGTATTATGCATGCCATGGGTGAAATAGCAGAAAGGTTAATGGGAGTACCAACAAAGAGAGTGTCAATATCTAAGTATTGCTGAATGATTACCGTGAGAGCTTTACAACTCTCAATATCATGTCTAGGTGAATGATGTTATAGACACACTTGTGTATCATTAAACCAAGATGGCTTTGGTACAAGAGGGTTATAAGGTTTAATGGGAGGAAGAGTTATTGTAGAAGACTACAAAAACTAGTGTAGGAAAAAGATCTGAGAGCCTGTGAGTGGGCTAGCACTTGTTATAATAAGAGTGGACACCTTATTTCACTTAGGAGTCATGGAGCTGATTTTGCGTGACACCTTTTTAGGTGGTGGTGGAGCCACGTGTGTTGTTGACACTTTCTTGGTGGTAAGTGTCATGATGTCAGATGTGAAAGGCTTACTAGGTGGTAGAGGCAATAGTGGAGGTAACTTAGCCTTTAGTTTTGCTTGGATTGGTGATACCCCAACTAAAGTAGAGGGATGTGGTCCCAAAATTGAAAGCAAAGTTGAGGGTGGAAGAGGGAAGGATCAATGAGATCTAAGAAGCTTAACATTATTCCTTAGTTTAGGTTGTAGAACTCCAACTTGTGGTTAGAGAGTCAAATCTAATTTCACCTATGGATGAATTAGATTAGAGACTAGGTAAATGCCTAAATAACTGATCTGCTATAATGTGGTAGATGCCTATGAGGGTGAGGGATCTGACGTAGAAGGATGAGCTTTTAGTGAAGAAGCTCTGACTTTGTCAAAGACCTTGGGGTAAAGTGTAGTGAGAGGATTGGTGATAGAGGATGACACTTGTTGTATAAGATAAAGAATTTTAAGTTAGTCCCAAAATACCACATGATCTAGCTTCGTGGAGTCAAGAAATTCTAGATTTCCTGCTAACCATGAGAAGGTTTTATATGAAGTTGATGTAGGCCTTATGGTTGATTCTTTATAAGGATTATGTAATTGAGAAAGAGGGAAATTGTTGGCCTTTGCTACCTTGGGCCAAAGATGAGAAAGAGTTGCAACGGGGTCTTCTTCGACAGAGACAAGAGAAGAGGCATGGTCTTTCATGGGTGGGGGAGAGGTAGGTGAAGAAAGATCATCAAGGGGGTAGAGAATAGGTATAATTTCTCCCTCTTCATGTGGGAAAGGAACAGGTAAAGTATGATCTTCCATAGGTAAAATAAGTGGTAAAATTAGTTGAATTAGAGTTGGCATAATAGGTCTCTCATCTAATGTAGGGGTAGATAACACTAGCTCCTCTAGGTGTGAAGGAGTAGATGGGGTACTACCTTCCATCGGTGGAGGAAAGGCAGGTGAAGAAGGTTCCTCAAGAGGTTATAAAATGGGAATGATGTTCCCCTCAACATGTAGTTGAGGAACAAGTAAATCATGGTCCTCAAGTGGTAAGAGGATAGGTAAAATGGGTGCAAAAGGAATTGGCAATACAGGGTCCTCTTATAACAAAAGGAGAGGTAAAGGAGGCCCTTCCTCATGTGGGAGTGGAATGGGTGAAGTAGGCTCTTCTACCCAAGGAGGAAGGACATACAAAACAAACTCTACAATCATGGGTGCCTCCTATTGTGAGAAAGGTTAGACTGGAGGTAAAGGAAAGATCATATTGACCATATGGATATTATGATCACATGAGTTATTAGTCGTGGTCTGAATAATATTTTGATTAGGTGAATGGTTATGAAAAGGCTATTTGAACACATCCATATTTTGATTAGTAGGTGCATTAGGGTTATCTAAGATGAGATCACCCATGTCAAACATGTCTTGAATAATGTTCTTGAATGTTTTATAGTTATTAGAATTGTGGACTTTGACTCAATAGTAGCCACAAAACTCATCCTCCTTGTACCAAGTAGGAATAGGATGGGAGGGATCAAATTATATAGTAGGCTTGATTTGAGGAAGGATTATGGCTCCCTATTCCAATAGTTTTTCCAAAATGGAAGTATATGACTCTCCAATGGGAGTGTATCATCTTTGTTCGTACCATTGTTGGAATTGCTTGGTCAGATTTTTTGAGGTCAAGGAATTAGGTTGGTTTGTGGTTGTGGAAGACACTAATTTAATGACCACCACATTGGTAGAGCCTTTAGATTTTTGGTTAGAAGGAGACGATTTAGAAGAAGATGAGTCATTTGATTTGGAATTGGCATTCTTACTATGTAACTTGACTCTATCTTCGTCTATAGCCTAGATCTTGAGTTTCTATGCCATTATAAAGGCTTCATCAAATGTGCAAAAATTTTGTACTCAGAGTGTGGATGAAATGTGTTTAGCACATGCCCTTGAGAAGATCTCAATAAGCTCAAGTTGGGGTAAAGAAAAGGAGAGTTGATTGATTAAGCCTCTCCAATGAGCGACAAAATCTATGATAGATTCATCATCGAATTGTTTAATAGAATAAAGGTCTATAATAGAAACTTTTTTAGAAATATTGATAGAGAAATGGTCTAGGAATAATTGTGCAAATTGGGTAAATGAGAAAATGGAGTGCCAAGTTATAGAGCTATACCAATCCAGGGTAGCACTCGAAAGAGACTTAGGGAAGGTGCAAAGTAGTAACCCATCATTGTGCCCTATTAAATAAAAGTATGCCTAAATGCTCGCAAATGCTATTGTGGGTCCTCTTTACTTTGGAAGTAAGTAAATTTGGGGAGTTACCATTGGATTTGATAAGGAAGAGTAGGCACATAAGGATGGATGGGATCATTGCATATCTGATCATATGATAACACATTCTTTGAACCTGACACAGATGTCTCTAGACTAGACATCTTGTCCATCAGCATCTTAATGAGGTCTGGAGGGAGATTGGTTTGGGAGATAGCCCCTAAGTTATAGGGAGCCTGATAAGAAGTAGAGGTAACATATGACATAGCTTTCTATGGTTATGTTGAGGTAACATACGGGTAGTGAGTCATAGGCTGGGGGTAGAAGTGAAAGGGGCTTGTACCACTGGGTTAGAGATAATGCTTTGGTTGAATGTTATTATTGTAGGTCGGGTTGTTGGCATGGTTATAATAGGTGAAGGGTGAGTCATAAGTCATGTAATTATAGGTACGAGAGTAGATGATATGGGTACCACATAAAACTGAAATGGGGTTAGACTTGACTAAACTGCTTGTGGTTGTGAAGGCATGGAAGTCATGACAGGGGTTAGGTTGGACTGGGCAATTGGTGATTCTGAACTGTGGACATTATTTATGGCTGGGTTACTTGTTGAAGTGGTGGTTTGAGTAACCATGGGGAACATACTAGAAATAGCTAAAACTAAAGTTGTTTCCATTAGGGAAGTTGGCATACCATATAGTGGGTCACCTAAATAATTGTGAGTTTGGCTCATGGTAAGGTAATGCTGAAGGGATGCCATATTGTGATCAAGAAATATAGCAAAATATTGATCTCCTTTAGGCACAATGGCAATTTGGTTGGGGCTAAGAGTATGCTCTGTATATAAAGTATGCTTCATGAAAAAATCAACAATAAGAGGGGAAGGTGGAGGTGGTTGCCAACTTGTGTAATAGACAAGAATTTTGACTGGGTTTTCTGTCAATACCATGCAAGAAATATAAACAGTCTTAGAACTCTATATTAGTGACATAGTGAGGAAAACCCAAGTTTCGGTGTAGGTAGGTATGTTGTTTTATCTTGCTATTTTGAGCAAACTAAAAATGACCAAATTACACAGTCATCGATGTCAATCACTGACCGATATTGGTAGGTTAAAGTTTGCCAACATCGATGGATTTAACTAATGTCGGTCACTGTGGAGTCCCAGAGATGAAAAATCCAACATTTTAAAATCTTAGAGGTAAAATCTAGGCAAAATAGAGGATGAAAGAGGTCTTTATAAGGAGGATGAACACTTAGAAAACCTGATATAATAGGTTATACAACCTAAGTATTATGAATAGTGTTGATTTTGTAAATCAATGGAAAAATGTCCTTACCAATTCCAAAATACATAAGGCAATATAAAAGCAAAAAAAGAACATACAACCACTAATTATTAACTCCTAGAGATTAATTTTAGTTTTGTGTTGGCTTATGCCTTAATCAAATAGTGAGATGAGAGTTTTTGGTTATCGAAGGTACTAGAAAGCAATCTAGAGCTAGTTTTGGGTTAGTTTTGGTGCTCAAGAGGAAATAAATGTTAGACCAGATACATGGCTTGTTATAGGGACTTGCTCCTCACAACTCATGGACCTGAAGCCAAGCTAAGCCTCTTATCTAGAATATACCTTCTATCTAGAGTTTATACTTTGCTAGAGAACGGAGTGGGTTTTCCCTTTGGTGGTGAAATCCAAGTAAGATAGCTAGGTAGGGTAAGGTGATCCACTAGGTGATGAAATCCTAATGGGCCTTGTCACAGGTGAGTTTAGATGTTTGTTTTTATGAGTGTGATCTGGTAGTGTAACATGGGTATACTACGATTCATTCATAATGTTTGTAATTAACTAGGTGAGCTAATATGTAGTAAACAAACAATGAAGTGCAGTGAGTTTTAAACCCAAATATGAAGTGTTTTGATTTGAATGAAAATAATGATGAAATAGGAGAAGAGAATGAATTTCAATATCCTAATGTGCATCCAAGAAAGAGATAAAGAAGAGATTCTTTTTAACTTTCAAGATAAATGACAAGTTTCTTTTAGAGGCAAAAGAAAGAGAAGAATGGCAAGGAAGAAGAAATTTTGGTTTATTACCTTTAAACAAAAAACAAAATGTTGAATATTTCATTTTGAGGATAAAGAGAGGTAGAAAATGCAACGAATGAAATTTTCACTATAATGCACCTATATGAACGCTTAAAACAAGCAATGAACCCAAGGAAAACTTTAAGGTCCCATCTAGCGTGCCAAAAATGTTTTACTAAATTTTGAATCTATTTTATGTTTAAGGAGAAACAAAGATAAAGGGTAGTGATTAGAGATTAGAGAGAACCCAGATTGGTTGCATGCTATATCTAGATGATGTTGAACACTCCTCTTTAGCTAGGGAGGACTACCTACAAATAAGAAAGCACTACCACCAAAAATGTTTGTTAGTAGATATATGAGTGGGCTGCCAAGATACGTGCTTGTTCTTGGAAGTGTCAAACTTCCTTAGGGATGATAGTCCACTTTTTGAAACAAAATGGTAATAAATGACAAAATAAAAGAGAGAGTAGGAGAGAGATATTCATACTATTCTTGCAATCTGAGTATAGCAGAGAGTGACACAATATAGGTAATGTGAGTTATTTGTGTATTTGGAGGTTATTTAGGCAAGCTTAGAGAAGTTGGTGGAAATACATAGTCACCAATGTTGGTTAGGTTGTCGATGTCGATAAGGAGATATGACTGATGTCAGTTATGTGACTGATGTCAGTAGGGGTAGTAGGTTCTCAGGAGGTTGTAGGAGATTTTTTTGAGCTGGGAGGTAGTTGTTGGTTAGGTTTGTGAGGTTAGGAAGAGTCGTAAGGGAGTGGGTAAGACTCATGTGGGTCTAGACAGAGGGTTGGTATGTTTGAAACAAAGGGAAACAGGCAAAGGCGTTTTACAACCCCTTCACACGGAGATTCAAGACATTCATAAAATGATAAATAGTATAATGTAAAGTAATTATAAAATGACTGTTTAAAGGAATTACAAAACATAGAGATATAATTAGCTAGTGAAATGGATGAACTATGAGTGCTGGATAGATAGCTATGATGAGGCATGTTAGAGCAATATGTGAACATAAAAGATAAGCGTGTGCTATCGATTCAAAAAAATCCAAGTTTTGTGTAGTATATCAATTCCTAATCTAGACTAATTTGTGTAGAGTAACGGTAAGCCTAGATGTAGAAAGTCGAATGCCAAAGCTTGTATGCGAATGATTGATTTTTTTGATTTTTACTAACTTGAATATTAGCTTAGAATTTTTCTTAAGTAATCGACATCGGTGATCCCATCGACGTTGGTTGAGGGTTGATCGATGTCGATGGTATGAGAATTGGTAAAATAGGTATTTTTAGCTTATTTGCTATTCCTTCTCTTGCCAAGTGTGGTGTCCATTAGGAAATGGTAGAAATGTGATGTTAAGAAGAATGTAGTTAGTTAGGAATTTATGTTAGGGGTGAGAACAAGTCATGAGTAGTTAGGATTAGGGGACTAAGTCTTGAGGTGACTTAGTGGATAAGAATTAGTCTTAGGACGAGGTGGCCAAGTAAGGTGGCATAAGTAGTTTCTAATTAACTTAATTAAATATTTTTAAATTAATTAAATGTGTAAGGGGTGAAGACATGGGTTAGGAAGGCTAATTATTAAAAGGGGAAAGAGGGGGTTTTAACACAGGGAGTTACGCACGTGTGTGACATAACTTTGGTGTATACACCTTGCCTTGAAAATAGTTTGATCTCTGTGAGCAAGATGAATGTGTCAGTGTCCAGGGCTCATTCAACAGAGATGCATACCAAAATGGTGTGCAGAGCCATGATAGTTTGTTCAAGCTTGATGTGATTTGGTAAACAATGCATGTAACATCATTTTTACTAGATTTTCTTTTTGTACACCTATTATTAGTGACTGTCAGTGAAGACCCCAAGACGGTGAAGGATTATCTTGGTTTCATAGAGCGCAATGGAAAAAGGATATGGAGGAAATGGAATCTTTAGAAAAAATGAGACTTGGGACTTGGTGAAGCTACCTCATAGAAGAAAACAGGTAGAATGAAAGTGAGTTTTCAAGAAGCAACAAAATGCGCAAGGGAAACTGAAGAGGTGTAAGGCTAAGCTAGTAGTGACTTGGTAGCAATAGGATTCTAACAAGTAGAAGGATTTGACTTTGGTGAGACCTTTTCTCCTATTGTGAAATTGACTTTGATCAGGGTTATTTTAGATATTTCCATTGCATTTGATCTTGAGATAGATCAAATGGATGTTAAGACAATGTTTTTCCATCGAGAGCTTGAAGAAGAAATTTATGTGTTACAATCAAAAATTTTTAGGGTGAAAGGGAAATATGACTTGGTCTGTAGGTTGAAGAAGTCTTTATTTCTCTTGAAGTAATCACCTAGAATGTGAAATCATAAGTTTGATAGTTATATAGTCAGATTGGGCTTGTACGCAGCAATGTTGATCCTTGTGTTTACTATAAGTAAGAGAGTGATAACTTTATCATCATAGTCCTCTATGTGGATGACATGCTATTGATCCAAAATGACAAGTGCAAGTGAAATGAGCTACATGATTGATCTTGGGCATGAAAATCAAATAGGATCATGTGAATATAAAGCTTTAACTAGACTAAAGGAAGTGTGTTGAAACAATATTAGAGAGGTTTAGGGTGCATGATTACAAACCTATATGCAAACCTTTTCCAATTGGTTATAAGCTATCAACTGCACAATATCTTAAGACATAAGGGGAGTTAGAGGATAAGTTAGGTTTTGTATGCGAGTGAAATCATAACCTTGATGTACAATCATATATACAAGTCTTGACATTAAGAAAGCAATGGGAGTTGTTAGTAGATTCATGTCCAATTCAAGAAAGGAACATTGGGCGATAATAATAGGATATTTAGGTATTTACGTGGAACTTTTGATCATGCCATTTACATGAATGCATGCTCCCTTATGCAAACTATTCAACAAGTGGGATATTGCTGGGAAATGTCTCAACTTTGCATGGATATGTGAAATGGAAATTGTGCACAATATAGGTGATATACAAGGTTGTTTGCACAAACATTGATTGTGTGGGATATTACACAAGTTGGGATGGTTGCATTAGTTTGTGTGGAGACTATCCTTGACAATTACATAAGGTTGTTAGCTTGTGGATAGTTTCATTACACTCTGGGAGTTTGTGAAGTGAAGCATAATGGTTGAGTCACATTTAGGTGCAACAAGGAGTTATGAAACATGTAGAGCAATGAAAGGTTAGAAGGCATTTCATACACTTATCTAATTGTATTAATGTTTAGGTGATGTTCTAACATAAAAATGTTGAAAAACATTACATGTTGATGAATTGGATCAATAGTTGGTGAATGTAAATTCCTCTATTGTGAGGATATTATAAGTGAGTACCAAATAAAGGCATAGTTATTCTAAGGAAAGATAGGGTGTAACAATTTTTTTTGAGTGTTTAATACACATAGCCAAGTGGGTGCATTGTAGTATATAATAAATCACTATTTGAAGGGTACAAAACCTTGAGACTTGATTTAGCATTTCAGTTTATAGGTTACAGTGTTGCATTTTCCTAGGGGAAGTTTGTGTCTATCCATGTGTGCTTGTCATCATCTTTTTCTATCTAAGATTTGCATAACATGGCTCTCCTCTATATTTATTTGTCATGCATGGGTTTTTTTTCCCAACACAAAATTGTATCAATAGAAAAAAGGGGAATTATATCAATTTAAAAAATGCCATAAGAAGTTTATGAGTTTGTAGTTATTATTCTTTATGTGTGCCCTTGTCTTTGTGTTTTAGTTTAAAATATATATACTCTTAGGGTGATTTGTATCCCATTTTAATATATACCAATAATGGTCTATTACGTAAATAGGACATGCTTATTGGATGTATTTTGTTCTCTACATACTTGGAATAAGGTATCGATGTATTGTATCATAAGTTATATTTTTAGGTATTATATGCTTTGATAGAATTTTAAAATATGGTCAATTTCTCACTTCTATTTTGGATCTATTTTCATTAATTTCATAATTGGTTCATTAATGCTAAGCATTATGATAGCAAAGTGGGAATGGAAGACCAAAACACTTATGTTTTCCATAACAATGCACTTATGACACATTGATATGGCTTTAGTTGCTTCCCAGAGGTAATGACTACATGCCTAGGCCTATTGCTATAAAGTTTCAAACACTGTAATTATGCTAGAATTGACAAAGTGCTGTGATAGGTTAGATATGGGATATATTATGGAGTCTTTTTTCTGGCCGTAATCTATTGTGGCATTAAATAATTATTACTATGGTAAAGTTTTGTTTGGCTTGATGTAGAAATCCAACATCTTGTAGATGGATTGATAAAGACTTGAACTATTCCTAGATTGGGTATGAATTTGAAACCAAATAAGTAAAACATTTGAATAATATATGTGAAATTAAAATTTTCCCTTATTTTCATGAGTCTCATATAGTATATTGCTACCTAAAAAAAGATTTACCAAATATAAAAATGAGAAAACATGAGATTTGAAAATTAACATTAGGAACTTGTAAAGTGAGACAACCGGCTTAAAATTAATATATGAATCATGAACTTAAGAAATGAATCAATAAATACTTAAAATCTTCACTAACATGCTTATGGGAGGTTTAAGATTTTACTTGTATGTAGTTTCCTCATGCAAGCATTTTTCCTACTTTCACAGGGTTTTATATTTCCATTGATTGTGTTTTTGAAGGGTTATTCCACATGAGAGTTATTTTTGAGGTGTTTTCAATGTTTTGGTAACTTGGGAAAGAAGTGGTGGGAACTATGCCCCTAAGTTTGTGATTGTAATAATTATTTTTGTGCCAATAAGCTGCCCAATGTTGTGAATTCTATTAAAACTTTATTTTGTTGCCTTTTTACATGCTTTCAATTTGTTGTGTTTTTCCCTCAATTCAGAGTGGATAAGAGAACCATGTCTATGTTATGTTTGAGTTTTAGGGCGTGCTTATGTTCTCATTTCATAAATTTTGTCATAAGTACTTTTACCAATAGGTTTAAGGTTGTGTGCATGTTTTGTTTATTGTGATTTATTATTTTTTTTAAATATTTCTTTGGCTTCCATTAGGGTTTTATCATTTGTTATCCTTGTGTTACTGGATCTTTGGTTAGATCAAGGTTTTTCCTTTGGATATACTATGTGCAAGGCTCATGAAAAATGTGGTTGATATTTATTCTTTTGTATTAAGTGGGCGTAGACTATGCATTACCCACAAGGTAGGAAAATTTTGATAATTGGAATATGTGTTTTCCTTGAGTTTTATCATAATATTACACCCATATTAAGGAATTTATAGGCCCTAGGTTATTAGAATATTGGATAAAAATAAGGAAGTCTATTTTGTTTGGTTGGTGGCATGGTTTGTGGGAATTGTTCCCATTTTATATGGTTGGTATAATCTAGGTATATTGTGTGATAAATGCTAGTCAATGATATAGTTATAAACTTTGTTGTTATGTAGGGGGGAGGGAATTTTATGCTTTATATGGAAGTGGCAATTAGATTGAGAAATTCTCAGCTCATGACCACTGAAACAAATGGAAAAAATGTTAGTAGAATTATCTCTTATAATTGTTGGATGTCATAGGGGTGGATGTAGTTTTAATTTGTGTGGTTATGTTTTTTGAGTGCAAATGACAATTAGCCAATTGATCAAAAAATTGTGGCATTTATTTCCATTGTAAGGTTGTCTATATATGAGAATATTTAATTTAGATATCTATATTGGGTTGTGAAATATTCCATATTTCAAATTTTTTGGGATGGGCTCAAGGCATGGATCTTATTAGTCTTTTGAAATTTATACTTCGAGTTACAAAGCTTTGACATGTTTAAGTTCATAAAGATAATATACTTAGTTGGTTTTCCACATATTGTAGTTTATAATTATATAAATAATAGATTGATCATGTGTGATTAAAATTACATATTTTGAAGGGAAAGAATTGACATCTCTTCCATTGCATTACTTTTGTTGTATTTTCTATACATGATTTTTCTCTTGGGTTTGTGACCAATAATTTATTTTTGTGATGTGACTGATAAGCCATAAAATTATTCGGATCATGGAAAGGGTCATTATGAGAAAGTGCTGGTGGGTAATTGATTTTCATTGTTCAATTTTTTGACCCTTGAATTTCAATATTATTGATCAAGTTTTGGGGCTCTGGTATAGATGTCTTAGATATCAAGAAGGGCCCATGTTGATTTGCTAACACTTGGACATTAGACTTTAGGTTTAACATTTTGGGAGGGTTTTCAATGTTTCTTGGATTGATTTATAGTTGTTACCTTGTTTGGTGGATTATAGAGAAACCCTATCCTAAGGTGCCTTTCGGCTATGTCATTTGTGTTCATAACTTACTTCAAAATTTTGTGGTTTTGTAGTATTTGTGATGTAGATGCCAATATGTCATTTGTGGGTTTAATGCTAGGAATTTGGGTGTTGTGTTTAGTTTCTTTGTGGTTGACATTCATGTTGGAATTGAAGTATGGGTTGTAACATAAGGATTTGGAAAAATTCGCAGGGTGTAGAGGTGGATGTTACAACAATTAAACTTACAAAGGATGTTATTATTTATTAGATTCAATGCTTTTCCATGATCTATGTTTTGGGGTTATGATTCTCAAGGGTTGCTAATAGTTTTAACTCATAATACATATCCATTGTTTGTTATGGAAACCCATTTTTATAGATATTCAAAAAAAGATAAAACAATGTTATTATTATGGTTACTTACATGAGCATATACATTAAAAACACAAGGTTAATGTTGACCCTTCAGGTCACCCTAGTTTATGTAGAGTTTGAGCACCATTGCACAGATGATTCCCGTTATCGCCCAGAAGTAATGCCCCAAAGAATGAGTTGGTGCCAATGACTCCCATGGATAACCAAAGGGGACATAGATTTTTGAAGTCATTAGAAGAGACTGGGATGCATAGAAGGTTAGGCTTTACAATCAAAATAAATATTACTCCCAGGTCCTCTTTATAAAACCATAACTTTCAAACGATCATGACAATGATGTTCTTCAATACACAGCTGACCATATAGTCTCTAATGCACACTCCTTGCATATAATGCATTAAAAAAACAAAGCCTACATAGGTCAAGATACCAAGAAGATGTATGACCCACGTGCAAGTTGAAGAGCCAAGGAACAACTAAGATGTAGGGACCAAAGAAGATGCACGCCCTCTTCTCTTATGCTAGCTCCTAATGAGTGACCCAGTACAACCCAATAAATTTCAAGAGCATGCTACTCAATGCACAAATATACCACAAAAGGTGTAAGGTAATGATTCCCATAAAATGTGAAACAATGACATGGCAAATCCAAAAGAGACCCCCATAGTAGTTGACAAGTGGAAACAAAGTACAAAGTGATAGTTGAGAAGTAGTTGAGTAGTGTTCAAGGTCTTATTAAGATGAGTAAATATAGAAGCGACTGTTAGACATCAAAATATGATCACACACCACCCATTTGACAATCCCCCAAAGATCTTCCATTTACAAACATACACATGGATCCAACAGAATCATACCACTAACTCCTAGATTTGGATCATTAGGCAGAATTTAAGGAATATGGATGCAGTGCCAAAATAAAACTAAAAGACTATATCTACCACCCCAAGTGGCACATTAATTTTAAAAGGCTTGCTCCCTTATAAAATCCTTGTTTTTCATTGTAAGATGGTTGACATTTTAAAGTCAACCTCATGCCGTCAAAATTTACCCTCCAAAAATGCTTTTGTTGGCTAGACCTTGCATTTTAATGAGAATTGAGTACACCTCCATTATTATGGATTTTTTTGTGTGGTGTGTGTTTTTTGATATTTTTCTATGGGTAATATTTTCCCCTCCCATCGTCATCCATTACTAGCACCTTTATACAAAACTAGAACTTATTTATAGGTCATATCTTATGTGCACTTGGGTTTTTGTAGATTTTGACTATGGGTAATCTCATCCCCCTGAGTATTGCACTATGTTTCTGCACCTCCATATGAAATATTTATGCATTTGAAGTATTCTTGGTGAGGTCTGTGTGATATAATCTCATTATTAATGATTTTTAGTGTGTTCATCAAGGCAATGGAAGTTTTCATTTTATTCTTGGTGCATCACCTTCACTTCATAATCAACCTCTTACCTTCTCCCTCCCTTTTTCATTTATCAATATTTAGGTTTAGCACTAGCTATATATTTCCTTTCTGCTCTTTATAGGTTTGCACACTAGTATTAAATTGATGCACTTAGAATAGAAGGAATTTGGCCTAATCCATAGGTTCATCTTAAGGAGCACAAGGGCCCCATACCTTGGGGACATTCCTATCATTATGATGAAAAAACCGATGTCGTACATGCACATGTAGGCAATAACACTTTTGTGTTTGGTGCCACATACTTCAGTGCCCTACACAAAGCATTTATGTTCTATGCTCCATAACAAAACCTCCCATGTTGTAGACCATCTACAGGTCCATGTTTTGAATGAAAATATTTTTTAGCACACCTGGTGGGACCAATTTGAAGAAAGAGCTAAGGAACTATGCTATACTTAGCCAATAGTGTTGTAGACAATCTAAGTGTCATAAAGATCAATGCTTCATCTATATTCTAAGACAAACAATACCATCTTCAAGGGGTATTGATTTCCATTTCATTGAGATTTCCACACCCTCTAGAAGAAAAAGGGTAAGCGTATCTTTATCCCTTATTAGGAGAGAGAGAGGTTTAAGATAATCATCCCCTAGAGCTTAGTCTACACCCACATTTGGGAGGTTTCCTATACCTAAAGGAATATTATTCCCTATCCCATTCATGGTTATGTAAAGAAACTAGTTATTTGTGCCCTTTAATGATGGAAGTCCCTTGATTCTAGCCCAGTATGATGACATTCTAGTCGCATCCCTCAAAAATTTATCTTAATAAACTAGTGAGAATTCAACTTCCCCTATTGAGAATATTCAAGATGTCACAAATATCTACTTAGTCCATCATGTCATGGTGGATAATATCACATTTAGGATACTTGCCTCCTCTTTAAAGGGCAAGGTACTTACGTGCTATTGAGGCTTGAGGCCTAACTCTATTCATGACTAGGATGAGCTAGGTTAGCAGCTGTGTAAGTAGTTCGAAGATCAAAGTGTCCACTTTTCTTTGATAGAGTAGCTTATGACTATAAAGAGAGCCCTACACAAGATGATGGTTTATTTCAACTTCAAATTCTAGAGAGTCTGGGATAGAATTATTCCTTTGTGTAAGCCCCCTAATAATGCATTTTTATATTATTTAAAGGCTCTTAATAGTGATATAGTTGTGATGATCCATTGGAGGTGCAGTACTTCCCAATGCATATGAGGTTATCGTGCATGCAAAAAATTATTTACTCTATGTAGGGAAAATTATGCCTAGGCCTCCTATGCCACTCTTCCCATAACCACCACTTGGCCAATCTACTTTGCAACCTTCATTAACACCCATCCTTGTTGCATTAAAACTACTTGATTCATCTACTACACCCCCTAACAAATTGCATGAGGTTAAAATGCTATTAAAAAGCTTTGAAAATGAGTTTATAACCCTCAAAAGATAATAAATGTAGTATTCCAAATCCCATCAACCCTTCACTCAATAATACTAGTCAAGCAAACCTCCCTACTAAAGTGGCATGCAAGCACAAAATCAGCTCACATATAATAGACTACCTTATGCATAAAAGTTTTATGCTACTAGTGCCTCTAGAGACCTTATACCTATGTATAACAATCTTGTGCAATATTTTGAATGGTGTTTCCTATGTAATCAACTGCATAGTCATGCTACATGCACAAATGGATTCATGAACCAGGCACTCATGATGAAAAGTTTTTCATAGCCTCAAGAGCAGGAAAATATCACAACTCTACATGGAGAAGAAAATCAAGCACCGATACAACAAAAAGATGGGTATATTCTTATTAATTGGTAGGATGCTGACTTTAATTATGTAAACTATAATGATGTGCCAGATGTAGGAATCACCCCAATTGCTTTCAATACAATATTTTAAAGGAGATTAATGGAGGAGATGATACCAACTTTAGTACCATCACCTTTAGTACCTCAAGTTATGTGCGTAAGTACGCATGCCAAGGTACTTGTACAATCTTTAGTGCACACACAATATGTCACACAAAGAAAGGAGTAGCCTTAGATCAGTGCACAAGTACAAGAGGAGGTTACCATCTAAATATCATAACCAAAGGGATCCCAAATTCCCTTTAACATATCCAAACAAATGAAGAAGATGAGCCTCAATATAACCATGTGGGATTCTCTTGCTATTCCTTCTCAAAGAAATTTACTGTTGAATGTTTTAATTTTTTTTTAGGCATACAAGACATCCCAACTTTATGCCTTCCATCTCTGCGAGTCTAGGTCAACCAAAGGAAACAAGTTGAGTTTAGTGTCAAGAGATAGTTAGAGATTCAAGCCTAATACAGGGATCATATCATCCAATTGAAAGGAAATAAATACCCATGGGTTTGTTACCTTATAAAGCATCTTCAATTCTGATGACCAACTTAAAGGAGAGAGATGAAACTTGATAGTCAAGGAGGATATCTCTACACAAGTGACCATTTTTGAAGGCAAGATCCTGAAAGCTAGCAAGGTATGTTCCCCACCAGAAATTAAGAACTTTATCAAACTTATTAGGGGATATGATGATATCTTTGCCTGGAGTTATAAGGATCTTAAAGGCTTTGATCTGGGCTTATCCCAACACAATATTGAACTTCACCCTGACACACGGGTAGTTTGCCAAAAGCAAAGACCCATCAACCCCAAACTTGATCCTTTAATGAGAAATGAGATTTCAAGGCTCATTTAAGATATCATAATACTCCTAATCAAACACTCTTTGTGGGTTGCTAATTCAATCCTAGTATAAAAGAAGAATGGGGAAATCCATCTATGCATAAACTTTAGGGACTTGAACAAGGCATCCCTTAAGTATCACTATCCCCTCTTACCAATGGATTAGATTCTGAGAGCAGTTGCAAGCACAAAGAGATTATCATTGCTAGATGGTTATTTAGACTACAACTAAATTTTTGTGCAAGAGTGTGATTGCTATAAAATGACATTCACCACTAAGTGAGGAACCTTTGCATACTAGTGAATGCCCTTTGGTTTAACAAACACAAGAGAGCAATTGCCCAAAGAGCCATGGATATGGAATTTTAAGGAAATCATCAACAAGATCATCTTGGTCTACCTTGATGACATAATTGATTTCTTTAAGCACACAGAAGATCACTTAGGCCATTTGGAGCAAGCTTTAAAAGATGCCAAGAGTTTAAAATATATTTGAACCCTAGCAAGTGTATCTTCACAATTCATAAAGGCACTCTACTGGGGCATATTGTTTCCAAAGAGGGGCTCACAATCGATCTATAATGAGTCAAAGATATTGTATCCCTCCCTCTTCTAAGTCAAAAAAAGAGTCTCCATAACTTCTTGGGAAGAATAAACTTTGTCCAGAGATTTGTGCCTAATTTTGCTATTCTAGCCAAATGCCTCACTACAATGCTCAAGAAAGATGTTGCATTCAACATGACTAATGAGGGAAGGAATAATTTTGAAGCCATTAAGCATGCTATTGTACAAGATCCCACCCTGATCAATCCATATTATACAAAGGATTTTATCTTTTATGCATTTGGTAGAGTTGAAGGCATCTCAACCATTATTTCACAACAAAATAATGATTAATTGGAGAAACTAATTTCATTATTTAGCTATGCACTAAAATATTATGAGTTGCACTACAAGCTCATAAAGAAGCATGCCCTCATAGTCATAAGGGAACTAAAAAATTTATGATAAATGCTTTCCAATAACAAGATTCAATTGATGGTCCCACACATAGGCGTCAAAGATTTCATACTTAGCAAGGACATCAATGAGAAAAGGGCTAGTTGGATCACAAAGGTGTTGGACTATGATGTGGAAATCCAAGTTACTAAGCTTTTTTAAGGAAAAGGGTTGTGTGAATAGTTGGTAGATAGTGTGAGGGATGAAGATAGCATAGTCCTTGCATTATATGAAGATTTATTAGTAAACCCGAGCATCCTAGTAAACTAGACCAAAAATGTGAAGGCTTTCTTTCAAAATGGTGCATATCCCCTGACCTAGGTAAATCTTAACATAGGCACTTTAGGTTACAATCCATTCCCTATATGCTAGTTGGTGCTGTGATTTTTTGAAAAGACTTCAATGAAGTCTTCTTGAGATGCATAGAATCATACCAGGTGAGAAAAATTCTCCAAGAATCCCATGATGGCCCATTAGGAGGCCACTATTCACCCAAGATTATCACCTTAAAAATTATGAAAATTGTCTATTATTGGCCAAATCTATTCAAGTATGTGCATGCATATGTGCAAATTTAAAATAAATGTGCCTTATTCATAGGCAAACAAAAGTTGGTGGCCTTACCATTATGCCCAATACAAGATGATCAACCCTTTGTACAATGGGGCTTGGACTTCATAGGCATGATTAACCCACCATCAAGCAATGGGAATAAATGAATCCTCATGACCACAAACTATTTAACAAGATGGATAGAGGAAGTGGTACTTAAGAAGGCTAATGAGGCATACATTTTAGACTTTTATGAGGGCATCATAATGAGATTTGGTGTTATATCCACCATTATCTTTGATAATGCACTGGCCTTCCTTAGAACCAAGATCAACGAATGGGCCATTTAGCATGACATCCACCTGATCACCTCATCAAACTATTACCCTCAAGGTAATGGTCTGGTCGAGTCCACAAATAAGAATTTGATTTGCATTGTAGAGAGGACCATGGAGGACAATTAGAGAGCGTGACACACTAAGATCAAGACCACCCTTTGGGCTAATCGAATCATGCCCAAGAGATTTGTAGACATTAGTTTTATACACCCTTGTGTATTAATGTGGTGTGTTGCCATGTTATCCTTCATCTCTAAAATAATGGCCCCCATTCATAATTATT
This sequence comes from Torreya grandis, assembly GCA_037957365.1. Classification (NCBI taxonomy): domain Eukaryota; kingdom Viridiplantae; phylum Streptophyta; class Pinopsida; order Cupressales; family Taxaceae; genus Torreya; species Torreya grandis. The sequence goes on along the minus strand of JARHVA010003626.1, from coordinate 249,077 downwards.
TGAAATAATTACATTAACCTCACCCATTTACCTTTACCATATGAGTTAATAGAGTTAATTACTACAGTCAAATGGTAATTAACCCTATTTCATTACCCCTAACCATAAAATCATAAAAACAAATAAAAAACAAAAACCCTCCCAACCTCCTAAAAAACCCATCCCATGGTTTAAACAACCTAACAACCTAGAAGTCAGTCAAACCCATATTTACCCTATAAACAACCCTTTTGAATGGCCTAAAGATCACCTCCACCCATTTTAGGCAAATCGATGTTGATTCTCCATGATCAACACTAATCAACCCAAAATGGCATCGATACATAAATATACAGTGAGCCTCCTTGGCTCGAGACATGTACAATGCTTTTTGACTTCGAACCTCTACTTGATTTTTCTTGGAACTTGCGTACGAACATTGTCAACACTTTGCCACCTTGTAGAACCTCTGTTCATGCAACTATCAAGGGATTTTAAAGGTTTTTTAGCATATTTTTATAGTCTTATTTATTTGTGTGTTTTCAAGCCATTAAAGGCTAGTATTTTATGTTAATTCATTCTTATTTAAATATTTCTATCTTCTGCACCTTTGTGTCAACATTTCCATTTAGTTTTCATCATTTTATCAATCTTACAAGTTATTATCGCCTATTTTCATAGTTTAGCATTTTACTGAAAATCAAGGCCAATCCATCTAAACTAATGTCAATCCTACAAGATCATCATTAATCCTTGTTAAACTATTAAAATATCCTTGAAGTCTTTTTCATAACATTCATAGTCATAAAAACCATTTAAATCCTGCATATTTTTTTTTTGAAAAAATGTCTTTCACATGTAGATGAGTCTGCCTAGATTAGTGCATGATATTGTTATCATATTTGATCTCCCCATTATCCCACAACCTTTATTCACTGATCAAAGTGAAATTGCATTCGAATTAGGTCTTTGTACTTTGGTTTTCACACCTAATCAGGAAAGCATTAATCAACAATCATTTGTAATTCAAGAGGACATTGATATAGCTACTAAATTTTGGGATGATTACTTTGATCACATTAATCCTATTATAGATTATACATCTTTGTTGTTATCTATTTGCATCCTATCCTTATATATCTTTGTAATTTTATGTTTATTTATAATCTTGAGTGTTAAACATGGGCTGACATCCACCTAAGGAAGCAGATCACTTCTTAGGACTGGTTTCTTACCAAGCAACCCATTCATCTTTCTATTAATCAATTTTTTGTTAGTGTGATTTGTAGGTTATTCCTCCCTAGTCAAAGAGGAATTCCCACAAGATTGATCAATGGTGCGCAACCAGTTTACATCTCTAGGTAATCTTTAAAACCCTATATTTACTTTGTTTTTAGTAGCTAATTAGACCACATTGAAAAAGCGAAAAAAATAATAAATTTTTTTGGCATGCCCGATGGGATGTAGGTCTCATATTTTGTTTTAAAATTCAAAATTATTGAATTCTCTCTCTTTCCCTTTCTTTGTGTGAATTCATCCAAAGAAAATTAAATTTGCATTTTATTTCCTTTTTAAGGTTAAAATAAATTATACTCATTTTTTTCTTGCTTAAGTAATTCATATAGAATAATCTAAGTGATAAATTCATACGTGGTGGCATCCCAACCCATTATGTCCACTATAGTTGGATACCCTTCCTCACAACCCATATCTACTCTTTAACAAGGTGTCTTAGGGAATGTACCTTAGAATAACCCCCAAGTAGACCTCATAAACATCCTTATGAGTAGGATGGCTAATTTGGAAGCTTCCACTTCCAGACATAATACTATGCTCACATATGAGCAAATTTATAATGAGCCTATCCACCCGTCTGTTCCTATCCAACCGTATCCCTCACAATGGGAACTTCCTAAGTTTACTAAGTTTCAAAACAAAGAACATCCCAAGCAACATCTCAGAGCCTTTCGACACATGTGTTACCTTATAGCAAATGATGATGCGTTACTACTTAGGACATTTCCTATATCACTAGTAGGAGCTGTATTAGATTGGTACAGATCCATCCCTTAGCATTCACTCTTTTCATTTGGGCAATTGGCCCAACTTTTCTTAGAATACTTCTCAATCAACATTGCTCAAAAAGTGAGTACCACGGATTTATACACCATTCAACAATTTGAAGATGAATCCATATCATACTTTGTAACTCATTGGCATAGCCTAATCAACCAGTTAACCTTTTCCTTACTACAGCCTGAATTAATTGAATTATTTTCATGCTCTTGTGAAAAATATATCTCATCCATGTTACAAATTTAAACCTTTGAATTTTTTGATGAAGCCTTTATCATGGCACGTAAACTCAAAATTTTTGGCATTGAAGAGGGAAAATTTAAGTTACGCAATAAAAACTTCAAACTAGACCCCTCAAAAAACCAATAACAATAATCCTAAACTAAAAGGGGCAGAAAATGCTATTATTCTAAAAACTTCTTACCCTTAACCACCTAATCAATCAAGACCATCCACTTATCAAACACAGCCACCTAGGGACCTTACTCATTTTCCCCCTAAGAAATATACGCCTTTAGGAGAACGTTACACTTATGTATTGGATAAAATCTTACAAGTAAACATTATTGAGATCTCTTTGATTAGACCAGTAGATGATATACATTTAAAACCCACTTGGTATAAAGAGGATGAATTTTGCAGGGTAATAGGACATGACATAGAATGATGCCAATCCTTTAAATGATTGGTACAAGACCTCATCGACAGGGGGACCTTCATTTAGACAATCCAAATGATCCTCCCAACTAATCTTTAGATTATTTTAAATAGTCATTTCCAAACCATTCATCCACATCAAACACAGTTTTAGCTAACCCTGGAGAAATAAAAAATTAGGCTACACATATGATTGATATAATGTATGACCAATTATTTCCTAAATAAACTTCAGAGTAATTACCAATCTTGGATCTCCTCATGGGAGATGATTTCAATGTAAGTCAACTTGAATTTATCAAGACAACTCCCAAAACATCTCTAGATCTCCCTGATCTCATTACATAGGATGATTCATGTGAGCCATCCCCTTCATCTTCCTAAACTAAATCTCCCACATAGGAAAATGAAACCCCTCCTCAAAATGTCATAGATAAACATCCTGATACTTAGAGAGTTAAACATTCTACCCCTTTAGTCCATGGTGAACCTATTCGTAATATGCACCAAGATCATAATATAATGGGATCCTATCATTTTTATCAGTACCAAGACCCTTTGAAATCATCCTCTATCACAACACCTCTTTACCGTGAAGATACTAAGGGAAAGGGTAAAGATCTTATCATTGATAGCTGGGACAATTATCTTGGTATTCCATCAAAGAAATCTTTAGCCCATCCTCAAGTCAAGGTTGATCTTTTTCAGATGTTAAAAGAAAAAAACCTTAGACCAAATGTCCCCTCTATTCTCAACACACAAAAAAACAAAGGGCTAACCCCTTTTATATCATCTCTCAGGATGTCATCGATAAACATCCTGATACTTCTAGAGTCAAACATTCCACCCCTTTAGTCCCTGGTGAACCTATTCATAATATACACCAATATCACAATATAATGGGATCCTATCATTTTGCTTAGTACTAAGACCCTTAAAAATCATCCTCTATCACAACACCTCTTAACCTCAAAGCTACTAAGGGAAAAGGGTAAAGCTTCTATCATCGATAACTAACATAATTATCTTGGTATTCTATCAAAGAAAGCCTTAGCCTATCCTCAAGTCAAGGTCGATCTTTTTAAGATGTCAAAAGACAAAAACCTTAGACCAAATATCCCCTCTATTCACAACACATGAAAGAAAAAAGGGCCAACCCCTTTTATATCATCTTTGTCATTTATTTTAGGTCCTCATCCGTCTTCCAAAGCGACTGTCCCTGTCATCGGTTCTTCCTTTCAAATGTGTGGGAAAATACAAAATACCCCTCCATTATTAAACATACCTCCATCTTGATATCCACTATCTTTTGCTAAAGGCCTATTAGATAACTTTAAAGAAAAAGTGCCTAAGCTCATCCCTACCATAAAAGCCAAACATCAAAACCAAATGATCAATGCTTTGCCAAAAGAGGTTGCACAACCCATTATAAGACCACCAAAAAATGCTTTGAAAGGATCTTACACTGTAATCTTAAAATGTTTATTGGACACATCCCTCATAATGCTACCACTTATATGACCCAATAAATCTCACCTCGAAAGACTAGCTTTATATAAGAGTTGGGAGATATGTGCATATTATAGAGTAGTTGGACATGATATAAAAAATTATAATGCCCTTAAGGTCATAATCTAATAGCTAGTCTAGGAAGATAATCTATTAATTAGTGATCTAAATGATAAAAATTCTAATCAAAAAGTCACCATCCCAAATATTCCACCCACCCGTAATCCTGCTAGTCCTATAAGTGATAAAGAGTTAGTGGCTTCTTCGCACCCTCCATTATTACACATCGATGTTGTTCATGTAGCCACCCACTCTCAAAATCAAAACCCCATTAAACCTAAAGTTTTAATTACAAGTGCCTCTGCCCATAATATGCCTAAACCATATAGACAAAAGCTTAAAGTCTCTATTATAGGAACTACCCTAGCCGAAGCCAAGGAGTTGGTACAAATTTCCATATTAAAATAACTCCACCAAACACTTATAAAAATGTCATTGTATGAACTTATTGAAAACTCTCCACACCATTGACACATAATGATAAAAGTTCTCCAAGATATTGAGGTCTAGCTAGATGAGCATCAACCACTGTCAACATTTGTAAGGGCCCTCCAAATGGTATCAACTGTTAGTTTTACTAATTTTGAAGTCGTTCCCTTATCACCTAAAGACCAAGATCCACCACTTTTCATCATAGATCAAATAAATCAAGCTCAAATTAAAAGAGTTATGATCGATAATAGGGACAATATCAATATTATTTCCTCACACACCTTCCAATAGTTACAATTACCATAAACCATTATTTCCCAATCCTCAATAATTCTCTACATATTTAACAGCATAGTAACACCCATAATAAGGATGGTTGTCCTTACCATTTACATAGGTCCTCACACCCTCCATGAATGCTTCTATGTCATAGAAGGGAAATTCCAATATAACATTTTATTAGGATGTCTATGGATTCATGTGATGTGATATATCCCCTCCACTATCCATCGGTGCCTTAAGTTTGAATATGAAAGCCAGGTCCATATCACCCCTACTAATCCTCATCCCTTCAAATCATGTAATTACACTTTTCAACCAAGTGATGTCATAATACCCTCTCCTAACACAATCCCATCTTCATCTTCTATTCAAGCCTTGACTAGTATGACTATTCCTACTTTGAAATTACTAACTCATGAGTCCATTGATTCCATGATGTAGCATATTTCAATGGGGGAGTACCAGCTATTGACATTTAACATGTTACCCACTCCTAGGGAATATGACCATCCAAAAAAACAACCCATTTATCTACCCAACCTAGGTGAGCTCATTTCATTTAGGCCACTATTCTTGTGTACCCACTTGATATATGGTGAAATCAATAAAACCACCTCAGGGCTTGACAACAATAGTCATGCTAAACCTTTTACATCTAATTTCTCATTTCTTAATAAACCCTAGTTCACATAAACCTACCATTATCATTGTACCTAGAAGGGCTTTGGCATGGGTAGATATGAGTAGGGTCCTCATGACATAACATTAGGAGATTTTAGAAAACCACACAAAAAACATGGCTTAAGCTTTGAGAAAGATCCTAAATCCTCTCTCAAACCCAATATTCTAGCTTTTTTGGAAGAAGAAGAGTAATCTTCATCATCTGATACCTCTTCCTTGACTAGTGACACTGTATCCATCCCTTCTGACTTTTTTTTAGTCAATTCAATCTCCATAAAACCCCTTATCTTTCACCATGGTGGTGAGACCCAAATTATCCCTTTAGTATATCCTAAGTTAATAGGACATGATATGCTAACCATCCTTGTTCTTCAGTTTTAAGATGAGTAGTTAATCTTGACTCATTTGGGTGCTAAATTTTTTTATCTACATAATTCTCTTCCATCTGAAACATCTAGCTTATTAAACGAATCCACTACTGATATTAATATTGGGTCTCAAGAAACCCCGAGGATTATTAAAATTAGCAAAGCATTAAATCCCCAAGAAAACTAGGATTTTACCACTTTTTTATTAGATCATAGCAAGGCCTTCACTTGGTGTTATAGTGATATGCCAGGGATTAAAACTATAATAGTTATCCATAATATTGTGACCTTTCTTGATGCTAAGCTGGTAAAATAAAAGCTTCATAAAATGCATCCCCATGTCACACTCTTGGTAAAAGAAGAATTGCAATGCCTCTTATCTGCTAATTTTATTCAACCTATTAATTATCCTTAGTAGATGTCCAACATCATTCCAGTCACTAAGCCTACAAGGGGACTTCACATTTGTACTAACTTCATGATTTAAATCTTGCTTTTCTAAAAGATGATTTCCCTCTCCCTAACATCGACCACGTAGTGAACCTAACAACTGGCCATGAAATGTTGTCCCTTATGGATGGTTTTTTTAGTTACAATTAAATACTTATTGCACCATAAGATCAACATAAAACTACATTTATTACTCCTTGGGGGACCTTCTACTACCGTGTTATGCCCTTTGGCCTAAAGAACATAGGAGCCACCTATCAGCGGGCCATGACTTATATACTTCATGACATAATCCACAAAATTGTTGAAGATGACCTCCTTTGGAAGTAAAAATTATGTGAGGATCAATTATCTATAGTTAAGGTTATCTTCAATCATTTGATCGAGTATCATGTGCGTATAAAACCAAAAAAGTGCATGTTTGGTGTCTTAATGGGTAAACTTCTGGGCTTCATTATTTCTATTCAAGGAATAAAAGTGGATCCCACTAAAATCAGGGCCATTATAGAAATTCCTTCTCTATCCAACCTTAAGCAACTTTGTAGTTTACAAGGCAAGCTCCAGTCTATCCATCATTTTATATCCTAGCTCTTCGATTAGTGTCAACTTTTCCACCATTTATTAAATAAGGATAGTCACTTTGTATGGGATTATAATTATCAAGAAGTCTTTAATGTACTCAAAGACTATCTTCTATCACCTCTAGTCCTCACTCCACCTAAGGAGGGACAACCTTTCTTCCTTAATATTTCAGTTACTGATCATGCTCTAGGTGATATGCTTGCCCATCGAGACAAGAATCACCAAGAGAAAGCTATTTATTATATAAGTCATACCCTCATAGAATACAAAACATGTTATCCACATATCAAAAAATTATTTCTACCATTAGTTCTTGTATCCTCTAAACTTCATCATTACCTACTTAACCATAAAATGTAATGTAATTATGACTATCAACCCCCTTAGGTTCATGTATTCTAAGCCTTATCAAACTCAATGAATGACCAGATGGATCATGCTATAGCTGAGTTTGATCTAGAATTTATCCATCAAAAGTCTATTAAAGGACAAATTATTATTGATCAGTTGGCCAAAGTCACCTCTTAGTGACAACTGACCAATCAATTGTGAATTTCTTGATGAATCTATCACATCCACTTCCTAATTAGTCTCGAAAGATCAAATGACTCTATTCTTTGATAGGTCCAAATGTGAATGTGGAGGTAGTATAAGAGTTATACTAATCCCTTATCAAGGTATTCACATGCCTTTATCTTTTAAATTAGACTTTGATTGCACCAATAAATGGTTGAATATGAAGTGTTGATTATAGGCCTCCAAACTACCCTTGCACTAGAACTCAGATTCCTTAATATCTATGGTGATTCTCAACTATTGGTCAATCAAATTAATGGTATATATCAATTCAAGAATGATATCCTCTAAAGATATAAGACCTTATCTGATCAAATCTTATTTTATTTTGAATGGTATGCCATCCAAACTACTCCTAGATCAACTAATAATTTCTCTAATACCATGTCAACTCTTACCTCTTTTATCCCATCCTCATCTTAGGAATCCAAGCTATTTGTCCTTATCCATCAAGTTAACTAGCCTTCCTACATATGAACTAATCTTCTATCTATCAATAATATTGAGGAAAACCTAGAGGAGCCATGGTATGCACAAATATTTACTTATTTATTTATAGGATTATCTTCTCCCTATTTATCCAAAGGTGTTAAGCATGTATTTCAATAGAAAGCTACCCGTTATACTATACTGGGGGGTGTTCTCTATAATCATGATTTTGATGGCATTATTCTTTATTGTCTCAAAAAATATGAAGCTAATTTAGCTATCTAGGAAGTACATAATGTGTCATGCGATGGACACTTTAGTGGTTGCAAAATTGCCAAAAAAATCTTACATCTAGGTTATTATTGGCCCACTTTGAATCAATATTATTGTGCATACATTAAGAGGTGTGTAAAATGTTAGTAGCATGCAAAATTATCCTATGTCCCTAGTAAAGCCTTATAGGCAGCAAGGGAATTCTGGCCATTCTCCCAATTGGGGCTCAATGGTATAGGGAAAATCAACCTTAAGCCCTCTCAGTGCCACAACTTCATCATTACCACTACAGAATACTTCACCAAGTGGGTGTAAGTTGTGCTGCTTATCTCAACCAAGGAAAAAAATATTATGGATTTTATTCACCATCACATTATTTGTCATTTTGGAATTCCAAATAAAATAATAATAGATAATGGAAAATCTTTCAAGAATAAGAAAGTCCAGGCACTATGTGACTAATTTAAAATCAAATTAAGTTTTTCCTCGCCTTACTATCTTTAGGCCAATGGTCAAGTGGAAGAATCTAATAAAACCCTAGTAAAATCCTAAAAAAGTTCATCAATGAAGCTAGAAAGGATTGGCATCTTTGTATCCCTTTTTCCTTATGGGCATATCGAACTAGTATTCAAACCCCTACAGGTTCTACTCTTTTTTCCCTAGTCTATGGTATGGAAACTGTACTTCCTTTAGAATTCCAAATTACCTCTCTTTGTGTTTCCCTTAAAGACATCATTTTTGATAAGTATTTTCATCAAGAGCATTTATCCTAGCTTGAATTCTTAGATAAGCATCACACAACATCCCTCAATCACCTTTGTATATATCAATAATGACTAAAATGAGCATATAATCAACATGTAAGAGAATGAGAATTTAACATTGAAGACCTTGTACTTAAATAAAATCAACATGTCACTAATATGGAATGAAGTAAAAGGGGTAAATTTGCTCCTAATTGGCTTGGACCATACATCATAACCCATAAATATAGATCTGGGGCATATCATTTGGCCTCTCTTGATGGTAAACTAAAATGACAACCTCTTAATACATTGCATCTACATCATTTCTATAGTTAATAGATCTTGGCTCATCTTGGTTAATTTATCTTAAAATACTATCATATCCCCTTATCCCAAAATACCAAATAATTATATGAGATTTATGTGGTTATTTGATAGTCACTATAACTTCAACCTTGAATATGAATACCCCAGCTTTATTCATAGCATTCTCTCATGGATATGTTTCACCTGTAATGGGAGAAACCCCATATCATTATTTTCCTTATTTTTTTAATGCCATTAATTTTCCAAGATAACACAATCACCTCATGTAATGAACTCATGGAAACTATCGTAAGGTATCTTTTTAGGCCAACTTGCATTATTATCTTTGGGATCCAAAATCAAGTAAGCAATGAAAATCAAAAGCATTAAAATGGGATAAATAAATAGACTAATCCCTCGAAGGACAACCATAATCCAAGGCAAATAACAGACTGATCCCTTGAAGGATAGTTGTGCAAAAACATTAAAATTTAGACCACTCCCTTGAAGGATGGATCCCAAGCATAAAACTTAATGTATTTGTTAGTTTTTAAATTATGCTACTTAAAATCCTTAAAAATCAACAAAGCAATAAAATAAATTATCAAAAGAAATATCCCAAGAAAGCTTCTTGTATCGATTAACTTTCTAATTGTAGGCTTCCCGTATTGATCAGTTTACCCATTGGCATAAAAATGATCCCTAAAAGATAAATCTTGAGTTTGCAATATGGTTTGAAGAAGTTTATCTCTAAAGCAATCCATCCCCCATCCCACAAAAAGCATATAATCGTAATAAATAACCAAGTTTGAAGCTCTAGCTAACTAAGGTTGTGTCAATATCTCTTACCATCTAGCTAAGGATGCATAGGCAATATGTATGAGAGGTTCTCTTTTGGTTATGGTCCAAATCAATATTGAGCAAATCCATAAATAATCACTAAAAGTCCATAAATCCATAACAATAAAGCATTAAAATCTATCTATAACCCATAATCATCATTATGCATAAATCCATAATCCATAATTTATTTACATTCAATCATCTAAGAAACCATAAGCATCCACAAGATTAATAATGGTCTATATCAAAAAGCAACATAATCCATAATCATAATCCATTAATAAAAACCCATCTCATGATATAACATTTAAAACCAAAATAACATGTAAAATCTATAATCCATAATCCATAAAGCATATATGGCATATATGATAGCAATGATCAAAACTAAAATACATAACATCTAATCTATAATCCATCACATCACACCATCAATAAAAACATAACATATCTATAGATATCAGTAAATCCATAAACAGACACATAATCCATCCATAAACATAAGCAATGTCTGTATTATATACATCAAGTGTCTATACAAATGTCATAATATAAATAAGATGGGGCTCTAAGCCCATACAATATAGTCTACTTATTGAACTCAATCCTACTAAGATGAATGTTATCATCTCCCCCATCATCCCCTCCTCAGCCTACTATGCTACTTGTACTAGTAGACTCCCCAAGAGTCCTCCATGATCTGCTGTGTCTAGCCACATATGAAGCAAACCAAGGTACATTTGGTAGCCATCTCTATACTATCCTCTCATAATAAGACATCTTAGCAAGTAAATCCCTATACCTCTGGAGTGGTACCATATCTATAAGAGTAACACTAGATCCTATAATATCTAGAGCTAGTCTCTCTACCAAAGTAGACCTCATCTGATCTAGTTATACTCGATACCTATCCCACTCCTATATGTCCTGGTCATGATGATCTCTCATGCTATTGAGATCACCCTATAATGTGGCAATCTGATCCTATAAAGTATTGTGGGCTGCTCGTGCCTCCTGTATCTCAACCCTTATTATATTCCTCTCAACAATAACTATATCCACATCTATATGATTAGGTGCAAGGGCATCCTAAAATGGCACATCTCCCATGGGTGCAATAGGGGAGTCCTACCCAACCTCTCCTTTATCCTCATCCTCCTCCCTCATCTCCTCAATAACCACCTCCTACCGAGGTCTCACTGCTCTATCTTGTCTCCTCCCCATCTATGCTACAAACCATGCTACATAATCATCCATATAACTAATATCATCTAAGTTAGTACCCATGGGATCCTCTTATGGCCCCATCAAGACCACTATAGTATCTGGAGTAGGCTAGTCAAGCTTTGTATCATCCCACCTATATGTGTGTAGGGCTAATGGTATATCTTGTAGCAACCCAAACTAATGATATACCCTGTCAAAATAGAATAGCTCTAGATGATCTAGCCATCATCCGTTTACCCATAACTCTTGGGAAACATCCCTTGTCTCCATAGCTAAACTAGGCCATGCTGGGAAGTGTACATATGGCCTCCAGATAACATCTCCTATCTATAAGTCACTAAAAACCTCTCTATAATGTGCTAAATCATGAGTATGGAACTATTAGGTCTTCCTTCCACTAAAGGAAGCTTACACTATAACCATGTATCCAAAACCAATCCATGGGGTCCCTATGGGGTGAATCACATGAATGTGCTCATATACCTGATAATGTAATACAAAAGTGATGTCGAGTCTTAATCTATGCTTAGTGCGTTAGACCCACAACTCCCTATAGATCTACCCCAATAGTGTGGGTGCCTAAGTAAAAATAGTCCTAAACTCTACCATGTCTACTATGACACTAGTGAATCTCCATGGTAGTCATCCTCTAATAGAATTAGGCAAAACATAACAGGTCAGTGCCAACATCATCACAGTCAACACTAGTCTCTCTATAGGGTCCAATTGGCCATTTTTTGTCCCACATACCAAGCTTGTGCCCAAATGAATAAGCTGAGCAAAATTCTAAAGTTTCAAGGTCAAACAAATTTTTTGTGAACAAGTCTAGAAGGGCTTACAGACCTTGGAAAAGCTAAGTACAAAGCCTTTTGAGCTAAGTCTTTACCTTGAAATTCTTTTGGCTAAGTGTTGAATTCTTTTAGACAAGTTGTCCAAGACAAAGTTTCTAAAGGGATAATTATTTCAAACAAAATGTCTGAAGCAAAAGACAAAGATTGAATTCTTTTAGGGAAATTGTTCCACGCTAATTTCCTCGAAAACATATTTATTTCAGGAGATTTATTTTGGGTCTTTTGGGCTAAGTATTAGGAATTATTTTGGACATTTTATCCTAAATAAAAGGCCTGAAGGATTTTTATCCTAAAAAGTGTACCAAGAAAAAGTTTTGAAAGATATATTTTTCAAAGCAAAGTGGCCAAGATAATTTTCCTGAAGGGATTTTCTCAAGAAAATAGTCTGATACAAAAAACTCCAAAGGGCATTCTCAAAGTTCTGAAAGGCACTTAGCAAGAAGTTCGAAGGTACTTTTTTTGGAAAAGTGCCCAAGGACAAAAGGTTGAAGGAAATTTTTTTTTGAAGGGATTCCTTCGAGAAGAAGTGATGAAAAAAAAACCTGAGAGACCATTTCCCAAATGCCGAAGGGCACTTTTCTTAGCAAAAAGGGACCTTTTCAAGTTTTGAAAGGCCAAAACACTTTTTTCAAAGAGTAATTTCCATGACAAAGTGTCTTAGTCAGCAATTCTAAAGGGTATCTTTTGAGGAAGTGAACCTTTACAAAAGTCTCAAAGACTTTTTCTTTTGGGAAAGTGGCCAAAGCAAATTTATATGAAAGGTTTTTCCAAAAGGCTAATGGTTCATTTCAAATAACCAAAGGATACCAAGCAAAAGCTCTAAAGGGTACTTTTCCTTAGGAAAGGGGCATTTTTGAAGTGGTTGAAAGATACTTTTCCTTCAGAAAGGACACTTCTCCAAAGGACTTCTCAAAATTTGAAGGGTCATTCTCAAAAAGTCCAAAGTTTATTTCCTTCAAGGGAAAAAGTCTGTAGAAATTGTTCAAGCAAATTGTCCAAAAGAAAAAAGGCCTAAAATAAAAAGGCCCATAGGAAAGTGTCTAAAGGAAACATGACATTCACACCAATATCAAAGTTCAAGCTCAAAAAATAGCCGTTGGGATTCAAATACTCCATGACAGGCCTATAAATGTCAAAATTTGAATCCCTACAAGTAGCCATTTGGATTTGTATGGACTTACATCAACATAAATGGGTACAAGAAAACCAATGTCCTTAGATTGGTTTTCCATTTATAGGAAATATCTAGTCTAGGTTTCAAAGCAGGAGCTGGTAGGTGCAATTAATGAAGAGGTCCTCATCCTTCGACATGACCATCATCTCTGACAAATAGCCACTCAATGCAGAAGTAACATGGCTCAGTTTAGATTCAAAGATATGGGGATTTAATCCTTATACATGAAGGACATTTAAAGTGAAGGAGCACACCAAGTTTTTAATGCAAAGATAAAATCATTCACACTTGGTGAAGATGTGTAGCTACCTTCAACATGACTCTCTCAACTCTAAAAAAGGGAGACTTGAATGCATGAGGGGCTCGAGGAGATTTGCAGTGATCTTGGGTGATTTATCTCATGGTCAAGGTAGTTGCATGCTTTGAATGCAAAAGAGTTGAAGGACAATAGTGGTGGTTACATCCATTTATGACCCCCTTCTCCATTTTCTCATGAAAGCCCCTTCTTCTCTAATCCCTTTTTGCTATATATAGAGGCTTTTGAGTCTAAAAAAGGATCCCTCAACTCAAAAAAGAGTTACTTTATCAAAATTGCCTTGTAACACTCTCTTGAAGCAATAAGATAAACTTTCTGAATTTAGTTTAGAGTGGAGTGTGAATTATTAGGGTTTTAACTTGTAGAATGTATGTCTCTTCTCATCATCTGTGAACCCTCCATGCACCTTTCTTCAACTCTTTTGGTTCTTTGTAGGTTATGTAAAGTGTTAGACATTGGTGCCTTCTTAAAGTGGCACAAGTTTCTAATGTCTCATATAGACCTATTTCTTTCTGTCCTTCAGATTGCATGGTTTTCCTTTGACCTCCATATAAAATAATTATGCTTGTGATCTTGAGATAAGATCAGATTAGTCTTTATATTGATTAAATTCATTAGTAGTCATTAAGGCTTCCAAGCTGAAAGTGGATCATTTCATATTTGGTGCATCACCATCCTTAGCTCAGGTTTCCCTTTCATGTTATCTTTCTTTCCCTTTTCCTTAGTTAGTAGTAGATTCTAGTGTGGGAAATAAGCCAAAGTGAATCATCTAATGAGCTAGCCTCATTAAAAATCTTAGAGGTTCAACCTCACTATAGGATACCCACATCCTAAGGTTATTCCAATATTATAATTAGGAGTGAGAGAGCCTAAAGAACTCTCCCACAAGGGTGCAATTATAGCCTAAAATAGTTTATGGCATTCTTGATGGGATAAATTTTGAGGAAGATTAGTCAATTTTGATGCTAGTTTGATCAATTTATAGTGGTTATAGCTTTAATCTTTCAATAACTAGTGAATCCAAAGAATACTCAGCAATTTAGTGGTAGAATAGTAACTATATTTCATGCGAAAGGTGACTACAAGATCAAATTCTATAGGTATTCCTTTTGATTTTGTTGAAATCCCCTTGAATTTAGCCTAAAGGTTAAGGTTCACCAATACTCTACCATACGTAAGGAAACCTTTTCCTAACCTAGTCTCAAGGCCTACCCTTGTAAATAAGCTATTGATAGTTCTCCCTATTATCATGATTCCCCAAAGAGATTTTGTAGGCTTCAGTGGCCAAAGTTCATTGAATATACCAAAATATGATCCTATGCCAGTAGAAGCTCTCAAAATCATCCCATATTTTACAGGAGACCAAGCCATAACCCCTATTGAACACATCAATGACAGCCAATTTTTTCAATATCCATAATGTTGTTATAGAACATATATATATTAGATTGTTAGTTATATCCCTTAAGGGAAAAGTTTTAGATTGGTATAGAGGCTTAGCTCCTAATTATATTCAATTGTGGAATCAGCTAGGAGTGGCTTTGTGTAATAGATTTGCAGACAGGAGTGACCATTTGTCACTAACATAAAAACTTACCATAATCAAGAGAGGCCCCCATGAAGTCATGTAAGACTTCAACACAAGATTCCAAAAAGCTTGGGATAGAATTCCAGCCTCTATTAGATCATCCCCTAAATTTGCATTCCTATACTATTTGAAGGCTCTAAATAGTGATAAAGTTGTAATGATCCAATCCATAGGAGGGGACATATTGCTAGATGCTTATGAGATGGCTATTAAAGCATAAATTTACCTAATTTAGGCTAACAAGCTTACTCGTAGACCCCCAATGCCTCATTTTCCTAAAATGAGACCACCACCTATGGTTATTTCCCCACTTGATGTTATTCTTCCAACTCCAACAATTGCTGCTATACCTTCACCTAAGTAGGAAAAGGCCTCCACTAGCAGATCAAGTGGTTCCCAAGAGTAGAAAAACTACCTAGAACTTAAAATCATGCTTCAATCCTTGAGAAATGTGTAGTAAATGTTAAAAGGTATCAAGCTCAATTAAATAAACCTTATCAAGCTCCATATCAACCTCATCAATAATCTTATCAAGGCCACCCTTCAATTGAAATTTACAAAACTAGAACCATGAGCAAGGGCAAGGACAACCTAGCTACAATAAGCATAACAACTATAACCTAAATGTCGTAGGCTCTTCCAAAATTTTGGTCTCTATTCAAAACAACATGGATTAAGAAGTTGAAGGGAATATACCTTAGTATCAATATTTTGGGCAATCCATTATCCCAACTAATGGTTTTAACCAGGCATTCAATGACCAATGGCAACAAGCTATTGCTTATGGATGCAATCAAGCCTTAATGGCTCAAAACATAGAGATCCCTATGATGACAAAGCTAGGGTAGTCTCCACAAGACCAAGGATCTAATCAGGTACCAAACTAGTTAGATGTTACAATGGTCATTAGTGAACAAGAAGAGTGCTATGCACTCAATCGGTAGGCTAGTTCTAGCCAAGCATACATTCTAGTGGCAGCTAACACAAGGTTCAAAATAAGGAATACAGATGGTAATCAAGAGGTAGTTAAATATCCTCCTATTAGTAATCCATTACTATCAAAGCTAAGTGCACCTAATACTACTCCAAAGGTTCCCATAACTCTAAAGAATCAGAATCAAGGGACCCATTTTGATCCACAAAACTCACAAATTCAACAAACAACAGTAGTGACCCCCAAAGCACTGACAAAGGTTGGTATTCCACCAGTTAACATTGTTAAGAAAATGAATAAATCTAGTGTGAGTGTACCAATGTGGGATATGCTTTCCATGCTTGGTCAAGTAGACATCCTTCAAGAAGGTTTGTCCAAGATAGGTGTTATAATAATTGCAAGCAAACAACCAATCAAAGAAACTATGGTCCTCACTAATGCAACCTGATGTCTTATGAGAGAAGGATCAAGTAAGGTGGTTAAACCTCCTCCATTCTACATTTATTAATCATTTGTGACTCTTTGGTACATAGCTATATGGTAGAAAGTGGAGCAAGTAATTTGGTGATGCCAAAGCCAATAGTAGACCAGCTTGGTTTAAAGTATGAACCTCAATCTAATGGAGTTTTGTAGCTTGATGGATCTTCCACTAAACTAGTTGGTATTATTAGAGGCCTCAACTTGACCCTGCATCTTTGTCCTGGTGTTTTATTGGCTCAAGATGTGTTGATTATAAAAGTGCCTCCTTGTTTTACTCTATGCTTATCTAAAGAATTCATAACAAAGATAAGAGGATATCTCACAGGCATTGGTCATACATGACATTCAAAATAAGGTATGGGACTAAGGTATCAATCAAGGTTGAGTCCATGACATAATTTCACATCGAGCCCCATTAGTCAGATAATGTAAACCTAAATTTTGCTATCCTTGATGAGGATGAATTTATAATTGGTCAAGAACTGAATACTTATCCTGAGGAGATTCCAAACTTACTCTTAGATGAGTTATGGGGGGATAATCAATTTCTCAACCCTTTAGAAGGTGTTGAAGAAAGAGACATGGGTGTCTATTTGCTACATGAAGAAAATAAACTCATGCCTTCCCTTATTAGACCTAAATAAGACCTCAATGGTATGTGGAAGTTGTTCTTTGATGGTTCAAGGAGCAAAAATGGAGTAGGTGCAGGGGCAATGCTAGTTTCCCCTTTAGATGATAATTATTTCTCTTCTTATAGGTTCCATTTTAGTTGCTACTTAAATGCAATAGAATATGAAGGCCTAATCCATGGCCTCCAATGGGCTAATAAGAGGGGAATAAAGCAGTTTCAAGCATATGGAGATAACGAGCTTATAGTGAACTAGGTCAGGGGCCTAAAAATTATAGAGAATCCTTTGATGAGGTCTTATGAAAATAGAGTATGGACCTAATTGAAGATTTTGAAGCCTTTAACATTCAAGCTATGCTAAGGAACCAGAATCAACATGCTGACATGTTGGTAGCTATGGTATCCCAGTTTGATATTCTAAGTAAGCTAAAAGAGGCCAAGGTTTAGCCAGATGCTAAGGTGGTGGTTAGGCCATCAGTACCAGATAATGAATCCCATTGGTAGGCCTTCAAAAATGACAAACAAATTGTGTATTTCTTATAGTAAGAGGTAGATTTTTCCTTAATAAAACAATGTAAATTACAACATCAATATGAGGATCAAATTGTTAAACTAAGGGCTAAAAAACTTCCTAAAGGGCTGGTCCCCCTTGAAAGTCTTTTCCATGAGGGAGACCATATGAGGAAAGACAAGGTAGTGATGTCAACTGATGAAGAGAACTATGAAAGAGTCCTTATTTTCAAAGACAAACTTCTCAAGCTTGGTAAGATAAGTAACAAGGCTAAAAGGCATGCTTTTATTGAAATTTGTAAGGAATATTCAAAAATCTTTACTTGGGAATATAGTGATTTGAGAGGTTTTGATCCAAATTTAGTCCAATATACTGTAGAATTGGAGGCTAATGCTAATATTGTGAGGTAAAAATAAAGGCCCATTAACCCAAAAATAGAAGAGCTTATAAGGAGAGAGTTGACCAAGTTAATTAAAATCCAAGATCATCTTTCCCATCAAGCACTCATCATGGGTAGCCAATGTGGTGCCTATAAGGAAAAAGAGTGGGGAGATTAGGATATGTGTTGACTTTAGAGATTTGAACAAGGTCTCCTTGAAGGACCATTATCCTCTACCATCCATGGAGTATCTTCTTTAAATAGTTGCAGGTTTAGAACATTTTTCTCTTTTGGATGGATATTTAGGTTACAACCAAATATTAGTAAAGAAAGAAGATTAGTAAAAGACTACCTTCACCACAAAATAAGGCACGTATGTATACCAAAAGATGCTTTTTAGATTATCAAATGCTGGGGCAACTTTCCAAAGAGCCATGGACATGGCTTTCCAAGGCCTACTAAATCAAATGGTGCTAGTCTACTTGGATGACATCATAGTTTTATCCAAGGATGCCAATGAACACATGGACCACCTAAGGTTGATCTTTGAGAGATACAAAGAGTATGAGATCTCTTTGAATCCCAAGAAGTGTGTGTTTACTATCCCTAAGGATAAACTCTTGGAACATTTTTCCCTTCAAATAGTTGTAGGTTTAGAACATTTTTCTCTTTTGGATGGATATTTAGGTTAAAACCAAGTATTAGTAAAGAAATAAGATCAGTAAAAGACTACCTTCACCACCAAATAGGGCATGTATGTATACCAAAACTTGCTTTTTATATTATTAAATGCTAGGGAAACTTTCCAAAGAGCCATGGACATGGCTTTCCAAGGCTTGCTAAATCAAATGGTGCTAGTCTACTTGGATGACATCATAGTTTTCTCCAAGGATGCCAACGAACACATGGACCACCTAAGGTTGATCTTTGAGAGATGAAAAGAGTATGAGATCTCTTTAAATCCTAAGAAGTGTGTGTTCACTATCCATGAGGACAAACTCTTGGGACATATTATCTCAAAATAGGGATTAGCTATTGATTCTAATAGAATAAGTGTCATCTTGGCCTTATCCTTACAAAGCATAAGAAGGGACTCCAAAGTTTCCTTGGGAAAAAAAAATTGTGAGAAGGTTTATACCTAGTTTTGAAAACTCTATCAAACCCATCACTGTCATGCTAAAGAAAAACCAAGTGTTCACTTCATCAAATGAAGGTAAATCAACATTTTGAGGCTATCAAGCAAGCCATTACCTAAGCACCCACACTCATGAATCTTGATTTATCAAGAGATTTCATATTGTATGCCTTTGCCAATATTGACAATATATCAACTATGATGATGAAAAATAATGGTGAAGGACTTGAACAACCAATAGCATTTTTTAGTTAGGGGCTTGAGGGGTACAAGGTAAGGTATAATTTTTTAGAAAATCAAGTCCTTGTAGTGATAATAAACCTTAAAATTTTTAGGCCAATGCTCTCGAATAGCAAAATATATCTTATGGTGTCTCATCCTGGAGTGAGAGACTTCCTTCTTAATAAAAACTTGAATGAAAAGAGAGCTAGTTGGATTACCAAGGTCATGGAGTACAACATGGAGATCAAGGTCACTAAGATCGTAAGAGGTCAAAGATTGTGTGAGCATATGGTTAATGACCTTCATGAATACAAAGAAGTTTTCCATGGTGATATAAGACAACTCACAGGTGGAGGCACCTCTACTTCATAAGAGCTGGCTCCATGATATGACACATTTTTTGCTAACATAAGAATGCTCTCAGGGTCTAGATAAGGTAAAAAGAAGGTATTTTAGACTTTAGTCCATATCATTATGCATTATTATGTGGTACTCTTTTTAGAAGATACCTAAATGGGGTACTCCTTAGGTGCATAGCTAATGACCAGGTGACCAAAATTTTGAAGCAATTCCATGATGGACCTAAAAGAGGTCATTTTGCACCTAGAACCATAACAACAAAGATAATGAGGGCTGGTTATTATTGACCCAACCTCTTAAAATATGAATATGCATGGGTAAAAAAGTGTCAAAAGTGTTCTTTCTTTATGGGTAAGTAAAGATTGGCAGCCCCTCCTCTCAACCCAATTTAGGTAGGGAAACCCTTCATACAATGGGGGCTAGATTTCATAGGAATGATCAACCCTCCATCAAGTGTAGGGAATAAATGGGTGCTTACTAAAATTGACTAATTCAATAGGTGGGTGGAAGCCATCACATTGAAAGAAGCTAATGAAAGTGTAGTCCTGAACTTCTATGACAACATTGTGGCTAGGTTTGGTGTTCCATCCACTATCATTTATGATAATGGATTAACATTCCTCAGTCTGAAAACAAGTGAGTGGGCTCTCAAGATGGGCATCTACCTCAACACCTCTTCCAACTATTATCCTTAAGTAAATGGACTGGATAAGTCCATAAATAAATTTTTTTAAGAATCATCAGGAGAACTATGGAAGAGAATTAGAGGACATGGCACACTAAACTAAAGAAAACCTTGTGGGCTAACAGGATGACTCCTAAGGCTGCCATTGAAAATTATCCATATGTCTTAGTATATGGAAGGGAGGCCAAGTTGCCCATTTCTCTTGAGCTACCTACATTAGAACTAGCCCATCAGCTAGAGTTGATGGAAGATGAGCCCATGCATGTGAGACTAGAAAAAACTCATGGAGCTTGAAGAATGAGAGACCTTATAATGAAAATAGTAGAATCACATCAAACTTAAGTCAAGAAAGCCTTTGATAAGAGAACCATAGTAAATGACTTCAAGGAAGGGGTTCTAGTCCTCAAGTGGGATTCAAACAAGGCTAAGCCTAGCAACCATACCAAATTTGATAGCTTGTGGAGTGGTCCTTATTTGATCCATGAATGCAAACAACATAATGATTTTCAGCTGGCCCAACTAGATGGAGAGGTACTACCCATCTCAGTCAATGGGATTCATCTAAAGCCTTGATATTAAAATAGTTTGTAGTAATTATATATATTGTAATATTTATATAGTTTTTCATTTTTTCTCTTAAGTGCCTTGTGCACATGTTTTTAGTTGTGTGTTTCCCTTCCCTAAGTGGCTTGGGCACAATGTTTGTTTTGTTATTGTTGTCTTTGTTGCTTCAAGAGGAAGTTCTAGAAAGGGTCAGCCTTGTATCTAGTTTAGATCAACTCAATTGCAGAGGCTAATGACTCCATGCCCAATGGACTAGACAAGGCAAGTGGTATGGATTCTCAAGCATAGCAGACATGCTTCCCTGAGAGTCACCAAAGATGTTGGCCATTTTTTGGCCCACATATCAAGCTTGTGCCTAGATGAATAAGCTGAGTAGAATTATAAATATTGAAGGTCAAACAATAGTTTTGTGAATAAGTCTAAAAGGGCTTATAGACCTTAGAAAAGCTAAGTATAAAGTTTTTTGAGCTAAGTCTTTACTTTGGAATTCTTTCATCCTTTAGTTTCTTTGATAGTTTCTTTTGGGACCCCTTTTCTTGGCTAAGTGTTGAATTATTTTAGACAAGTTATCTGAGACAAAGTTTTTAAAGGGATAATTATTTTAGACAAAATGTATGAAGCAAAAGATAAAGACTAAATTCTTTGAGGGAAATTATTCTACAATAATTTCCCTGAAGACCTATTCTTTCAGGAGATTTATTTCAGGTCTTTTGGGCTAAGTATCAAGAATTATTTTAGACATTTTGTCTGAAACAAAAGGCTCGAAGGATTTTTCTCTTGGAAAGTGTACCAAGTAATTTTTTTGAAATATATCTTTTTCAAAGTGGAGTGGCCAAGATAATTTTCCCAAAGGTATTTTCTTAGGAAAATGGTCTGATACAAAAAGATCTGAAGGGCATTCTCAAAGTTATGAAAGACACTTAGCAAGAACTCTGAAGGTGATTTTTTTGGAAAAGTGACCAAGGACAAAAGGCTAAAAGGTATTTTATAAAAGGCCAAAGAAAAAAATTCTAAAGAAATTCCTTCGGAAAGAAGTGCTGAAACAAAAACCTGAGAGACCATTTCCCAAATGCTGAAGGGCACTTTTCTCAGCAAAAAAGGACCTTTTCAAGTTCTGAAGGGCCAATTTTTTTTTTGAAGAGTCATTTCCATGCCAAAGTGTCTTATACGACAATTTCAAAGGGTATATTTTGAGGAAGTGGACCTTTGAAAAAGTCTCAAAGACTTTTTCTTTCAGGAAAGTGGCCGAAGCAAATTTGTCTGAAGGGTCTTTTCCAAAAAGCTGACAGTTCATTTCAAATAGCCAAAGGATACCAAGAAAAAGTTCTAAAGGGTACTTTACCTTTAGAAAGGGTCATTTTTGAAGTTTCCAAAAGATACTTTTCCTTCAAAAAGGACACTTCTCCAAAGGACTTCTCAAAATTTGAAGGGTCATTCTCAAAAAGTCTAAAGTTTATTTCCTTCAGGGAAAAAAGTACATCGAAATTATTCAAGAGATTTTTTTGAAAGAAAAAAGGCCCAAAATAAAAAGTCCTATAAGAAAGTGTCTAAAGGAAACATGACATTCACACCAGTGTCAAAGTTCAAGCTCAACAAATAGTTATTGGGATTCAAATATTCCATGATGGGCTTGCAAATGTCAAAATCTGAACCTCTGCAAGTAGCCATTTGGATTTGTATGGACTTACATCAACATAAATGGTTATAGGAAAATGAGTGTCCTTAGATTGGTTTTACATCTATAGGAAAGATCTAGTTTGGTTTCAAAGTAGGAGTTGGTAGGTGCATTTAATGGAGAGGTCCTCATCCTTTGACATGGCCAACATCTCTGAAAAACATTTGCTTAATGTAAAAGTAGCATGGCTTGGTTTAGATTCACAGGTATGTGGATTTCATCCTTATATATGTAGGACATTCAAAGTGAAGGAGCACACAAAGTTTTAAATGCAAGGATCAAATCATTCACAATTGGTGAAAATGTGCAGCTACCTTTGACATGGCTCTCTTAGCTCCAAAAAAGGGAGACTTGAATGCACGAGGGGCTCAAGGAGAATTGCGGTGATATTGAATGGTTTATCTCATGGTCAAGGTAGTTTCATGATTTGAATGTAAAAGAGCTCAAGGACAATAGTGGTGGTTGCAACCATTTATGACCTCCCTCTCTATTTTCTCATATAATCCCCTTCTTCTCTCATCCCTTTCTACTATATATAGAGGATTTTGAGTCTAAAAAAGGATCCCTTCACTAGAAATAGAGTTACTCTATCAAAATCACCTTGTAACACTCTCTTGAAGCAATAAGATAAACTTCTTGATTATAGTTTGGAGTGAAGTATACATTATTAGGGTTTTAAATTATAGAATGTATGTCTCTTCTCATCATTTGTGAACCCTCCATGTACCATTCTTCAACTCTTTTGGTTCCCTATAGGTTGTGTGAAGTGTTAGACATTGGTGCCTTCTTGAAGTGCCATAAGTTTATACTCTCTCATACATACCTATTTCTTTATGTCCTTCAAATTGTAGGGTTTTCCTTTGACCTCCATACAAAATACTTATGCTTGTGATCTCAAGATAAGATTAAATTAGTCTGTATCTTGATTAAATTCATTAGTAGTCATTAAGGATTCTAGGTTGAAGGTGGATCATTTAATATTTGGTGCATCACCATCCTCAGCTAAGGTTTCCATTTCATGTTATATTTCTCTCCCTTTTCCTTAATAGCAGATTCTAGTGTGGGAAACAAGCCAAAGTGAAGCATCTAAAGATCTAGCCTCATTAAAAAGCCTATAGGTTTAACCTCACTATAAGATGCCCATAACTTGAGGTTATTCCAATATTTTAGCTGAAAGTGAGAGAGCCTAAAAAACTCTCCCATAAGGGTACAATTCTAGCCTACAACAGGTCTAGGTGATATAAGGGCTGGAATGAGAACCCCCAATAAAGAATTTGATATCTAAAGCATCCTCACCATATAGTCATGTTAGTGCCATAACTTGCCTTGCCTCATCCATAGTATAAATAGGGGCTCCCTAGATCAACACTCATAGAATCTAATGGATGTCCTCTATGGTGATGTTCATCTCACTGGTTGGTAGCCAAAACGTGTTGGTGATATAATCCCACCACTCTAGCAAAGCCACCATCATACCAATATCTTAATAGATATAGTGATAATGGCCGATCCCTCAAAATCCAATAACATTAAGATGGGCCCAGTCTTTATTGCCCATGAAATCTCATAACTACATCAATAATGAAGGGTTCTTATCCTTCATCATTAATAGCTCCCGTGCTTATCAAAAACATCTTTTTGGTTAATAAAGAGCCTAACTTTCTTGATTTCTATCGATCTTATAAAGATTGATGCTAATTTTACCAATCAACTTTGATTCTTATGAATCACGATCGATCCACATGGGGAATGTCAATTCATATAGATTGATGTTGATTCCCTTCCCCAAAGAATTTCCCCCTAGTCCCTACATTCCTAAAATACCAAAAAAAATTCACAACCTACCCTCCCTCCCTGCCCATAAAATTTTAAAAATAAAAAATATCCTAAATAACAAAAAAAAATCTTAAGCAAAAAACAAAAAAATAACTAAAATAATAAATTTCCCCAAAAGTGCGTTTTGTCTACCTCATAGTGAAGTCGTCGTCATTGTCATCCACTCCCACTCACCTCCATCGTCTCTCATGTAAGCTTGAAAGGTGCAAAAGCATAATATTTTTCTCTCAAATACTTGTTCATGTCAATAGCTAAATGAGACTTATGCCACGTTAGATGTCTATTTATAGCCTTTTCCATGATCCATGCCAATTATCCTAATCGATGTCCATTTCCTCAATCAACATCAATCCCTTATGGATTGATGTCGATTATCTTGGCTTGTTTAAATTTTTGCACTTGTGAACCCTTTTACATGTTCCCAATCTGGATCCCAAGCCCTATCTTGTTCCCTTTGCCACAAATATCCCATTTTTATGTCATATTACCCTTTAGATTTGAGGATTTTGACCCTTTGTTAGTTCCCTAATCTCCTTAAGGTGTACCCCTTTTTTTGGCATCTTACCATTGTAAGATCGAGAGGGTATCTTTTGTCTTGAGAACATTCATCTATAGGTAACACATATACCATATGCACACCAGATGCAATGGTCTACCATTATTATATTTTGTTCTCTTGCTAGCCTTTTATTAAGCCTACCTATCTTAACTCTGGCATTTTATTACTTTATTCAATTTGTTAAGTGTAACCTTGGAACTTCTTTGAGCCATTCAAACTTATGTTTGTCCATTTCTATCTTCCACTTTTCCATTTCTACTCATCCACATTTTTTGGTACCTTCTATCTTTTTCAAACCCATCATCCATTCCATCTCACTTCTCAATGCTCAGTTTGAGGGGGGGTACCTCCTCAAAATAAAGTTGGGGTATTAGGCACCTTATAGTTTTTGTCTCATGGCACACTATTGCATACCACTCCACAAAAAGGGGTAAATAGAGATGCTAGTTTTATACACCCTTGTGTATTAATGTGGTGCATCTTCACATTATCCTTCATATCTAATATAATGGCCACCATTCATAATTATTTGAAATAATTGCATTTATCTCACCCATTTACCTTTACCATATGAGTTAATAGAGTTAATTACTGTAGTCAAATCATAATTAACCCTATTTTACTACCCCTAACCATAAAATCATAAAAACAAATAAAAAACAAAAACCCTCCCAACCTCCTAACAAACCCATCCCATGGTTTAAACAACTTAACAAATTAGAATTTGGTTAAACCCATCTTTACCCCATAAACAACCCTTTTGAATGGCCTAAAGATCACCTCCACCCATTTTGGGTAATCGACATTGATTCTCTGTGATCGATGCTAATCAACCCAAAATGACATCGATCCATAAATATACAATGAACCTCCTCAACTCGAGACATGCACAATGTTTTTTGACTTTGAACCTCTACTATATTTTTCATAGAACTTGTGTATAGACATTGTCAATGCTTTGCCACCTTATGGAACCTCTGTTCATGCAACTATCAAGGGATTTTGAAGGTTTTTGAGCATACTTTTATAGTCTTACTTATTTATTCATTTTCAAGCCATTCAAGATTAGTATTTTATGTTAATTCATTCATATTTAAATATTTTTATCTTTTGCACCTCTGTGTCAACATTTCCATTTGGTTTTCATCATTTTATCAATTTTACAAGTCATTATTAACGCCTATTTTCATAGTTTAGCATTTTACTTAGAATCGATGCCAATCCATTTAAATCAACGTTGATCCTGTAGGATCATCATTGATCCCTGCTAAAATATTAAAATAGCCTTGAAGTCTATTTTCATAACAATCACAGTCCTAAAAACTTGTTAAATCATGCATGCTATTTTTCAAAAATATGTCTTTCACATGTAGATGACTTAGCTTGGATTAGTGCATGATATTGTTAGGATATTTGATCTCCCCTTTATCCCACAACCTTTATTCACTGATCAAAGCAACATTGCATTCAAATTAGGTCTTTGTGCTATGGTTTTCACACCTATTTAGGAAAACATTAATGAACAATTAGCTATAATTCAAGAGGACATTGATATATCTACTATATTGACTTTGAGACTTGGATCCAAAGTACTTGGTGCTTACTATATCAAAATGAAATTAGGGATCATAAGTATGAATAACTTATAATGACATTGCATTTCAATTGCTATGAGCTGGTTCAAATGTGAATATTTATAACTAAGGATAATGATAAGAACTAACAAGTATAGAGTTACAATGATTTACATTTAAACAAAAAATGGCAAAAAAAAAGAGAAAAAACAATAAATAAATGAACATGGGTACATCAACACATGGTTTTTACCTACTGACTATCACTTCAGATTTATCTAGTGTTGCATATTGTTTTATTATTATTTTGTTGCTATTTGGTAGGCATGATTACCTTAGTAGGATCTCGCTCTTGCCAATTTATGAGCATGGGATGTTGCAAAAAATTTTAGCTACTATTGGAACTTCTATTCTTAGATGTGCATCTCCTTGATTAGTTGATTCTTTATGCCATTATTTATATTCATGATCCCATTGTAGCTAGTTTGGCTTTTGTTTAAACTCTTACCTGTGTAAGTGCATATCCTTGGTTAGGTAGTTCCCTAGGCCTTTTTTTTAATATTTAATTTATTTTTCTTATTCCCAAAAAAAACAAAAACATTATAAAATGATCAACAAAACAATCAAAAACATTTGTACTTTTCTTTATTCTGATCCTTTATTCATGCTCTTGCCATTTTATAAGCATTCATTTGAATGCTCTCACCATTTTGTGAGTTCATTCTTATTATTTCCTCTACAATATCAATCATGTTTTCCTGTCATCACTTTTATTCTATACCATTTTTTGGGAGAACTACATTTCGATTGAAGTTCTTTTTGGATCTTGCATCCATGAAACTATTTAGGCAACATCCATTTTTATCATACATCTAGAGTTAGCTCAACCATCCCTTCCTTTTTTTCTTTCCCCCCATTTTGTGTTCTTGTTGTTTCCCTATCACTTGGAGGAAATTTTGTGTCCTTCATTTTTGTTACACTATCATATAAATTAATGCCTCTACTACATGTACACGAATAGCTGTTTTCTACTCACACTAACATTGTGACTAACTCTTGTTTATGTGTGTTTATTTAATGTTGTTTTGATTGCTTCCTTGTCTCCCCATTTATTTTGTTTATTTTTATTCCTTTTTTCTTTCTTAATATTTATTCTTGATCTCTTGTGTTCCTATTTTTTCTTGTCTTGCTTTGTTATTTTGAGTTCAAATACATTCTCTACTCGATTTTTAGTCTAGTTTTTAGTTATGCTTGATTTACTTAGAGTTGTATTTGACTTATTTTATTTTATTTTATTTTATTTTATTTTTAGAGTAATTCTTGTTAGTAAACATGGATCTTGATTATTCATATATTAATTTCATGTTATTTATTAAGTTGTTCTTGTTTTTATTTTATACATCATTGTTCCTACTTAATTCGTAGTTGTTCATATCTTGATTTTAAGTCAGGTTACATTTATGTATTGTTTTTTCTCTTTATTTTTGCTTATTTTTGTTTAAATGTAAATCATTTTAACTTTGGTCTTGGTATTTCTTATCATTATCCTTATTTATATATTTTCACATTTTAACCAACTCATCATAATTGAAATGCAATATCATTATAAGTTATTCTTACTTATGATGCCTATTTCATTTTGCTATAGTAAGCACTAAGTGTATGCAATAATGAATGCATCATGTCTATACATCAATCCTGGATCAAAGAAGATAGAGCATACCTACACTTTAGATTGGGGATATATTTGTTAAGCAGAGGTATGACCAATATGGAGATCTGCTAGACCTGATTAGGGGATCACTTATCACAATACACCATGCTAAGAAGGGTTCTAAAGCCTACAATCTAACACAATCATGCAACTAACCTAAAAGATCCCTACGTTTAATGTTCACTCTATTCTATTAAACAAGAAAGTAAATATAATCTAGTGCACACCAAAGCTTGTAGTATAATAAAAGGGTTAGGAAATCAATAAAAAACATGTATAACAAAATCTCAATCAAGCTAAGTATGAGTAAGACCCTAATACATGGAATATGAAGAGTAATATTATTTGAGCCAATACTTATGCTACTTCTATCTACTAAAGAGAGGAGAACAATGCTATAATATACTTACCTGAATATGAACCCATCAAGGCTCAATCTCTCCCTTGGCAAAAGGGTCTCCAAAAGAGGTTGTGGTGGTTTGTAAGGATAATTAAGAAAGGATAAAACATCCAAGACTTATCCACAAGACTAGATTCTCCAAGTACAAACTCTAAGCTAAGACTCTTCAAGTAAAATGGTAAAAGAGAAAATTATAAAAAAGCACGAGTAAATAATACCTCTTGATTGCATATTGAAATAATTATTCAATGATCTTGTATTTATAGGTAGATCTCACCCTATAACCTTTTGAATATTTTGGTTATATGGGGTCGACCCAGTCGACCCTGTATGTTTTTGAGGGATAAATCACTAGGTCATGAGCTAGATCAATCAAAGGATTAACAAAAATCCAAGTGAAAAATACCCAAAAAGAGTATAGGGTTTACCCAATTGACCCTACACAGTAATCAGAGGCTAAAAAATGTATAGGGTCAACCTAGTCGACCTAGTACAATCAACTGGTGAAAAGGGATCAAGGTGAGGAAAAGAGGGATGGAAAGAGCAAAAATAATAGAGGAGTGTGCAAGGGAGGAGTAATAACTTAGGGAATGGTTTTAATATCTAGTTTGATTGGTAACAATGTGGAAATAAGGGACAATAATCTTGTGATGCACCAAAGGTTTGCCCACCCCTTTATCGATGCACCCCTTAGGGCATGCACTCAGAGAGATTGAGTGTCAATAGGTTCCTACAAGATGTACATCAATAGTATTTAATAAAATGTTGAAAATATTATATGTATACATATTTCACACTTGAATCTCATCAAATGTCACTAAGGTGCAATAGTAATAGTGCTTTAATAAAGAACATAAAGACATATAACATTGATGCTAAAAAAAGTTACAATATTTTAAATAAAAAATAAATAAAAGTAAATGATAGAAAAGTAAATAACTAAAAAGTAAATGACTAAAAATTAAATGTGATGTGTACCTTGACTTACCTTTATCATGGGAAGGTTGTCTATTGTGTTGTTAGTTTTGATTGTGTAGGGTGCAAAGACTACTTTTGACAAACCTAAGAATATAAAACTAAAGAGAAAAAACAAATAAACATAAGTTAAGCCAAGATAGCTAGTGCTATGAAGATGGGATATACTTGGGAAATTTGTCAAGCTGGGTTGACAAGTGAAAAACAAGAGTAAATTAGGAAACCAAAAATCTAAGGCTTACTAAAGACCAAAAAACTCAAACAAGCTATCCTTAAGTAAGAAAGGCAAACTCACCAAGTCCAACCAAGGATACATGTCAAACATGATGGTAATAAAATGAATCAATGGTAAAAAGAAGAAATAAAATGGTAAAAAATCATTGATGAGTGTGTAGTAATAACCCACATCTCACTCAACAATGAAAAAGGGCGCATAAAAGAGAAAACAACATTGATGAGTGAGAAGTAACAAGCCAACCTCACTCAATAATGGAAAAAGGATACAAACTCAGGTGTTTGTAATATCAACATAGTAAAACAAATGATAAATGGTAAAATAAAAGTTAAAAAAATGTAGCAATGTAAGTCATAGTGTAAATAAAGAAGAAGTAATCCATAGTTGCTCAAACATGTTGTTTCGCTTTAAGGATAGATAAAACTAAAATAAAGTAGTGCTATCATGTTTTTAAGAGATGAAGAAGAAGGAATTAAATAATAAGGGAAAAAAAATTTGGAATCAAAATTTTTATATCAAGGGGAAATGAAATCGGTGGAGGGGAGAATGAAGGAAAAACAAAGGTAAAAGAACTCTTTATCTAAGTCAAGACACTCAAATTAGGTTTGTCAAAACAAGATAACTTTTGAACCTAAGGAATCTAAAGAACTTCTCTTATCCACACAAGTCTTATGTCAATAAATGAAGTTTATAGATTATCCCATGAAGGCTATATGCATGAAAATTAAAATGAACCTACCTCCCCACGACATGCTTTTTGTTCCTTAAGACCCCTTATAGAGCCATCAGTCTACTATGAATATTGGGTAATTGCATGAGAAAGTAGGTAGTACCATAATATTTTTTTGAAATCCCCTATTCCAATATACTATCCTACTGCACCCTAAATTACCTTGAGTCTATGTGAGGTCAATTGTGGAATTTGAGCTTCAATTAGAGATAGGGGATGTGCTTGTAATCATGTATTTTGGTGTGATGTTTGACTTTTGAGATTTGTATGTTTCTTTTTAGATATCATTGCCTTTTGTTTCAAATGATTTGGCTTTTAAATTTCTTTATGGCTTTTTCTATTTGTCCTCCATATGGATTTGGAAAACCAAACATGGGTGCTAAATATGACTTTCATTTGAATACTTGGGACAAGGTTTATAAGAGGGAGAAATTCAAATAGAATGGGGTCTAAGAGTCTTATAAATCTAGGTGAAATAAAAGTGTTATCTTGACTTCGACCTTGGTTTATCTAATAGGGAGTGAAAGGAAAGTGGAAATCAAGAGGAGTGACACATGAAACAATTTGATTGCTTCAAATCATAAAAAAATGTGAAAAAGGGAAAAAAGAAAGGGATACAATGATAATAAAGTGTGATTCCTTATCATAATAATGAGGGAAATAGAGGAAAACATGCTAACATAAATTGTTGTGCAAATTCCATCTATCAAAGGAAGCAAAAGCTAAATTTTGAGACTAATGATGTAAAAAGATGAAAAAAAAGATGGTAATTTTATGAGGAGGGTTGGGTCCTATCCACGGTCTTATACCATAAATTCATAAAAGAGAAGCCTAAGGGGTGCAAAAAAATCAAGTAAACAATAAAGTGAGATAAGCAAAAAGATGGTAGTTTTGGGAGGAATGTCAGGTCCTATCTAGAATCTTACAAAGAAACTCACAAAATAAAAACCCAAGGGGTGTCAAAAGAGAAAATGCAAGAATATAAAGAAGACTATGGTGCACCAAGAAACTAAAAGATCAAAAGGGAGGACTAAAGGTTTGTGAAAGGAAGGAACTTACTACAGAAGGAGAGACCTATGTAAGTAACCTATAAAAAGTGTTAGATAGATATAGATAGAAATTATGAAAAGAAGGAAATGTTTAGGCAAAACACTTTTTGAGGAAATTTATGTTGGTGGGCTCTTTGAAAACATGGCCTTCATTAGTTTGAAGGTAATAGGTGGTTGGACCAAGAATATATTTGACTAAATATGGACCCCACCATTTTGAGACATAGTTACCTTCTTTATCATGGGTGTAGTCTAATTTAGTGACAAGATCACCAACATTAAAAGTGTGGACTTTAACATGTTTGTATTGTTATCATATTTGTGGTTATGTTGTAAGGTAGAAAGACGATATTCATCAATTAAATAAAGGGAATGAAGATGAGCTTCACATGATTATTCATCAGGAATAATACTACGAAAATATATATGAAGAGAGGGAATCTCAACTTCTAAAAGAAGAATTGACTTAGAACCATAACCTAGAGAGAATGGAGATGCCCCAGTGGTAGTACGTATGCTAATATGATAGGCCCAAAGTATAGGGTAAAGACAAAGATGCTAATCTATGCAATTTTCATGAATTATGTCTTGGAGAATTTTTTTATTGGCCTCAACTTAGCCATTACATTGTATAATGATAAGGCATGGAAAACTTGTGATCAATATTGAATTTATTATAAATTTATTTAACATGTTTGTTTTTGAAATTACCACTATTATCTAAAATGATGATATGGGAAACACCAAAGTGGAAAATGATTTGATTAAAAATAAATTTGGAAATGGTACCACTAGTGATGTTAACAAGGGGTAGGGATTTTACCCAATTGGTAAATTATTTAGTAGTGGTGATGATAAAGACATGTCAATCTTGGGAGCGAGGTAGTTTACCAATGAGATTGAATCCCCATGTGGAAAATGGCCAAGGAGATTTGATAGTTTTAAGTTTAAATATAAGTGAATGGATTATATCATCATGAAGCTATCAAGGATTACACTTTTTAGCATATTTTATTGCATCTTTTTCAATATTAGGACAAAAGTAATCCATACGTAGGCATTTGCATGTTGTAGCATGTCTGCTATAGTAACCACTGGAAATTACCCAATGTGCTTGTTCAAAAATAAGAGGGACCTCATATTATATAACATAATGGAGCAAGGTATCTTTAGCATTATGATAATAAATGATGTTATGTCAACATACATACTTTAAATCTTGTTTACAAATGCATTTATTTTCATGAGAGTCTAAGTTAGGAGGATAAGTTTGATGGTCCAAGAATTGAATGATGTCTTGATATCATGGGATTTGTTGAATGGTAACAACCTTGATATGATAGATAAGTGAATCTGGTGGTTGATTAGAGGATGGAGATTTTCTTATTTATATAATAAAATTAGGATTGGAAATAACTTGGTGCTGATGAAAGATAGATTCTAAAGAGGCAAGAGGATCAATAATGGAATTTTGATCTCTAAGAATAGGTTCAATAGTGAAAGAGATGAAATCTTTAGCAAGAGTGGTTGTAATATGATGATATGTAATGAGGTGCTCACTTTTAAATTGATAATCACCACTGAATTGATGGAAAATAAGTTGAGAGTCACCTAAAGCATTAAGGTATTGAATATCTAAGTCAAGAATAACTCACATACCTAAAATAAATTTTCATATTTGGCCATATTGTTAGTGACATCAAAGGTGAAGCAAAAAGCTAAAGGAATGATCTTGCCAAAAGGACTTGTGAGAATGCAACCTACCCCATCTCTTTGAATGCATTTAGCACCATCAAAGTGAAGGGTCCAATTATCCTCATGTAAGTTGACATTAATTTCAAGAAGCTCCTCGATAAATACTTTTAGTTTAGTAGTACCAGAGGGAGTAATGGATTCATCAAAATTATTAGCTTCAAGATCAGTGGTAAAGCTATGAAAATTATCTTTGAGAGAAATAGCTTGATTAAGACCTTTAATGTAAAGGATATTGTCATCTAGAATATTATCTTGAATAGAATAAGTGGATGGAATGGGAACTATAGTAAGTTGATCAGCTATAATTTTCCCTTTGATAAATTTTTAAGTGATGATGTAGAGATCAAATTCCATAAAGAGGACCATCCATTTTCCAATTCTATCTCTAGGAAGAATGCTTTGGAGAAGAAATGATGAAGGGGGTCAGAATGAACAATGACATAAGTAGTTTGGTAAAGCATATAGTGGCAAAGCTTTTCAACTATAAAATAGATGGCGAGGCAATCTGCTTAATTTTGGTATATTGTGTTTCATGTTTGATGAAGCCTTAGTTAATGTAGTAAATATCATACTCTCCCATATCATCTTGTTGGGCAAGCATTGCCCCAACTGAAATAGGTGTAGAAGAGGTCTATAGAATCAAAGGATTATCATTAGAAGGATGAGGAAGTGTAGGTGGATGAAGCAAAGACTCTTTCATGTTATCAAAGGATTTTTGACATGGATCCATCCATTCTAAAGTAATACCTTTATTGATAAGTGAATTGACAAAGTGAATTAGATATGCCATTTTGGGGGCAAATCATCTAATTACCCTAAGTTTGCCTAAATGAGTATGAATGCCAGGAATAAAATGAGGACTTGACATGTTGATGATAACACTAATTTTGGTAGGGTCAACATTGATGCCTTAAAGACAGACTAATAATCCTAACAATTTTATAGATGTGACTCCAAAGAAACATTTATAAGGATTGATCCTAACTTTATATTTAAGAAGATGGTCAAAGATGATAGTAAGATCAAAAAAGTGATTCTTACAATGTTTGGATTTATCAATAAGATCATCCACATAGGTTTCAACAATTTTATGAATGAGATCGTGAAAGATATGAGTCATCACTTGTTGGTAATTAGCTTCAGCATTTTTGATACCAAAAAACATTTTAACATAGCAATAGGTGCCCCATTTTGTGGTGAAGGTTGTCTTATACTGGTCTTTGGGAGTGATATGAATATGATTATATCCTGAGAATCCATCCATAAGAGAACATTTTGTAACCAATGATGGAATCAACAATGACATCTATTGAAGGTAAGGGAATTTATCCTTGGGACAAGCAAGATTAAGATTGTGGAAATCAATGTAAATGTGAATGACCATAATGATATTATTTTGAATGGGGTTAATGTTGGAGACCCATTCAAAACAATCCACTAGTTTAATAAATTTAAAATCAAGTAATTTGATGATTTCCTTATGACATAAAGTGGAAACTTCAGGCAAAAATTTTCTTTATTTTTGATGCATAGGCTTGGCATCATGATAAGTAATAATTTTATGCACCACAATACTAAGGTCAATTCTAGACATGTCCTCATAGGACCAAGCACAAACTTCATGATATTCATCAAATAATAAGCTAAAATTATCATGTTCAGTAGGTGAGAGCTCATGAGAGATAGTAATTGGTCAAGGACAAGATGGTGTACCATATTTGATGCAAGTGGTTTATTTGATAATCATGTCATTATCATCTTGAAAGTGGTATGGTGCATTATTTAAGGTAGA
The DNA here is from genome assembly GCA_037957365.1 of Torreya grandis. NCBI lineage: Eukaryota > Viridiplantae > Streptophyta > Pinopsida > Cupressales > Taxaceae > Torreya > Torreya grandis. The sequence continues at coordinate 213,480 of JARHVA010003626.1, read as the reverse complement.
AATGGGATTTGTTTTAGGATCAATGCTAGTAATAAAGTTGTTGAAGCAAGGAGTTTTAGTCTTGAAATTTCAAGGTTTATGATGTTGTCGAGGAAGTTAAGGTTCTTGGGCATGAAGTAACTCAAGGATAGCTTCATCAATAGGTAAGGTAGGAAGAGGACCATAATACTCGACATCTACTTCAAGATCTAGAATTTAATTACCATGGTGATCATACTTAGAATGTATCTAATGAACATTGGTTGCCTTTACATCTAGTGTAATTTTAGGAGTAGAAGAAGTAGATGGAGTAGAAGTGATTGGAATATCAGTGGGTTTAATTATGGGTGAATAATCAGATGTAATGATTGGATTGATAGGTGGGAAATGAGATGTAGAAATTTTTAGAGGTTTAGAAGGTATAATTTTCTCTACCACCCAAGGAGTATCGATAAGAGGAGGATTGACAGGAGGCACATGACCCTCAGGATCTAAGGTATGATCCACAAAAATGGTATGAACATCCTGATTAAAATCATGAATTTAGGCTAAGGTTTTTTGGTAATGAAGAAAATCCAAGTTTATAGATTGAGCTTGGGGCATTATATAGTTATCATCATATGTTGGAGAAATTGCACATACTTGCGAATCAGAGGGAGTTTTAGAGGGTGAAATTATGATATTATTGAATGTACGAGGAGACATGATGAGAGAATCTTGAAATAATTTGACCACTCCAAAATCATTGCAAGTGAAGGCATCTTCAAGTAATACAGGCTCCTGAGTATTATATGGAGGGAAAAATTAGTAATATCATAAATAAGAGGAACAATATGATCCTTAGGTAATAAAGAAGGAGGAATCCATTGAAAAATGTATGGAGCTAACTTGGTAGTATTGTAAGTATGTTGCAAATCATTAGGATCATCATCATCAAAATCTACAAGAGTAAGTTATAAATCAAGATTCATGTTGATTGTTAGGGTATGGAGCTAAAAGCTTCAACTGTTTGTAGACACAAGAAGAGGATGCTAAAGAACCAGAGGAACCGGCGTCAGTAGTATAACTGACGTCGATCACAGACAGTGGAGAAGGAAACCGGTGATGGCAGGAGGTCGGCCGATGTCGGCAGCACCAGACAGATAGGGACCGATGTCAGTCACCTGTGTATTTCCAGAATTGTTGTTGACGAATAGTCAGTTAAGTGAAGCGAGTGTTTGCATGTCAAATGACTAATTATATTCACGAGCTGCGTGTCTAATTATTGTAGTTAGATTTTTATTTTTGTAACCATGGGATTCTATTTAAAGACCCATAAGGCATGTATTGTAATTAATCAAGAAGGCAAGTAAAAACATTGAAGCAAGCAAGGTCAAGGAGATCTATAGGTGTAAGGTGAAGGAGATCAGCTGAAGCATTCAAGGAGGGATAGCAACTCAGGTTAGAGAGTTGGTTTGTGTTGAGCAAGAGAGAGAGAGGGAAGAAGGTCTTGAGGTGTGGCAAGCCTTTGAGGTGGAGGAAGAAGTGGCATCTTCCTTATTGTATTTTCTTCTAGTAATATCTAATACAAGAGTGTGTATTGTCTCTCAAATTCTTTGCTGTCTCAAGTTTCTAGTTACTTTATCATTCTGGTATAATTCTGTGTTTAATTGCTTATAAGAAAGTAATCAATTGTGCTTCCATTGGATAAGGGGTCACCTAACAGTTGGTATCAGAGCATATTGATTGTTGTAGGTTCCCCTGACAAGTGGTATCAGAGCTACGGTTTACAGGAAGCAGGGTATTGTTTCTTGATTATAGGTCATTCATAGGGTTTTCTGATTGAGTGGGAATTCAGCAATGGCAGAAGAAAGTAAGCTACGAATGGAGAAGTTTAACGGCAATAATTATCAACACTGGAGGATGCAGATTGAGGACTATCTGTATCAGAAGGATATGTACTTACCATTGGGTGGGGTTGCATGCAGGCCCACAGATATGAAGGATGAAGAATGGAGTGTTCTTGATCGGAAGGCTCTCGATTCCATAAGGTTGAGCCTTGCATCGTCTGTGATTTCTAGCTTATCACAGTGCAAGACAACGAAAGAGTTGATAAAGTCCTTGGCAAATTTATACGAAAAGCCCTCGGCTTCTAATAAGGTATATCTTATGAAGCAGCTATTTACTTTGCAAATGCAGGAAGGTGGATCGGTACATACTCATCTCAGTGATTTCCATGGTTTGGTAAACCAACTAGCTTCAGTCAATATTGTTTTTGATGATGAGGTAAAGGCTCTCTCGATTTTATGTTCTTTGCCTGAAAGTTGGGACGGTTTGGTTATGGTAGTAAGTAATTCTGTATCTGCTTCTAAAATCTTAAAAGTTGATGATGTTGTGAGTGTGATCTTGAATGAATAAATACGTAGGAGAAGCACAGGTGAATCATCAGGGAATGCTCTAAGTGCAGAAAGTAGAGAAAGGCAAAGGGAGAAGATTGAGCAAGGGAAATCAAGGTCGGGAAGGAGATCCGAGTCCAAAGGTATTACCTGCTGGTTTTGTGGAAAGAAAGGACATACAAAGAAGGAGTGTTGGTTGAGAGATAAAGAGAATCAACATGTAGGTACTAAAGAAGCAAAGGATGTAAATATTGTGGTACAGGATGCTCTTATACTTTCTTTGGATAGTCAGGTAGGATCATGGATTTTAGATTCTGGTTCATCTTTTCATGCATCCTCAAACAGAGATTTGTTTCATGAGTATGAACAAGGAGACTTTGGAGTGCTCTATTTAGGGGATGGTACGCCCTGTCAAATAGTTGGCAAAGGGAAAGTGCAACTGAGATTGCAGATTGACAACACATGGGTGTTGAAGGAGGTCATGCATGTTCCAATTCTGAAGCAAAGTTTGATTTTTGTAGGAAGGTTGGGAGATGAGGGATGCACAATAACCCTCACAGCGGATTCTTGGAAGGTTACCAAGGGAGCACTTGTTTTAGCGAGAGGTAAGAAAGTAGGTACTCTTTATCTACCTACTTGTATTACTAATTCTACTTCTGGTGTAGATTAAAAGATGTGGTCTAATAGGCTTGGTCACGTGAATAAGAAGGGAATGGACGTTCTTGATTCAAAAGGTATGTGTTCAAATTCGGAAAGCACAGATAGAGTTCATTGCAAAAAAAGGAAATTTGATGCTTTTGATAGGAACAAAGAAGCCTTGGTGTTTATGAAGGAGATGAAGGATAGAGATCAGTCACAGGGGCTGAATAAATCTAAGCAGGGCAGCATGGATAGAGGTTTGATCCAAGAAGAGCTCGCGGATGAAAATTTCATCACTTACAGGAACACACAGACACTGATGTCGGTCACATGGGACCGACGTCAGTCAGCCAGATACCGACATCGGTCATGTGCAGACCAACAGGGTCGGTAGGTCAGGCAGGAGAAGTCCGACGTTGGTCATAAGGACCAACGTCGGTAGGGGGGACACCGGCGTCGGCCAGGGAAATGACGTCAACAGTCAGGGTCAGTGCAGGGAACCGACATCGGTCGGGAGCAGACTGGGAGATGGCTAAGATCAGTCACTGGAACAGATGTTGGGTGGATCTGTAAGTCTCAAACACCCATGTGGAGGTCAGAAATGGTAAGTGAACCTCATATTCATTGTTCACCTTCTTTATATTGCTTACTAAAAGTCAAGAACTAAGAAGATGGAAGAAGCAATGCAGGTAGAATCTAGAAACAGTGGGAGCTTGACATGAATGAGGAGTGTGAGTCCTTCGAGAAGAACCAAATAGGTATTCATTGGTAGAGTTGTCAGATGGAAGGAAGCACTGGATAGAGGGATGGATTCCCATTTTAGAGAAGAGAGTGGATGGACACATGAGATAGAAGGCTATGGTATATGGTCTTGATTAGGCTGCAGAGCAATAGAGGTTTGACCATTGTGTTTTATCTTTACCAGGTTGGATAATACTAGCTACATTATCCTGTTACTGTATTGTGTTACTTGTTGTAGGGTTTCATATACAGGGAGTTTTCTGAGCTAAGGGTAGAGTTGGTTCAGAAGTATGTCATGAAGAATTTGGGAGTAGCAAAATTCTTGTGGCATAAGTGACAGGTTCAGCATCACAGGTTTCAGTGGTGGTTGGTCTTCAAGAGTGACTTCAAAGAGGGATACAGAGCCTAAGGAACAAAATAGATGGTGTACAAGTACAGGTATAGTAACATCTATTTATCTCCAAGTGGGAGATTGTTAGGGTATGGAGCTAAAAGCTTCAATTGTTTGCAGACACAAGAAGAGGATGCTAAAGAACCAGAGGAACCGGTGTCGGCAGTATAACCAACGTCGGTCACAGACAGTGGAGAAGGAAACTGGTGATGGCAGGAGGTCAGTCGACGTCAGCAACACTAGACAGACAGGGACCGACATCGGTCGCCTATGTATTTCCAGAATTGTTGTTGACGAACAGTCAGTTAAGTGAAGCGAGTGTTTGCATGTCAAATGACTAATTATAGTCACGAGCTACGTGTCTAATTATTGTAGTTAGATTTCTATTTTTGTAACCATGGGATTCTATTTAAAGACCCATAAGGCATGTATTTTAATTAATCAAGAAGGCAAGTAAAAGCATTGAAGTAAGCAAGGTCAAGGAGATCTACAGGTGTAAGGTGAAGGAGATCAGCTGAAGCATTCAAGGAGGGATAACAACTCAGGTTAGAGAGTTGGTTTGTGTTGAGCAAGAGAGAGAGGGAAGAAGGTCTTGAGGTGTGGCAAGCCTTTGAGGTGGAGGAAGAAGTGGCATCTTCCTTATTGTATTTTATTCTAGTAATATCTAATACAAGAGTGTGCATTGTCTCTCGAATTCTTTGCTGTCTCAAGTTTCTAGTTACTTTATTATTCTGGTATAATTCCGTGTTTAATTGCTTATAAGAAAGTAATCAATTATGCTTCCGTTGGATAAGGGGTCACCTAACAGTTGGTATCAGAGCATATTGATTGTTGTAGGTTCCCTTGACATTGATGAACTCAGGTAAAGGAACACTATTAATATTAGGAATGGTAGGAATGTGATATTATGATTTGGGATTAGGAAGCTAAATAATCCATGGGTTAGGATCAGATTCATGCTTATACCATTTTATATTATGTAAAATTTTAATACATTGACTACCAGATGAAGCAATGACACTCATTTGATGAGTCCATGGATGACCAAGGAGTATGTTATAAGATAAAGGAAGATCAAGGAGCATAATCCTTGTTCAAATAGTCTTAGGTCAAATGGTTAATAGAATATAAATACAACCAAGTGGCTTTTGATTAGTCTTATCAAAACCATGACAAGTAAGACATGTTTGATTGAGATGATCCTTGTTATAACCAAGTTATTGGATGAGCCATAAAGATGTCACATTAATACTAGAACCTTCATCAACTAGAAATTTATGGATAAGAGTGGTATTAATGTCTACTTTCATAAAAATTGGTGGATCAACAACATGAAAGAGAATTTCATCATTGATCATGTCCTCTTCAAGGAATTTAATAGAGGATTTAGAAGGACACATAGTTTCAATGGTATTTACATTGGTAGGTTGAGATAAAATGTAATGTGGTTTATCATCTAAGGATGATGGATCTTCAATTTGTTGGAGCTATTGCATAAGGAATTTATGATGATAGGGTGAAATGCAAACTAATTCCATGAGTAGAATCTTACAAGGCATAGAATTAAGTACTTCAAGAAACTTCCAATGAGATTTAAAAGAACCAACACAAGGTTTAGGAGGTAAATTAGACTTTGGAGGAATAGATGTAGTTGGAGGATCAGAATGAGGAGATGGTTCCTCTTAGGCTTCTCAAGCAATATTAGTAGTGTTAGTATCTTTAAGAAAATTTTCCTCTAAAGATGGCTTCTTAGGCTTGCTAATGAGATCTTTGTGAGCTAGTTTATGATGATAATTGACCTTAGAAGTATTGACATATTGAGAATTGTTAAAATATTGGTCATAATCAATGTAAATGTCACAAAAATAATTGGTATTTAATCTATTATTGGAATAAGATTTTTGGTTATTTGAAGTAGAAGCTTTAGAAGTTTTCCATTTTTGAAAAGAATCAGTCTATTGTTGACGACGAAGATTGATCATTACTTCATGATTGAATGAATCACCAAGCATATAAGAGACAAAAAATTTAGTGATCCCTCTATAAGATTCATAAAAATGCCCAATGTCAAATTGGAACTAACAAAATATATTGGGGTTATACCACTTAGGAGGAGCATTAGGATAAATGAAAGGTTTTAAGGGTAGTAAAAATTATTTCATTTGCTGAATCGAAAGAGGTGTATGAAAAGGTGAAGAAACATCAATTTTGGTAAATCCTAGTTTAATTTCTAGATTATTACTAGTTATAGAATTAGATGTTTATAAATATCCTTTAAGACTTTTAGGATTAGGTTTGAATAGATTCATAAGAAATTCTTGGCATTTAGCTTGGTCAAGAGCTTCATTAAGTGTTTGGGGAGCAAAGGTTTGAACCTTATATTGAAGAGTGGGAGTTAAAGATGTGATAAATATTTTGAATATGTTATCCTTAGTCATGTTATGATCAACTTCATGAGTTAAAGACTTCCATATTTTGATAAAGTCACGAGCTAATTCAGTGGGAAATTTCTTAGCATTGATGAAGTGGCTAAGACAATTTTTGGGAAGATCATTGTGTTGAAACTCTTTAACCAAAGTATTAACCAAATCTTCAAGTTTATAAATAGAATTTTGGGGAAGTTTATTATGTCATTATAATACATCACCAGTGAAAATTTTCACTAAGAGTTTAGTTGTGGTGAAGTTATTAGTTTGGATCCATTCTTTGTAAAGGTTGCCAAAAGCTTTGAGAAATGAGGTAGGGTATTTAGTCCCATCATATTTGATAGTTGGAGATATGTTCAATATCAATTGATATGATGAAAAGAGCCAAAAGATCATTTTGAATGGTTTGAATCATCTTGTTATTCATTATGGGTTAAGGAATAACATTGCCTGAGGCATCTCAAAGAGTTGGAGGAATGAAATTAGGATTAACTTGAGGATGCAAAGTTAGAGGTTGATTAGCCACATTGATTAGATGTTGTTGAAGTTACATTATTCGGTTGGTGTTAGAATTTTTCATTTTGTTAATTTGTTAGATAACTTAGGATAAAATTTGAGTTGTATCAGGAGGTGGGTTGGTATTGGTAGGAGTATTCCCCAAATTGGTATTAGGGGGAGGATTACTAATGTCGTTGTTAAGTAGACTTGTATCAATTACTCCCAAATTAGTTTCAAGATTTTGAAGATGAGAAGTTTATTAGTAAGTATATAAAGTATTAGATCCATCGAATTCATCTTAAGGTGTTATTTGTACCATATTATAGTTCATGGATGGAGGGGAAGTGGTGATCCAAGAGTGATGGTGCAATTGGGAGGAAAAGAGAGGGAGAAATAAACATCCCATATAGTATCTAAATGGATTAAAGATATCCAAGAAGATTCTAATAGGAGACTTAATTATGACTAAAGAGAGATGAATAAAATGCAAAGGAGAGATAAGAAATTAAATTGACAAATATGGAAGGCAAAAAGCAATACAGGTTCGACTGGGTTTGATGTAGCATAGAAAATAGGGTCTAAAAATAGTACAAAGTTGAGTGGGTCAATCTAGTATGGTGAATAGGGATTAAAAAAAGAGGAAAAAGGGTCTGTCAACTATATAAGGTCGACTGGGTTGATCTAGTATAATGAACATGGACTGAAAAAGATATAGGGTCAATCAAGTTAACCTAGTATAATAGAGAGGGAAATTTAAGAAGCTTATAATATATTTGTGAATTCAAATAGAATAATTTTTGCAAGAAATTTGAAGAGAAATGATAGAAAGGAAAAAAATATTCAATTGGATTAACAATATCCAATCCAATTGAAGCACACAACACAAAACCTTACACTAACATTGGCTAATGTAAGTTTTTGAAATATAGAATATAATTGAGCAAAGAACAAGAAATTAACTTGGAAAGTAATAGCTAACTAATTGGTCAACCTGAATGTTAATTAGATTATTAAGATATGATTTTAAATGTGATGGGAAGTTGGATATAAGTAAGGAACTATAATGATAATCTATAGATATTTTAGGGTAGTTTGGGCTAAAAGGACTGTAGTGGTAATGATACAAGCTTGGTATTAGGGCCTACCCCCCAATTCACACATTGAAACGATAAGGGTCTCAAGTGCTTAACTATAATATACCATTAACCATGCTTTATACTTGACCAGAGTATCAAGTCAACTTCCCCCTTAATGATGAAATATAAGTAGGTTGGCCTTGGGTAGACAAATGTTAAAATGCTTGTTTAGATTTTGTGATTTGGCCATGTGTGCATAAAATATAAAATAGAAAAAATAAATGATTAATTGAAGAACCACCTAATTATACTATGTGATCTATTATAAGCATGCAAGCAACATGAAAATAAAGTGTAAAATAATTACTAACATATAAGGTTAATTCTAACTTTGAAATAAGGTATAATGATGATATAGTCAACAATGTATGCACAAAATATAGAATTAGGTCAATAGGGTAAAACTTGTACTATGGAAGCAAGTTTTGAAAATGAACAAGGTTGGCATAGTCGACACAGATATACAAACAACACATAAAACATAGAATTGGGTCAACAGTGTCGATCCAGTTGACTGTGCAAGGGTAGTTTTAAAGACTACAAATTGTGAAAGGAAAGATAATAAAGAAAGAGACAGAGAGATAGAAATGAACTTTGGTGGATCACAGATGCAGAGAATGAAGATTATTTTTCAAGAACCTTGATATATGCTTGTAATTTCTACTAACTAAGTTGATTTTGTCAATCAAATTTTTCAAAAACTTGCTACTGAATGCCTAAAATGTATAGGGTTGACTGGGTTAACCTAGTATGCTGAACCTGATGTCTAAAACATTATAGGGTCAATTATGTCGACCTAGTAGTTTGGACTGGATGTTTGAAAATCTAAAAACCTATATTAGGTTGATAGAGTCGATCTAGTAGACTATACCTAAAATGTACACATAGAAGTTAGATACTAGGTCGACAGAGTTGATCTAGTATGATAAAAATAATGATGAAAGAATGAAACAAATGAAATAATATGAATAAATATTGCAAGGGTTAGTCCACATCAGGTTCACCAGAATGTATTATGAAGGTGAATCCAAAGTGAATAAAATACTAAGAAGAAAGTGGAAACATGAAGACAATCCAACCAGTGGTGGGATATGATTTACATCAGGTTCACCAAAATTTATGCAATTAGAAATGCATCATGTCTATGAATCAATCCTACCTCAAAGAAGATAGAGCATACCTACACTTATGATTGGAGATACATTTGTTAAGTTGGGGCATGACCAATATGGAAATCCACTAGACCCGATTAGGGGATCACTTGTCCTAATACACCATGCTAGGAAGGGTTCCAAAGCGTACAGTCTAACATAATCATGTAACAACCTTAAAAGAGTCTTAGATTTAATGTTAAATCTATTCTAATAAACAAGAAAGTAAATCTAATCTAGTTTACACCCAAGCTTGTGGTATAATAAAAGGGTTAGTAAATAAATAAAAAACACGTATAAGATAATCTAAATTAAGCTAATTATGAGGAAGACCTTAATACATGGAATATGAAGAGTAATATTATTTGAGCCAATACTTATGCTACTTCTATCTACTAAAGAGAGGAGAACAAAGTTAGAATATACTTACTAGAATGTGAACCCATCGAGACTCAATCTATCCCTTGGCCAAAGGGGCTTCACAAGAGGTTGTTTTGGTTTGTAAGGATAACTAAGAAAGGACAAAGCATCAAGGACATATCAACAAAACTAGATTATCTAAGTATAAACACTAAGCTAAGACTCCTCAAGTAGAATGGTGGAAGAGCATATTGTAAATAAGTGTAAGTGAATAATAACTCTTGATTGCATACTAAAATAATGAAAAATTGATCTTGTATTTATAGGAAAATATCACCTTAAATCCTTCTAAATATGTCGACTATATGGGGTCGACCTAGTTGACCTTATATGTTTTCAGGGATAAATCACTAGGTTTCAAGCTAGGTCGGCCAAAGGGATAACAAAAATCCAAGTGAAAAATGCCCAAAAATAGTACATGGTTGAACCATTCAACCCTATATATTAATTAGAGGCTAAAAAATGTACAAGGTCAACCTAGTTGACCTAGTATAGTCAACAAGTGAAAGGGGATCAAGGTGAGGAAAAGAGGGATGGAAAGAGGAAAAATACTGGAGGAAAGTACAAGGGAGGAGTAATAGCTTAGGGAATGTTTTTAAGATCTAGTTAGATTTATAATAATGTGGAAATAAGGGATAAAAATCCTATGAAGCACCAAAGGTCTTCCCACCCCTTTTTTGGTACACCCCTTAGGGTGTGCACTTAGAGAGATTGAGTCTCGATGGGTTACTATAAGATGTAAAGCATTAGTATTTGATTAAAGGTTAAAAATATTATATGTATATACTAAGTGCTTTTGATCAAAGTATCAAAGTTAATGTAAATACAATGATCAACTCTCAGTGCACTAATGAATTGAACACCAATAAACTTAATGCATGATTCTATGCAAGATGTGTATCTGTTGGCATACATTATGAGTCTAATCAAATAGTGGTCCATTTTTCTTCCATCTTTCATTCCTCATTCTAATTTCTCCCATTTATAGGTTAAATACATTAGATTGAAGTCCATTTTGACTATGTAGACATTGATTGGATACATGATGTATCTTGGGTTAGCTCAACCATCCTTCATTATTATTTTCATCTCTTTCATCATTTTGTGCATCTTTGTATGCCTACTTTTTTGTGGCTATTTTCATCATTAGACCCTCACATCTATGTTTGCACCCACTCATATTTAATATATGAAATAGGTTATATACTTGAACTATGCTTTCCAATTTTCCCTAGTGGGATACAACATTCAAACCAATCGTAGAATCAAATCAACCCTATTGGGGCAAACATTTAATTATCAGTGACCAAAATCAGCCCTACTAGGGCACAATTACTTTATCAATTGATCAAATACACTCTAATAAGGTACATTATTATTTCCTTTATCTGGAAGCAATGTTGTTTTTTAATTCTAATTCCAAGATCTGTAGCTTTTTCCCTTATTCTAGTAGATTTTAAAGTATGCAACTTATCTCAGGATCGATCATTCCCTAAGTGCGTAGTTATCACCCTCTTATGGGTGTGTTCAAAGTGTGTCACTTATATTTTTGGATTGTATCATTCCCACTTCCCCTACCTTTGGGGCTTATTATATTCTATTATATTTTGATCATTGAGAATCAACGTGTGCAAGCATAACTCACTCTACATTTAATATCATCTATGGGTTAAATTCACTATTTCTCTCTTTTCAAGAGTCCATCCCACTCTTTCATTCTCATATGTCCTCTCAAGGAGGCATCATGAGTTAGTTCCTTCTAACTTCTTGACAACTATTTTATTTAATAAGATGTTGCTTCGATCGAATGTATTATTACACCTTCTCAAAAAAGGGTAAAATGTAGACATCCAATTCCTAACACCATTGTGTTTAAATTTTTAATCTTAATTGAAATTCATTCAAATGCATAATTTGGGCCAAAATCAATTAAACAAACTAAATGGTTCAATCTTATCATATATAAGTGTTGATTTAGGCTAATGTATCCTTGAATGGGGAAATGCATTTTATGTGATTATTAACTTCTCTCAAATCATTTCAAGTCAAAATGATGAAAATGTAATTTGATCCTTTGAACCATTGAATTCTTATAATTCAGAAGCACACAACATGTGAATGTGTTATTTCATGTTGATAATGTCCTAAATAGGGTATTGGTCTACACGTTACTAAAAATTCTTCTAATTATACTCTAGTCAAATTATGACCCAGTAACTTGACATTTAGACCAATTTGATTAAGTGAGCAACCAATTTTCAAAGAATGGAATAAAATTTAATTAATCTCACTTAATAAAATTAATCTAATTTAAAAGATTAAGTGGAAAATCCATGGAAGTTATTGAATATTTCTTAAATGGAAATTAATTTCTAATATTTGCCTCTTTAATGCCCCTTCCTTCTAAATATTATTGGGGATATTTATGGATATTTCCTCTAAAATTGAATTAATTCATGGCCACACATCTTGATCTCAAGATGGACAGTCATAGTTGATTTTGATCATTTCCAAAAATATATAAATAGGAGGGCCAAGATGACCATTTTAGGCTCTTTTGGTTTTAACTTATTATTCATAATTATCTCCAGAAGCCATTTTTGTGTAGTGTCATTATGATTAATTTATAATAGGATAACTTCACTATAGGCACACATTTTGATCAATATCATGAGATTAGTTTCATTGGTGCACTTTAGATGATGGAGGAGAAAGACACTCATCATTGACAAAGACTTAAGCACCAAATCAAGGATAAAATCATGTTTTGAGCCACATTTAGAGGTGGGATGATCTTGGATAGGTTTGATGTATATAATTTCTTTCATTAGCTCTTAATTTTCATTTATATACCCTGTTGAGGGAGTTGGATTAATTATTTATGTTCTTCATGAATTTATTATTTTTTCTTGACTAATGCTTGATTAGTCATTTTAATATATGATGTTGCATTTACATCATTTGGTAATTGTTTGTTATTTTCATAAAATTAATTTGTTGAACCATTTTAGAAATAATTTGAGTGGTATTACTTGGTGTATTTTTGTTATTAGTTTCAGGTTGTGGAATGTTAGTGTTGGTAGGAGGTGTAATGTTAGTGTTGGTAGGAGGTGAAATGTTAGTGTTGGTAGGAGAAACATTCCCATTGCTAGTAAAGGGAATATTTCCTATAGAAGGAATTCCCATTGGATTATTTGTTATGCTATCATTTATTGTTCCAATGGTGTAGTAAGGAAGTTTAGATAGGGTGGTATCATGAGAAGTGTGAAATGGTTAGATCTATCTAAATCATCACTTTGGGTAATTTGGACCATATTGAAATCAAGAGATATATATGAAGGATGTGAATAAGTGCACCATGAGATATTATACTCTTGGGTGGCTAGGGTGGGTAAGAAAGAGTAACCCATGTATCTTCTAAATGGGTTAATGTTATCAAGAAATATTTTTATATGTGATTTAATTATATTAAACAATGTGGGAAGAAATCTAATGATGTGCAGGTTGTGCTTAGGATATTTTTTATAGGATTAAAACTAAATCATCTAGTAAATGAACTTGATCAGCCAAAGAAGTTTCTAGTTTGAAAATTTATTGTCAGCCAAAAAGTAGAAAGTTGAGTAGGTTAATACACTTTAGATAGGAAAAAGACCAGACTAAAGATAAACTATGTCAGCTAGTAGGTATAAAGTTGAGTAGGTAGATGTAGTTTATTACTAAATAAGAAAAGATTAGATAGTCTAATAAATAACTAAGTAGGCTAGATGGTACAAAATTATACTGGTCGATGTAGTTATTAAGGTAGAAAATTAAATTAGTCTATAACAACACTAGGTCAAGCTAGTCAACCAGGTTGGAAAAATATGAAAATAGACCAATCTGTAATAGACTAAGTTGAATTGGTTGACTAAGTCTTCTAATCTAGGAATTTTTTAAGTGATATGAATCTGGTTGATTTAGTTATAAATATATAAAAATAAAACTAAGCACACATGCAACTAGGTCAAGGTGGTCGATCTAGTTGAATTACACAACAAAAAAATTATATTAACGTTGGCTAATATAGTCTGAAATAAATAGAGTAGTAAATAACAAGTAACAAGAATGTAATTTATAAGCTAATTAATTATTTTAAAATAAGATCAAAAAATTTTAGTGAAGGTTTTGATTTAAAGTATAGGCTTCCAAAGATACTTTTTTATCCATTAGATAATGTTAGGCCAATGTTCTAAAACACTAATTATAGAGGGAGTTTCATTCCCATATCTCACTAAATCTAGTTTCAAGGGTAAGTTGAAAGTAGCTTCTCAGTGCTAACTGCTAATCGATGCACCACACACTCAAATAAATGGCTAAACTTCTAAGGTTTAATAAAGAGGTAAATCCTAGTCATTACTAAAATACCATGAGGTACATGGAAACTAAAGACAATGTTTAGCTATGTACTATGGCTTATAAATATTGGGGAAAGACCTTCATGCCACAATATTTGTAAATGATATAAAAAGATAGTAAACAAAGTATCACATACCCCTTCATGATAATAACTAAGTGGTCTTTAAACTGTCAGTACATAATTTCTATGGAAAGCTAAAGAAAGTGAAAAATAAAAGCAAAAAATAATATTTCAAAAGTTAAGTTGTAGTTTTTGCAAAGAAAATAAACATACAACTAACTAAAAATTAAAGTGAGTTTAATTACTCTACAATGAATGTTAATTTCCTTTGATTGAACTAGAAAGTAAGATAAATAGAAGAAAATCAAATAGGTCAATCAAGTTAGACAAATAGTCCAAAACAAAGTCAAGCTAATCAACTCAGTCTAGTACAAAAATAGGCTAGAATAAACACAATCGAGTATGTTGACCTATATTTATAGGTGAAAAAAACATAGTTCTAGGTTGAGTTGGTTGACCTATTTGACTATGTAGTTATAATTTTATAGAATTGAAAAATTAGTAAGAAAATATTGAATTTAAATTGTAATAACAAATCAAAAAAATAAATTTCCTTAAAAATTAAGAAAAATACAAGTATTGAGCTAGTTAGTGTGAATCTAGTAGAGAAGACAAAGCTAACCAGGTCATTATAGTAGTTTTTCCTAAAGATGTTAAATTATTATTGTTAACTGGATCATCCAAGCTAGTGTTTGAACCTGTAAAGGGAGAAAATAATATTATTTAAATAGGGTCAAACAAGTTGATCAAGTGTAAATAAAATTAATAAATAAAAGGAAATAAAGCTATGTTGATTAGATAAATGTAGTTAGATAAAAAGAAAATTCAAAATATAATAGAATAAATAAGGTCAATTTCATTAAGCGTAGAAGGTAAAATAAGAAACTAGGTCAATCAGTTTGATCCAATTAGTTGAGACTAGAAATATTGCATATAAAAAGTAGAGTTAAGTGTTGGAATTAAAACTATTGAGAGGGGGGATGAATCATTTTCCTTAAAACAATCCATCAATTTCAATTATCATACATGAATCATTCATTCACATGCATACATACATACATACATTAATCAATTCATAAACAAGCATCAATAAAAGCAAACAACATGAGAACATAGGAGATATGTAGGAAACCCTCTTGGGGGATAAAACCCATTGAAAAATAGCTTAGAATAAAATATTATAAGTAATTAATCAAGATTTATTGAGGCACCAACCCCACAAGGAGCATCAACCCCTCACTATTCAAGCACCAACTCAACTAATCCTCTAGCAAGCACCAATTTGTATGGAGGAACCAAACCCATAGGTAACTCAAAACCAAATATACTACCTTGAACCTTTAATTATCTTTTGGACACTTGTTTTTCACTAAAATAAATATGACCGCTTTCTTTTTCTCTTCTCACTCTTTTATCTCTCTCATGCAACCTATTAGGCCTCTTCGCTCAACTAACCCACTTCTTGGTAGAATTAGGTCAAATAACATTGATCATAATTTATAAATTATTTTTATATCTTAACGACATGATAAATACATATTTATAATAGTCTTAAATCCTAATTACTATTTTCCAAACCTCTATATCATTCACTTATGTCCTCAATCTTCTAACTAGTCATATTAGGCCTATTAGACCTTCTCTTTATACTTGACTCTTTATCTCACCTATATTGGCCAGCCAAAAAACATTTCAATACTTGGATAAAAAAAATTAATATATAAAAAAAAAATTCACAAGTTAAATAACCATTACATAGGTCAGTCACCACCCATAAGGACCAAAACCACCATTAGGCTTAATAGAGACCTAATGCAATTAGGCCTTCTCAAGCTACACGTTCTACCTTAACCATATTGGAACATATTGAGCCTTAAAAAATGAATGAAACACTATATGAATTATTAAATTACACCCTTGATAATATAACCTTATGTACCAAACACAATTTATCTCATTTCACTCCTGGTACCACATAATTAGGTCTACTTGTAATTAGGCCTTCACACTACCAGAAAGTCTATCCTGAAAATCTAAAATATACACTCAAAATTTCAAAATAAACCAGACAAAAAATAAAATTTATATGACTTCCATGAGCTTAGGGTCATCACCTAGTGCATTATATTTCACCACATAGGACAAAATACCTCAAATTGATCATCTTCATATGCTTACTCAAAACTGCACATAGGCTTCAAAAACCCAATCAAGAGCTTGTGACTTTTCACAACTTAATAGGAGTTTATCATGAATAAAAATAAATTAAAAATGAATTATGAAACTTATATAATAAATTAATTTTTATTTTATTCTTTAAATTTATGCACAAAGACTCAGGAACATCATTCTCACTCATACACAAAAAACTACCTGTAGCTCCAAAAACACAATCATGAAAATAAAGATTTAGAACACCTATGTAAATTATTTTATGAAATTAAAAAGTTTTTATATGATCTTTAAAAGTTATTATAACATCTTTACACACACACACACACATATAATATATATATATATATATATATATATATATATATATATATTACAAGGTTAAATATAAATATTAGTCTTATAGATCAATCTCATATCTTCACCCTACACAAACTTCACTATGTTAGACAAGTCAGTTGATAGTAACTTTTTGATCATATATGAGCATTTAAAAAACTTATATTAAAGGGGTAAATTTGACATAGGTATTTAAAAATAACTCCATTTATTTTTATCCATCCCTAATCTACTAAAACCCGTCCCTAATCTCATTCTCACTTCAGCCTGGTTTTCTCATTGTCTTCCTCATTAGGCCTATTTAGCGATAGGTCAATTTACATGACCAATTTAGCATATTTAAGGTATAAAAACTGATAAAAAAACTTAAATTATGATAAAATACAAGTCTCACATATCATCTTCCAATCATTTACATGTTTTGACCAGGTCAACCCTACCTGCTACATCAAAAATATGAGAACCAAGGGGTTTCTTGTAGCTTCCACTCACTCTTCTGATAGATCAATACCGCCTAGAGAAACTTGAAACATTAATATACATGATCTAATAATTAAAATAGGTCATCCAATCCATTATGATCCAGTTTAAATAATATCTTTCATATCAGGTCATTATGAGGGTTTTAGGAGGGTTTAGACTGCCTTCCATTCTTAGCAATTACTCAAAGGATTGCCCCTCAGCTCTAAAACCAATGCTAGGAAATTTAAGTTATGAACCTTACCAAACTACCATGAGTTTATTGGATCCTCATGCAAAGGTTTCATGTGTCAATGAGCATAATAAAATCCTTCTTGGTTCTACAATACCTCATTCTGTGTACACATAAAACCTTAACAACAATTTTCATGCGTTCACCTTTATAATTTGACCTAAGAATTGATTAATAAACTTGATACCTCTCACACCTCTGAAAATGCTCTTAATATCTACAAAACCTTGAGAAATAAACTTGATCCCTCGTTAGGCCACACTAGGTCTCTTTTCACATTAGATCTTGAATTGTCAGTCATACTTAGACTTTAAACACACCTTGAAATCTCTTGTACTATTCTCAAAACCTCATTATTATGTTATAAAATATCATACCATCATCACACACTCCTAATATTATTCTCACAAGCCTTAGAATGATCATCTCATCATGCTACCAAGACTATGCCTTCTTACTAGGTCTCTTCATGTAAAGACTAAGACAAGAACTGACCTTGGAACTATTCTAAAGGCTGATTTTTCTCTTTATCATTATTACACAACTTTATACACTCTCTCATGCCTATATTGTTAAAATTCACCAATATTAACTATACTTCATGCATACACCTTCTCACAGGGATAAACTAGGCTTCTTAAGACACATAGTATTCAATGATTTGAACTCAAATAAGCTAAATTTCAATGATATAAACTAATACCATTATTAAATGTATATTTTATTGAATACAAGACTACTCTCAATATGCTTATGAGCTTGTTACATCACAACATTGTGGCAAGACCTCATACAAAACTCAAAGACTATTAAACCATGCTCATGATATGATAATGATATTCAAAACTAGTGATCAATAGTATCCTTACATTATATTTTGATCTTGAAACATGAAATAAAAATCATAATAGTTATCAGGTTTCCTTCAAATTCTCTCTCAACAAAGAGACAATAGGTTGGATTCAAATTCTCTCTTGTCATAAGACTCCTTGTCACATACTAGTTCACCATGCATGAAATTAACTTTGAATTTAAAATTAATTATATCCATCTTGATCTTGACATCAATGCTACAAAACCAATAAAAATAAAATATCTCAACAATCTCCCCCTTTTTCATTAATGGAAAACACTCAAACAAAGTTGATCATTCATATCTCCCCAAGCTGAATCTTATTCAAACTGACCTTTTTCCTAAATAATAATTTTCTCCCCCTTTGATATTAATGATAAAGGGTCATCTCTTGATGGATACCATATGATCCTTGGACTTAAAACATGCTTTCTTTCCTAAACAAGATCAATCTTCCTCTGATCAACTAACTAGAAACTCAACTCACAAAAGTACCCAACCATGATCCCTTTATCTCTATGAGATATTCAAGCACTATCATGACTATGACTTGGTTTGATCAAGTCATCATACAAATTATTTGTAATACATCTCTTTAATTCACACCTCTAATAGACTATTTACTAAATTTTGGATCTAATATGAAGAATACAAAGCTCCCCCTAAAACCAAGTACCCTTCATGCTTTTGCTCACTAACTGAGTGCCTCCATGAAGCATAATGGAGTCACATTTCATTAGGGTACTAAAATAACATAAATTTAGGAGATTCCCAAATATCCATGTCCTTACTAGACTAATATTTCTTCATGATCCTCTTAGGATTGAATAGCTATTTTGTCTTGAACTCTTCAATCTCAATTTGAACAAAATTCTAACTTGGTCTATCTGTATTGACTCCTTCATCCACAATCTAAGATGATAGGGAGAATTATTGGCATTCATTTTCATCTAAACTATGCTCCACCATGGAAAATATTCCACTTGGACTTGTATACTGGTCATCATTCATCTTAGCTACTTTTGGTTTCCACTCACTATCTTGTCTTCTTTCTTCCACTCTAAGGGCCTCAACTTTCTTGTTTTGACTTGAGAATCCATGCTTACAAAAATTTGAAATATGACCAACCTTTTGATAATTGAAACACACCATGACTGATACATTTTTATTGATGACTCTCCTCATATTTTCAAGCATATTCATTCTTGGAGGGCCTTCTACAATGTCTTGATCTATGACCATATTGGTTACATGAATAACAATAACCATTGAAAGTATTAGCATACCTTATAGTATTAGGTTGCCTAATAGGATTCTCTTCATTATATCAACACCCTCATTCCTTGATTGACCATTGATATTTAAGTTCTAATTTTCCTTGATCATATTAACATTCCTCTTTTGGTCTCCATTGAAACCAAGACCTGTTTTATCATTAGCAATCTTTTGACTACTCAGGATGTTGTCTAGGTCATTAGTACTCTTTTCAAACTTCACAAAGGAATTTAACTTACTTGATGCCTAAATTAACTCAGATCTCAGTGAATCCACTTTAGTTACATACCTTGAACATTCTTCTTATTTATTTCCTCTTGTTCCTTGGAGTTGTTGCTCGGTCTATCTTCTAACATCCTTAGGATGTCAAACTATCTTTTATGGGTTTATAACTTAGAAAAAATGACCTTGGATTCTCCCTCATGAATAGTCTTAAAATTTTCCTACATTTATTTTGTAGACATATAGAGCAATACCTTCACAACTTCTACCTCTGATAGGCCACACATAATACCATTCATTACTTTTGAATTGTTGTCACTAGCCTTCTTACTTACTAAATCTATAGGAGGAATAAAAGGTGTAGTATATCCATCTAAATATGATTGCCAAACATCATGACCTTGGTACATCAAATATGTCCTCATACTGACACTCCAAAATTCATAATTGGATCCATTAAACAATAGATCCTTATTTGTAGAGAAATCACCTTGTGCTTGACTAGCCATCTTCACTTTCTTAAGATCTCCTTTAGGCTATTAGGCCTATTCCAAAGGACCTGATATAATAACAAATATTTTAAGTATAGATAGTAAGAGGGGGGTGGTGAATCAGTTGCCTGAAAATATTTCTTCAATTTCACTTATCATCCATGAAGCATTCATTCACATACATACATTAATCAATGCATAAATAAGCATCTATAAAAGAAAACAACGTGAGAACATAGGATATATGTAGGAAAACATCTTGGGGGATAAAATACAATGAAACATAGCTTGAAATACATTCATATAATCAATTAATCAATATTTAGTGAGGCACCAACCCCACAAAGAGCACCAAACCATCACTAGTCAAGTACCAACTCAACTAGTCCTTTAACAAGCACTAACTAATAAGGAGGCACCAACCCCCTAGGTAACTCAGCAACAACTTAACTACATTGAACCTCTAATCACCCTTTAAAACTTGTTTCTCACTCAATTGAATATTACCACCTTTTTCTCTTCTCACTCTTCTATCTCTCTCAAACAACCTATTAGGCCTCTTCACTCAACTAGCCCACTTCTTGGTAGAATTAGGTCAAATGACCTTGATCATGATTTATATAATTAATGTTAGATATTAATGACATGATCAATTCATATCTCTTATATTATTCAATCCTTCTACCTAATTTACAAACCTCTATATCATTCACTTATGTCTTCAATCTTCTAACTAGTCAAATTAGGCCTATTTGATCTTCTCTTTATACTTGAATCTTTCTCTCACCCATCTTGGTCAGTCAAAAAATTTTACATAATTGTATCACCCTTGGAATATATCAAAAAAATATTTCTCAAGTGAAAAAACCATTACATAGGTTGATCACCACCCATAAGGACTAATACCACCATTAGGCCTAATACACATAGGAGTTTATCATTCATAAAAATACATTAAAAATAACATAAGAGACATATATAACAACTTAATGTTCATTTTATTCTTCAAATCTATGCAAAAATACTCAAGAATATCATTCTCACTCATACATAAAAAATTATTTGTAGCTCCAAAAACACAGTCATGAAAATAAAGATTTAGAACACATATGTAAACACTTTTATGAACTTCCAAAGTTTTTATATGATATGTAAAAATTATTATAGAATATTTAAATATATATATATTACAATTTTCAATATCAATATTGGTCTTACATACCAATCTCATGTCTTCACCCTACAAAGACTTCATTGTGTTAGACATGTCACTTTGAGAGTAACTTTTTTATTATATATGAGCATATAAAAAAATTATATTCAAATAAGTATTTAAAAATAACCCCATGCATTTGGATCCATACCTAATCCACTACAACCTATCCCTAATCTCATTCTCATTTTTGCCTAGTTTTCTCACTGTTTTACTCCTTCAACCTATTTAAGCGATAGGTCAACTTAAATGAATAGTTTAGAATATTTAAGGTCTATAACATACTCATAAAATTACATTATAATAAAATAAAAGTCTCATAAATCATTCTCTAATCATTTGCATTCTTTGACCTCGTAAACCCTGCCTGTTACATAAAAAATCTAAGAAATAAGGGGTTTCTTGTAGCTTTCAGTCATTATTTTGATAGACCAATACCACCAAGAGAAACTCAAGAGATTATTATACATGATCTAGTCATAAAAATAGGTCATCAAATCCATTCTGATCCATTTCTAATAAGATATTTCATATCAGGTCATTATGATGGTTTAAGGAGGGTTTAAATTGCCTTCTATTCTTAGCAATCATTCATAAAGGATTTCCCATAAAATTTAAAAACAATACAAGGAAATTTAAGATAGGACCCTTCCCCAACTACCATGAGCTCTCAGATCCTCATGCAAAGGTTGCACATGCTAAAAAGCATAATAAAATCCTTCTCGGGTCTACATTACCTCATTCTGTGCAAACAAAAAACCTCAACACCAATTTTCATGATTTTTACTTCAAAATTTGACCTTAGACTAGATAAAAATACATGATACAACCTCTCACACCTCTAAATTTTTTTATTAAGAGTTATGGCACCTTGTGAAATAAAATTGACCCCTCATTAGGCTAGACTAGGTTTATTTGCACATTAGATCTTGAATTGTCAGTCACAGTTAGATCTTGAAGTCTCTTATACTATTCTCAACACCTCATTATTATGTAATAAAATCTCATACCATGCTCACACACTATCAATATTTTTCTCACAAGCCTTAGACTGCTCATCTCATCATAATACCAAGCTTGTGCCTTTTCGCTAGGTCTTTTCATGCAAAGACTACGCCAAGAACTAACCTTAGAACTCTTCTAAAGGTTGATTTGCCTCTATCTCATGCTTAAATTTTTTTATACACTCTATTAATACTATACTATTATAATTCACCAAGATTTACTATACTTTATACATACACCTTCTCATAGGGCTAGACTAGGCTTGTTAAGACACCTAGTATTCAATGATTTGAACTCAAACAAGTTAACTTTCAGTGATATCAACCAAAAACATTCTTCAATTAGGATTATCTTGAAGACAAGACTATTATCAATAGGTTCATGAGATTGTTACATCACAACATTATTCCAAGACCTCATTATATCTCAAAGACTTCTAAACCATGCTTGTGATATGATAATGTTCCTCAAAACTAGTGCTTAATAATATGCTTACCTTGTATTTTGATCATGAAACAAGCCATCAACCTCAAAAGAGTTATCATCTCAATAGAGAGACAATAAGTTTCCTTCAAATTCTCTCTTGTCATAAGATTCATTGTCACATACTAGTTCATCATGCATGACATCAACTTTGACTTTGACATTAATGACCTCCATCTTGATCTTGACATCAATGATAACATCAATGCCACAACACCAATAACAGGAACATATCTAAACCCTAATTTGATAGGCTTGATAAAGTTGGAAATTTTTTGTATAGACTTCATAACTAAGTCGATAATCCTAGAAAATTTGGAAAACTTGCACATAGAGAGTCGAACTAGGTTGATAGGCTCAATGAAGTCCAAAAACCTACACATAGAGTGTTAAATTGGGTCGATAAGCTTGATCCAATTAACTAAAAATAAAAATAAAAAATATATAAGGGTTAAATTTATGTTAGGTTTAAATAATGTATGCAAGTGAAATAATATAGATTTACAACTTATCCTACTAAATAATATCCAAGCTCATAGAAGGTAATGAATTAACAATCTGCTTAGTAATACTTTGTTATACTTGGGTCATAACCATTAAACCTAAATAAGGGGTATTAATACATAATGACAAAGGAGAGGTTTCTAATGCCTCTAGTCTAATGCCATCTTATAATAAACCTAGATAGGTCTTATGATGTAATGAAATGGGTGCACATTAATATAATAAATAAACATACAAGCTAATCTAGTAAATAAACATACAAGCTAACCTAGTACTCACCAGAGCTTGTGGCAAAAATGAAAAAGAGAATGAACAAGTAAAGATAATTTTATTCAATATAATATAGAAGTAATATAATAAAGGAGAGATATAATTCAATCCATTAATTATACAACTATTTATCAAAATGAAGGGCTTGGAATATACTTACCTTGTTGAAGTGAACCGATTGTGCCTCAATCTCTCCCTTGGCCAATGGTACTTTGCAAGAGGTTATTATGGCTTGTAAGGATCACAAGAATAAATTATATTTAGGATAAAATAATTCTCTATGCATCCAATACCTCCACAAAACACATGATACTAATCCAAGGAAAAAACCTAAGCAATGAAACCTCTAGTTAATAGTATAAGCATATTGGTGAGCTATAATGATGCATAATTGAATGATCCTCTCTTTAAAAATGAAATTAAAGGGATATTTATAGCCAAGAATTGACCCTAAACCCTCCTATATATTTCACCAATAAGGTCGATCAAGTTGACTTTGTTTGGTGGGAAATAGAGTTGTTAGGCCTCAAACTATGTCCATTTGGAATAAATGCAGTTCTATAATGTATGCTAAATTCTCAATAAGGTCAACCGGGAGGACATAATAGGAAAAATGGATAAAAGACATTTTTGATTGGGTGGTAAATTATCTATGGGAGTGTATAAGTAAGTTTAATTACATAGGTAATTGGGTAAGAATAACTTATAGTGGTTTTAGAAAATGGTATAGGGACCAAGAATCCTACGAAGCACCAAAGGTCTACCAACCCTTTTTCTAGTGCACCCTTTAAGGTGTGCACTCAGAGAGATGAAAAATTGATGAGTCATTTCAAGAGAGAAAGCATCGTTAACTAATAAAGTTTAAAAATATTTTGTGTATATAGTGTTGACATAAAATCTAAAATTATTAGCTATAGATAGTTTTATGTTGAAAGAGGTTAAATTTAGTTAGATTAATGTACCACAAGGGTTAGTATTGATTAGAATACTTAACATTCATGTTAAAAATAAGTAATTCCTATATTCACAATAACTCATACACAATACATAAAACACAATATTCCTTTTCTAATTCTCTTTCTTTATATATATTTATTATAACCACCAAATACAATTGTTCACATACTCTTTACTCTATACTTCCTTAAGTAATTACACTAATTAATCTATTATGTAACCTATTATAATTCCTCTATGTATCTTATTACTTATATCCTATATCTAATTTATTATAATGTTACAGTTTAAATACTGAGTGAATATAATAATTCAATGGTCATATCTATGTGAGACATGCCTTTTTTTCTAATTAGGTTGTACTTTATATTTACAAAGCCTTCATTCTTATTGCATCATGTAGTCAGTGGAATCCTTTATTTTTTTGTGCTTGGAAAAGTGTTATGTTATTTTGATAATAGAATCCACTCTATGGTACATACAATTTGGTCCTTAGATGATAGGTAATTTTGACAACATTTTCTTGACTTTTATATATTTGTCTCATCCTCGAAACAACTTCAATTTGTTGATAAGTACCAAAACTTCCTCAATTTGCCTAAGTGAAACATTTTTAATAGGATTGTGTAGTAAATTGCTTGAGATAATAGAGTTGATGCCCCTTCTTTGGGTAGGTGTTTCTCATACTTTCTTGGCATAGTCTTATAAAAATTCTCCCAATCCAAAATAATCTTATTTGTCTCCATAATCATGTTGTTTATGGTCATGTTCTATTTTTCTATCATGGCTATGTCATTTTAGACTGGAGTATTTATAGTAAGTCTAGATAATATGTATGTGTCTTGATTCAAATCTCCATTTTATACATTTGGTTTCTCAAGTACACACCATAGTCCTCTATTTCCTTGTATATGTGTATCCACTCTCTTTGTTTGTCCTTACAACACTCATATAGGGATGTCAACTTCACCCCTTCTATTGTAGAAGGTATGTGTTGAGGCCCAAACCTAGTTGAGGCTATACTTAACTTTTTTTCCATTTTTTCCAACTCAGTTTTCTTATCATTTGTCTAAAAAGGCCAATTGAGTAAGTAAGATAATTAAGTGGCTACATCTTCTATTTTTTCCTTCATCTTCGATACTTTTTATCTATACTTTTTTTTTTTGGCCTAATTTTATATTAGAAGTGGATATAATAGTTCCTCCTTATACCCTTATCCATCCTTCAATTTTATGAGAATTTTATCCACAATAGATCCTACATGGTTGATGAAAATTTCCATGATTTCCACTAGCTATTATTCTATTGGTAGAGTTGTGTTTGGATCCAATTGTGGTCATATGGTGGTCAAGGAAAATAAAATTTTCTTAATGCCCTCCTCTAAATTAACACACCTTATCATCCAATCTATTATATCACTTTGGATAAGAGTGTCTCCGACCATATCTTCATATATATGGGTAGCTTACATAAATCTACCACAATTTATCTTCTATTAGCATGCTAAAGGAAACTTGATAGAACTAGGATGGTGGAAGTCTTTTGTTTATGTTTCAATACTTCTGACTTGATCCATGTCCATGGATCCATAGGATTTTTTATGATTCTCTAGCCTACTCCCATTATAGTTAGAGTATTTGGTGCAATAATATGGGTGGTATCCTTGGCACTTAAACTACCTTATTTATCCTTTCCTTTCTCTTATAGAGCCACTTTCTTTATTGTTTGTTTCTTCTTTTCTAGTTCTTGTTTATGTTTATCCTCTTCCTCTTTCTATTTTATCTTTGCCAAATTTTTAATATTTTCCTCCAATTTCCTTTTGTTTTCTTATTGAAATTTTCTTTATTCCTCCTCTATTTTCTTTTTCTATTTTTCTATTTTTTCTTGTATTCTCTCTTTTTATTATAATCTTCTTCTAAGATTTTTTTCTATCTTTCCTCTTCTGCCTTCTTCTCCTCCTATTCTTTATATTTTCCTCATCATTTTTATTTTTTTGAATGCTTTCTTCCTCTAGTTTTCTTGTTGTTTCTTTATATTTTTATATCATTTTCCTCTCTACCTCTTCCTTCTCCACTTTTTATTTTTCCAATAGTTGTCTAGCCTATTAAGTAGTTATCTCTATAATTTATTGAATCTACTTAGTTTCCTCCTCCAATTATTGTTCCAGTTGCTTGCGTTGATGGATAATATATTCTTTTAACTCTTCAAACTTTTCTAACTATTTTTTTTTATAAATCTTCAAAAACAAGATCTATCTTTTGCTTGGTTCTCAATTTTGTTTATTGTAGCTTTCTTAGTCTCACCTAGTCCATAAGAGACATTTATGATTTTGTAATAGTTTTTCTTAGGTCTTCCTCCTGATATTTATCAATAGTCATCTTGGCATATTTTTTTCTTGCCTTCATATGTCTTAGAATATCTTGTAGATACTCCAAAAGGCTACCTATGGCATCATCTACCTCATAAAGACTACTGTCAATATAGTCCAAGATCACTATGATCTACCTATTTTTCCATATGGACTATGCATTTTTATGTAGGTTTCCCACCTTATGTATCTCACCTTTGCTATGGAACATGCATAATAAAGTGTTTATATCAGGTACCTCTATGGTATCCCCTTGCTATGTGTCTATTTCCATTTCTTCTCCATCAACTTTCTTACAAGACTCATATTTTGAGTATGTCACTAAGGCGTTGGCTCGACCCTTAGTTTTTTTAATTTATATTTTTTATTCTTTCCCTTATGGTCTACCTATGATTAATGTTTTATTCCCATCTTCCGTCCATTTATTTGTAGTAGTGTTTGGTTGGCTATTAAAGATGCGATGGGGGATGCCTTAGGTTCCTATACTATCTAAATTTGTCATTTTGATTTTTAGGACAACTCTTCTCCAGGTGATAATTTTCTCTTTCTAAGTGAATAAAGGGGAGTACCCTTTACTTCCACCTCTTTTTCTTCTAATTAATCCCTAGTGGCATAATCCTTAACTACAAATGTAATCATGTCCTCTTCCTCTTTTTATTTCTCATTCAAAGCCTCCAAATCTATGACTTGTTTTCTTTGTCTTAAGGATTTGTGGGAGCTTATTTGAGACTATAATACTTATCTTTCTCCTTATAGTAGTGGATCTCACCTATGTCAATTTTCTCTTCTTCTTACATGGGATGGGCACCCCCTTATATTTCCTACATGAATTATTTATGTCTAGGATTAGTGGTAAGCTGAGAAATCCAACAATAATTGCCATAATGTGTTCATCATTGACCTTATAGGGTGGAGGTGGAAGAAGTAAAACTATTTTGTTAAAGGGGTCAATGTAGACATTGTTTATGTCTAATGTGAATTAAATTATATGTAATATTGTTTCATAATTTCTTTAGACATTTAGAATCTCCCATCTACCATATTCCTAATCATTGTTTCCCATTGTAAAAAAATCCCTACTTTATTTCCTACAAGGATTCCAT
Organism: Torreya grandis; assembly: GCA_037957365.1. Lineage (NCBI taxonomy): Eukaryota > Viridiplantae > Streptophyta > Pinopsida > Cupressales > Taxaceae > Torreya > Torreya grandis. The sequence goes on along the minus strand of JARHVA010003626.1, from coordinate 185,301 downwards.
TCATTGCACCTATTATCTAGGCTCTTATCAGTAGCTTTGAATTCCATTCTACCACCCCTTCATGCCCATGAATAGTATGTGTAAAATACATATCAAGTAATATTAAAAATGAACCATAATAGAAATCATGAACAATTTTACCTTTTTTAAATTTGTGGAGGTTCTTGAGGTATTGTTCATAGAGTACAGTAGCTAGATCATATTGCATGTTAGTGTAACTCATGTCATAAATTATTTGTACACTTTTGGTCAAATTTAGGTCTAATCTATTTTTGTAATAGACCTTCCATGAAATGACCTTTGTTTCAAACCTAACCCTAATTTTTTTGATGTTAGGAATGGATAGGGCCCCATTCTTATATTTTGTTTCAGTGATCATAACTAGTGTTTTCATAATCAAAATATTTATTACATCATATTTATGTGATTTATGCCCCTCATGTAGAATTCCTATGACCTTTTGGATGATGTTGTGGCCAACACATTCCCTTTTTTGAAGAAATGGGGGACCCCTCTTAAAATTTCATGAACCAGAGCTTTAGGGTATTTTCTTTTGTTCTCATGGACAACACCTTCTTAAATCCTTAGAATGTACATCACTCTAATTTCCCCAAGTATCAACAAGCCTCTTTTATTTTTTTAGGACAAAGGAGTGTTTGGTCTTTTTATAAATCAAGATGCTAACATTTCAGGTTGGCTTATGCTGAAATCTCCTAGAGTCTTATTCCATTCTTGGAGCAATAGACTCATTACCCTTCATAACAAATTGAGATCTACATAACTAAAAACTAAGTTTTAATGTCTCATATTCATTTTCATTTTCTTACTTTGTTTTTGTGTGTGAATTTCATATAGCACAACTGAATGAGAAGGTGTCATGTCATTGAATTTTAGAGTGGTCAATCCTTTAGACCTATTAGATATTGGGAGAACTTCATTAAATGAGAAAGGGCACCATGTTACCAAATGTCAGAGTAGCTAGTCCCTTAGACCTATCATAAATGTTAGAGCCAAAGAGAGTCTAAATTAATGAGATGGAACCACATCACCAAATGTTAGATAAGTTAGTCCCTTAACCTTATCATATATGTTAGAGCCTAGGAGAGCCTGACTGAATGAGAAAGTACCACATCATTGAATGTCAAAATGGCCAATCCCTTAGACTTGTTAGAGATGTCAGATCCTGAGAGATCCCAATCGAATGAGAAGGAACCATGTTTCCAAATATTAGAGTAGCTAGACCCGTAGACCTATCAAATATGTCAAATCCCTAGAGAACTTAATTGAATGATAAGGTACCACAATGACTAAATATCAAAGTGACCAGTCCCCTAGACCTATTAGAGATGTTAGAGTTTTAAAGATCTTGGATAAATAAAAAATTGCCATATCATTGAATGGCATAGAAAATAGTCCCCTAGACCTATCATATATATCATAACCTAGGAGAGTTTAGTCAAATGTGAAGGTACCATGTTGTCAAGTGTCAGAGTGGCCAATCCCCCAAACTTGTCATAGATGTCAAAGAATGGGAGAGCCTGGATGAATGAGAAGGTGCCATGTCACCTAGTATATAGATGAAATAACAACCACCTAAGGCCATAGAAGATCATAATAAGGTATGGATGAGATTAGATAACCAACTAGGATGCACCACATATCTTTAGGTGACACATCACCCTTCTTAATGGAATGACATAGAGTACAAAGTTATGTCTAAGTGATGACCATTATTACTAAGACCAATAAGCGGATGACATGTTTTATAAAGTATGAGTTAACTAATAAGCCTCTAAGAGATGTGACCATGTGCCTACCACATGCTGGGAATTAACATAGTTGGAAGTTAAGATTGATTAGACTATTTTAAAACATCCCATCACCACTAGTATATCTAGATGGTTACAAAAGATAATGGAATTCAATTTCAATTCCATATTTAAAAGTAAAATGAGAAAAGCTAGCCACCAAATCAAATTTGAATTTGTAACAAGTGAGCCATAAAATGCCATTAATATAGGGAGAGTGTATACATGCATTTATAAAAAATATGAGAAAAGCTCACTAATAGTTATCATTATTACCTTCAAATAAATCTCTAACTCCTTACTTTCAAATTTTCATAGAGCACCCATATACTTTGTGCCCTCTGTAATTAATCTTCCCAATTTCCCTCCATCCTACTTTAATGGCTACATCATCCTCAAATCTAAAGGCCAAACTTGAATACCATGACGCCACATTCTTGATTGGATTGATTATGTTCAAGAGCTATAATGATATATTTAGAATGATCAATCAAGTCCCCAAGAATTTGGGCTCAAATGATGACTAGCAGGATAAATATGAGGATGCCCTTAGATACTATAATAAGTATAGATTCCATAGGGCCACAACCAAACTAGAGGCATTACCTTGTGATGACTTATAGAGAAACACCATTTAAAATTCCATCTACATGCAAAAATGGGGTCAATGACATGTTATGCTCCCCAAATTATAGACACTAGGCTATTGACATTTATAGGAATGCCTTCAAGGCATACTACTCCCTCTTAGACTAATATTTCTCCTACGATGTGGTGACGGTAATGATCTAGATGGGGACCTAACAGATATATGATGTCCTTCATGACTAGGTTGAGAACCCAAAATCTAAATGGGTTAATAAGGAGAATATCAATGCCTACATAATTTGCACCTTTGAGGAGGATGTTCAAGTAGGCATGATTCTACTAAATTATCTATTTGGGGGCAAAGACTATTTATAATTCAATGAGCTATGGGTGCCACTCTTACACATGGTCCTTACACACTTAGAGGTATAAGATGTGGGAGGATTGATCAACTTCAAGTTGGTCCATGCCATCATATATACCCAAGCTAGAGGCAACTTTTACATGATGAGCTACTTGTTAGATATAGTCTATGGGACATTCTCTTTTAAGCCTCCAAACTTTCTTTCATGGGTTCTAGGGGGATTGGTGGTCCACATGGTATTTTACAAACTCTATGGCCACTATTTCCACAATCATATCTAGGACATATGTGAGTAATTCTACCTAATGGTCTACCAATCCATCAATGAAGCTTTAATGCCTCGAATATTGATGGAAATCAAGTATACTATCATATCTATCAAGGATTACTAGATATACAAGCACAATAATATGATTTGGTTTATGGGTTTCCTCAAGGACCCCTATCACCTACCATATTGCATTCTAGAATACTTAGATAAATAGGAGATTTCCTATCAGTTGGTGGAAGGCATATTTGGGTTTAATGTGCAGTATTGGTAAAAGGCATGCATACCACTCCTAATCACCATAAGGCATCACATTTAGAAAACCTACACTTCAATTTATATATGGAAATTAGGAAAGATTCCTTCCTCCTCACAAAGTGTAAAATCTAATAGTGGGACCCTAAATGTCTAATCCAAACTCACCTAGTTTAGTATTCAACCTACCTAAACATCAACTACAATCATCAAGATTAAGATGATGAGCTTTATTTAAATGTCACCAACAACTAGGAGGTGATATCCCAAATTATATCCAAGAAGAAGAATAAGGGAAACAAGGCCCAAGAAGACCCCTCCACACCACCTCTATCTCTAAATCAGTGTGTGGAGGAACCAAATCCAACATATTTATCTATCTCTTAGAGGATCCTATAAGTCATCATGTTATCTTCTCCTCCTCAAGTTTCAAGTTCAACTCCACTTCCACCTGCATCCCCTACTCCTCATGCCTCAGATCCTACTCTACCTCTTCTAGTTGCTTATCATGCATCAACCTCTACTATACCTCCTCTAGTTGCTCATTATGTTTTTCCTCATTTGGAAACTCCATTATCCAGGTTATGATAGAGCTAACCTTAGACTACTCGCTACTAGGAATTCCAAGCACATATTACTCAACCACTAACACCTCAAGCCTAGGCTACATAGACCTTGAGGTTTGATGTGGCTGATATCTTGAGAGTGAGCTTAGATTAAGGCTCTAAATGTGCACCCATATAGGTTCCCCCTCTTACATATTTATCTCCTTTGATTTCCCTTCTACCCCTCACTCCTACTACTTTCCAACTCCTAGTTCTGGCACCCACTAGTGTTGCTCTATCACCACAAATTATTCAAATGGTACCTCCTTATTTCCTATTTATCCTCCTTTGTCTTTCACCTAAGTGCCTTTGGATTACATCCTTTTTAGTGTCGTTGCCTCTTTATCCCCTTTCACTCCATCCATTTCATGACCTAGATTCTTCCCAGTGCCTCCCTTAGGTATGCCTTTGGTAGCAGGCATGACTATGACCTCTGAAAGCACACCATTTATAGTAAGGACACTCTCAATGCATTCTCAAATTATTCTAGTGCTCCCCTCAATAACTTGGAGTCCTATTCCATCAATCCTTATGGCTCCTATCATATCGATTAGACCATCTACTATGACATCCAAATTAGACAAAGGTAAGAGATCAAAAAAAGTAGAAGGCAACCCATGGTCTAGTTCTAGATTGAAGGCCCCATGATCTAATTTAAAAAATTTCTTATCCCTTAGTATCTCTTTCAACCCCAATAGTGGAATTTTGGTGCCTATATCCTCAACCCTTTCTTGCCATTACCTAGGGTAACATGGGACTGGCCTTCATCCAACCCACCTCTTCTCTATTATTTAATGACACATTATCAAGGGCAATCATATCTTAGGAGAACCTAACTTAATAATAATGGTATGTGTAAATATTCCCATGGTCTTCTCATTGGATTATCCCTCCCTTTTCTCCCATGCCCCCTCTACCTCCACTGCTTTCCTTGTTTACTCATTCCACTTCCTCCATCTCTCCTCCACCTTGTCCTTTTCACTTCACTACCATTTCAACCACCCTTCCTACACCCCCACAACCTATGGGATGGTCTTAAAGTCATAGGAGTGACAAATGATTACCTAGGGTAACCTAGACATTCAATGGAGTTTTAATTGAACCTTTGAAAGCATGAAGAGAATAATCACATAAAGCTTTATCTGAGAGGGGATCCTGATGGTGTGATAGACCCATTAGGATATATTCTACTTCACTAAGGTGATGACCTCCATTGAGGAAGAAAGGATGGTTGAGGACCCACTATCAGTTCTCTGAGCCACCTATAATATGTTTTATAAACTCCTTGAGGACATGTACATCCAAGTCTAAACTTTAGAATCTCAAGTAAAGAGCACATTCCTAGTCATAGTAATCAAGAAAGTCAAGGATGCCCTCATACTACTTTTATTAGTCCTTGGGAAAGTAATGGAGAATCTAGCTAAGCCCAACACACTTATCTAGTAGAATCAGGCCTATATGGAGAGAATTACAAAGATCGATGGGAAATGTTAAAAATTTGTAAGTGGTGGTTAACAAAGGAATATTATTAGAGCTCAAAATTATGCCAACCTCAAACTTGGGGTTGTACCAAACATATGTTAGGAACATGATAACTAAAATGGAAGAATGGTTGACCTTGGCTCATACTATAATAGTACCCTTGGAAGTGGGCAGGAGGAAGATATTGACCTATTTCAAAGAGGTCAACATTTACATGTTATTCCACTTGGATGGCCCCTTGCTTGACCAAGGGTAATTTATATTCCACATTGGTCTATTTGAATAGGTTATGAGGGAAAAAGTGGCCAAAATAAACTAGGAATGGGACTAAGTAGTGCTAAACCTATCAACATAGTCCATGATGAGAATCAACTAGGTGTCTAGAGTTCAATGATCAATGGAAGCACCCTTCCAAGTCTCCCAAAGATTGGTATCTCAAGCCAAGATAATATTCAAGGAGACCCTAATGAACCATGTAAATATGGACAAGGATTTTAAACTCGTGGCATCTATATTGGAAGCAAGGATTGCCCAGTCAAATTAGTTAGGAATCAATCCTTCTTAGTAACCTCCTCATGTCAACTAGTGGTCCCCTAAAGATCTATTATGTGTTTGTAGGGATTCTTTTGTTTAAATTTTTAAATATGGTTATAATTTTAATGAGTGTCCATCATGGCCTAGGATGGGATCCTCATGCTTTTTATAGGTGATCCCCAATCATTGTCTATATAAATAAGAATCATGTTGTATTATAGGGTCAACCAAAATTTCTCAAAAGTGGTGTCATATTATAGCCAATATTTCACCTAATTTTCCCTCATCACTCTAGTCTATAAAAATCAATCCAATTCAATTATTGTATTAACATTTACTCTTTTAATGAATATAATCTATGTTTATTACAAGAGGGTATATTTTGTGTTTCATTTTTCTTTCATATCCATGTTTCAAGGATCATCAATGCTAGGTTAATTGGATTAACACTTTTTTTTGTATGTATGTCATGGTTATAATGTGCTTAGATATTATAGTCATTGTGTGAATTCTTTCATTTCCCATTTAGTAGTGTTGATAATTTATTTGTCAATCTACAAATTTTCATATGGTTTTTATATGTTTTCAATAATAAGCCCCTACTACTCATCATTAGTGAGAGTTCACATTGAAGTAATACTCCGAATTCCCTCACACTCTTCCCACTATACATTATTAGAGGTATAACTTTAGTGAAACTTGGTCTATAGTGGTTTAACTATGACAAAATCACTTGGTTTAATGACCAGTGCATTGAGCTTGTTTTAGACCTAGAATTTGCCCTTTTTTGCCTTACCCTTCCATTTTGTTTTTTGTGTTTTTTTGTGGAATTAACGTACCCTTTCCCCTTGTATTTATAAATAATAATCCCAATAATAAAATTATCATAACAATCCTTGATCTATGTGTAAGACACATATTGAAATTTTAGTGGTGATAGTGCATATCCTAGAGATTATTCATGCAAAATCCATTTATGAAGTCAAATACCTACATCTATGTCTTAGGTTGATCCTAGATCATTCCTAAAATAGAAGATTAAAGTATGTAATTGTGACCAGTTTGACCTCTTTATGGAATTCCCAATCTCATGGGCATTTTATGAGGATCAGATTGGAGTGAACAATAGTTGGTGCTAGAAGGATGGCTATTTTGAATACTTCATGCTAGTTAATTGGTTTGTTTTATTAATATGTTGAGTGTGGTTTATTGGTAACTATGTGCTAATTATTATTTGACTATGGATCTTCCTAGAGACTAGTTTGCCTATTACCAAGGCTAGGTCTGGTTGAGCTAAATTGGTAATTTCCCACTATTTTTCCATAAAAACCTAGGTCAAAACAATCTAGACCTATCATGATTATTTTTAGTTTAACTGCATAACCTATCCCAAATTTTCATCCCAAGATGGTCTGGTTAGCTATCTCAAACATCAATGTCCTTGGATTTGTCTTTGATTTACCTAGGAACCCTAAAAGTTACCTTGCTCATTTCACCCTTGGTGTGGGATAAACTATGAAAGAACAAATTACATCCTACAAGACCACCCTGAGACTCCTAAATTTAGAACATGAGGATGTGGTGTTCAACATTTTCCACTTTACCTTCATGTATTATGCACATAATTGGTTCCTCAACCTTCTTGAAGATACCATCCTAAGTTGAGACCATTTTAACTCTACTTTCCTCACTTGATTTGGGTAAGTGATAAACCCTAGTGTCTTGTACCAATAATTTTCTTGCATCAAAAGGGATCCTAATAATACCATTAGGAACTTCAATGATAGGTTTTATAATATGTATAGGTGGGTATCCATGCTTTATCAACCTAACCCTCAACTAGCACTTAAAATGTATAAGAATACACTAGACCCTTGGACAACCATGTTCTCAATGAGGGATGTAACCATAACACACTTATCCTTATCTTATGTAGGGGCCAACAAAGTGGATAGGCAAATAAACCCCTAAGGTCACATAATGATCCTCACTCTTAGTATGCTACCAAAGATGCAAGTGTTAAATTTCTTACTTAACGCTACCCAAAATACACCTATGCTTCAACCACTGCTTGTAATTCACCAACCCCTGATGGGTTATCCTAATTCAAACCAAAAACTAGGTTTTTTAAACCTAGGGAGGTAGGAATTTATTACCCAGACTCAACACTAAGTGATGTTATATGTTGCTAATAATACCCATACCCCACCTCAAGATTCCACTAAGATTGAGATAGATCCCATTCAATGGATGATACAAAAATTTATCAATGACTTCCTAGGGCTATAAAGACATGTGATTAACTCTAATGCAAAAAGTTTGAATAAATAATTTACATATTAGAGGCCAAACAAGAACTATAATCATCCTCACTACCCCCTAAAACATTTAGCCAATAGGATGCTCAAGATCAATATCTTTGAGATAGTCTTACCTAACTGGTGTCAATCACGTAACATAATAGCTCATGGGGAGCTTAACTGCATAGATTTTAGTTCTAATTTTAAATTCTTCTAGAATAAAATGGAAGAATACAAGGTGGTTCCTAATCATCCTGAATCCTTTAACTCAGGTAAATCTACTAATACTACTATGGTATTAGAAACCATGGATTTCCTTAACCAAGAATAAAATGATCTTGTGGAGGGTATTAGTGAGATGCAATCATTTCAATAGTTCTAAAGAAGTAACTATGTCCTTATGAATAAGCAAAAACAATAACCACTCACTACCATAATGCCCCTCAATAATGGTGCAACCCCACTAGAACAAAATTTTAGGGATGATCCCCCACCTACAAGACTTCATTAACCTAAGGCACATGTGGAAATCCCACCAGTCCAAAATAAGGGAGGTTACAACATATTTGAGGATATAAAAAAAATCATGGTTAACGTTAACTTTCATGAGCTTTCTCAAATCATAGATTAATAGGATCTCTTATTAAAATATTTGACTCAAACATTGACCCCACAAGTCTAGCCAAAACTAAGAGAAGCACACACCAATGTGCTCATTCATAATAATAAGATGGAGGTGACCCCATTCCTTTTAACCATCTGGTTGTTTTAAAATAATTTGCATGATTTCTTGGTAGATTTAAGATCTGTTGTCAATTATATTTCCACCCCTTGAGGAGATGTCTTAGTTCTCATCATCCAAGTGGCACAATGGAAACATCTCACTTTTTATGGGTAATCAATTAGTGAGATGAATCTCTAGAAGGGCTAGTTTCTTCGATGCACTCTTTGAAGCACTCTCTCACTTATCAACTTTACATGAAAAGGGTTAAGAAGATAAACTTATAAAGCTAAAATTTGATGCATTGATATTGAATTTACTCCTATTGACCGAACTTATACTACTTAGATCAAATCAAAGCTTCGTTCACAAATAACTCACAACTCAAGATAGATTGTTACATCAATATTTCATATGCTAGGTTTAAGAGGGATAATGAATGACAATTTAAATAATACATTCATAAACCACTTCTAAACATCTCATACACTAAGTAGGAACACTAAAAAAGACCTATAATAATTACTCTTATACATACTTGGTGGACAATCAAAGACAACATGCTAGAAAAGACCATCTTTTACTAGACAAGATTTAGAATCAAACTCAATTATGTGGCATGTAAGTAGGTAAATTCACTTTTTTATTGCTTTAAGAGACATTAAAATACAAAATTGGCTACTGTTTCACCATTAACCAATGTAGGTTGTTTAAAAGAGCCCAAAAAGTCACTACTTATAGCATTTGGGAGAGGAACGAGATAAGGGAAGTCCAAAGGTCATTTGGACACTTGTCAAGTTGAGAAAATAAGTTACATATGCATGAGAAAAAAAAGTGAAATAGACCATGAAAAGTTAGGAAGTATAAGTGTCCATATAAGGCATGAAACTCTTGTAAAGTGGCATGAAATTCTTTATGTTGGCTCAAAAAATACCTTCATCATTCACATCTATTTGAACATTCCAAATTTTATTAGGGGAGGATATAATTATTTGAATAAGAAGGAAGGTTTACAAACATTCTTTCCCACACATTGGTTTCATTCATAGTAATCTAAAAACTTATACAAATGAGCCATCACCATCTATAGTCTAAGAAAACTCCTCTTCCACACACCTTGCACACTTGGCTTCCAAAAAGGCATAATTTTTCATGAAAATTAATAAAAGGAGTGAATGACACTTTTCAATACTCTCTATGGCCTTAGAGGCATTAGGAACACCTTAAAAAGACTTCCACTTAAAGTTTTCACCCTTCTCACTATCATGTTCATTATGCTAGTTTTGACTGGCTGAGATGAGAGCTCTATCAAGAATAATTAAGAGTTTTTATGAAGTATTAAATGGACATGGGGATTTAAATTAAGTCTCTAACTTCCTCCCAAAGTTTATTTCATCTCTTGAAACCTCCTAGAACCTACATAATATACAAAATAGTCAATAAAAGTATTTTTATAAACTATCTCTATGGATTTAATACAACTTATCCTAATGGTATGGATCTTTCTTGAGTCTTATACATCCTCCAATCATCATTCTATGCAAACTATTCCATTTGGGTGTCTTTCTAACTTCATTTCCTTCATCAGGTCACTTTCAAGGATTTAGTAAAGTTTTAGGTCCTTTTTGTCCTTAAGCTTTGTTCATAAAGCCTTTACATTTTAATTTTAAAAAAATTCCTCAAAGATTATTTTAAGGACCCTTGATAACCTCTCCAAACTCCTTGTATCCCCATGAAAAGTGCCAAGGGAGATATGAGCACTTAAAGTTGGTCTATCAAGCTTGATTCTTCATTTATACAGGCCTAATGTGTCCTAAAGTCCAAAATTGACTTTTATATGGATTCCATTGCATAAAAATAATTATACATGTGTAAATTCATCCCATTAACATTTTAAAATCAGATATAAAACTCACCAAGATCTAGAAGTGAAGTTGGACCCCCAATTGGCTCTAGGTCACTTCAAGGCCTAATAGGCTTAGTATGCACCCTGCTAGTTTTGAATATTTAGACTGATATTTCATGGTTGGGATGGTTTCTCATGATTTTTAATACCTCATTAAATCTCAAAAATTCATCACAAAACTTCCCAATCACTCCTCATTCTTTCTTCTCATTCACCAACTAGGCATAATTGTAGATTGCTTGGTTGAGTTGTATACAAGAGTTTACTAACCATTTGGAGAAGTATAAGATTTATTTAGCATTTAATATCATACAATCACATTCCATACACATAAAAATATGTTCCTTTATGTTCCCAAAGTTTTCTATCAAGTTTCTTACCCATTTTGGCTTCATTTGCTTGTCTTACCAAAACCCTAATTTTTCTAACTAACCTTTGAGACAAAATAGTGGGATATATACCTATTATTTAAGGAAAATTAAAAGGTTTTATAAGTTTTATTATCTAATAATTAATATTTTTACCAAATTTATAATTCATACTCACCCACTTAGGCACCTAACCAACTCCATTCGTCCAAAAAAGGCCTCTAAAAAGGACTATTTTTTACATTTTTCACTTCCACCTAAGAATGACCTCTCCAAGATAAGTCCAAAGTTATTAGGTTTATTAAAAATTTTATTCAACTTAAATTAATTCTAAATAATATTTAAATTCACTAAAAATGACTATTATCCCTTAGATTCTTCATCCTTACCCATTGAGCAACATGAGTATCTTAGTGCAACTGTACAGACTGTCATCCTTGGGCTAGTATGAAAAGTAGATGACTAACTTGAAATAATTCTTGGATTATGCTAAATTTTTTTATTGAATTATCATTAATCCATTTCAAGTTTCCTATAGACCTTCTTTCTCTTCCTTAGTAAACTCATAATTTTACCTTCATTAAGACTAGGCACTCAAATGTAGGTGCACATAGGACCTTAAGGAGTCTATGTAATATTATTTTACATAGTAAAAAGCTTATGGAGACCATAATGATATTAATTAAGGTTATCATAGGTTTTTATCATCATTTAAACTCTCTATATATATTTTTCATGCACCTTAAGCTCATAAAACCGAGTTCTCTCTCTTGACTATGATACCTTACCTCTTTGATTCTCGTAGGTGCATATTTCTATAATATGACCTTGATCATTATGTGTAGAGACCATTATTTAATATTAAAGGTCACCTAGTATCTAATTTTACCTGTATTCACCTTGTATGGGATAAATCATCACCAAGACGCCATGTCAGTTTATTGTTTGCCTACTCAACTGTAGATGAGTATTTTCCTATGAAGGGACACATGTAGGTGTCATGAGGCTTTAAAAACTATACATAAGCATTATCCTAAGGATATCCATTCTCATTTATGAACCATTAAATAAATATGACCATTATAAACATGAGGTTAGGTTCCTTTTGATCTTAAGGATGCCAAAAGTCACCTAAAAGTGAATTTCTATAGATATGAATGCAGGGTTTTAGTGCATTAAAAGGCATCTTTAAGGTCCCCAAAAATCACTTTTAATCAATCCTTTTGACCTCATATTTGGCATATATCTTTTCCATGATAGATGATATAAGTTTTACCTATCTATATGTTTCAAATATATTAATAACTTTACTATAAGATATTCACAAAATGGGCTAGACCTCTATTTTCACTTTTTTGGGAAACTCCCTTGAACTTAGTCCTTGCTTCCTCCAAGATGGTTTAAATTTCCATTTTTCCATTAGACACATCATATATTTATAAAATTCTCAAATCACATGATAAAAACCAAAATAGGTTTGTATTATGTCTCTAATTCCCCATATAATGACCTTTAAAGATCTATGGTGTCCCCTATAGGTGGGCATTTACATATATAGGTAGTGGGTAAACTTGGGTAGTATATAAGGTACATATTATTATGATAAGTTATATGAATTAAAAAATTATCCTAATTCACTCTTATCAATATTAATATATTTAAACACATATCAAACTTTTCCTCTTAGCATCATGTCATCAATGAGGCTCATGTTGGTGTATATGAGTTATATGCAGATAGTTAACATGAAATGAAGCGAAATGTGTGGATGAATGGCATCATGAACAACTTAATTTTTTTTTAAATCCATAAAATAAATTATTTTAATTAAGGATATCTTAATAAAATCTCTAAAACATCTATTCCAATGTGAAAACCTCTTATAAACACCTATTACAGAGCAATCAGGGATAACTAATGACTAGTTGGTGTGGTGCATGAGCTTGCAACCAACCTTGAATATTCTTAAAAAATCCAATTTAACTCTCTTAATATCCTAATTAATTTAAAAAACTGATACAAATTCATTACAACTCCATGAACAAGTTGGGCAAGCCCCATACATGTGACTGCAAGTAAGAGTGAGTGATGGATTGACTATGAGAAAGGCAAGACTGAATATTTTCTCAAACATGGTGTGATTAAAAAAAACATGAAAAGAGGTGATAATGTGGAATTTATACCTATGGGACACCATATTCCATAAACATGAGACCTCTACAGAGAACTAACATTTTGAAAACAAGGATAACTTTGACTGAAAGCTCACATTGTGATACCTTCCTACAACATGAGATGACTTGTTAATAAAAACACCATTAAACATGAAAACAAGAATGAAGATAATTTGATAATATATCCAACATCATTTATATTCAACATTACCAAATTGATTGTATGGACCTATCCAAAATAGAGCAAAACTTATAAGGTGCAGGAAATAGTGACCAGAAAAACACATTCAACTTGTTAGAGATGGTTCATAAAGCACAATTGACAAATATTAAAAATATTATTATTTAAATGGATCTATATAAGTTTAATTTCACCTCTCAAAGGTGTTTTACCTCAAACTTCTCCAACTATCCATACCAAGGATAAACCTATTGACCACTTCCGTGTGTTTAGAAAGGCAAAGAAGGAGCAAAATGGTTTTAGCTCAAATTTGGCACTTATAGATAATTTTAAACATGTAATTAAATATAAATAATGTTAAGATACATTACATTACCTTATCCCACGTTTCACATTCCCTCATGGGCCCTACAAGTACCAAACTCTTCCTATTTTAGTTGATTACTTGATCTTCAATTAGATAACCTGCAAGTTTTGGATGAGACTGACATACCTGATAGGTAATCTAATTTCTTGGATGTTTTAAAGGAAATAAAGAGACTTGGGCACTTTTCAAACTATGCCACTTACATTTATGACCCCTAAAAGCCTTCTAAATGACTCAAAATGACATATAGACTTATTAGACCATGACTAAGGCTAAAAAGGCATTATATAACATCAAATTGACTATAACATACCCTATGACAAAGTATTATACCCATAAAACATCTAAAACTAAATTATTTTACCTACAGGGGACCAAATTTGACCTTGAAGTCAAATTTAGTCAACAAAATAGTGCCTCATAGGGGTAGTATGCATATTATACTAAAGATCAATAGCCTTATCTATCCATGGGCTAAGCGAGTAAATTAATTATTGAAGAAAACTAGTAAGGAATTTCCTAAAATGCACAAAAGTAACCACAACGCACCGAGAAAACACAAAACAAAGCAAGACACCAAAAAGACTCACACATGTGCATAAGCACTTTGAGAAAATAAGGAAAATAAAAACTATGTACAAGGAGAGAGGAGAACCTTATTAGCAATGTTTAAGATATATCCCATTGATTGGGATATGAATCTCCTCTCCATCCAACTTTGAGATTTGGAAAGCATTATGTTGTTTGTATTGAGTGATGACATAAGGGCCACTCTACAAAACATCAAAATTTGTGTGTTTTCTAGGCTTAGCCCTATCTTCATCCCACTTTAGAATAATATCTCCTTATTGGAAGGTTATTGGCATGTCTTCTTGATCAAAATATCTCTTTTTTTGACCTTGATGAGTCCTCATAATGTGCATATCTTTATCCCTTGTTTTTCCAAGCTCCATCAACTCACATAATCTGACCTCCATGCTTTCATTTTCCATCAACTCTATCTGATAAGTGAGATCCAAAGCTGGTAACTCAAGTGAAATAGCCAATCTAGCCTCTCTTCCATAAACAAGTGTATAAGGTAAGTTTACAATGGTTCTTTTGGGGCTGATTCTATTATCCTAAAGAGTTGTGTTCAACATGGAATGCCAAGTTCTTTGGTTTTCTTCCATTGTCCTCTTGATAATCCTAATTAAATTCTTATTATTGGAATCAACTAGTTCATTCCCTTCTAGATAATAGTTAAATAACATGTTTCAAATCCCACTCACTTGTCTTCATTCCAATGAAAGCCAATGCATTGTCTAAAATTATTATTGAAGGAGCACCAAATCTTGTCACTATGCCTTCATAGAATTTTGAAACTGAAACTTTCATTTTCTTCCTTGAGAAATACATCCTCCACCCATCTTGTAAAGTAATCTATGGTAGTCAACACCCACTTGTGACCAACACTAGAAGATTAGTTAAATAAGCCTATGAAATCTAGACCCCATTGCATAAACGGTTGATCTAGTTATATTGGATGAAGAGGTAAGGATACAAGATTTTATTTCACATCAAAAAGGGCACATTTATAACATTTCCTTACCCAAGCATGAGTGTCTTTAAACAAACTAGGCCAAAAATATCTAGCTCTCATAATCGTAACAGTTGTGGTCCTTGGAGTAAAGTGACAACCTACTAGTACATTATGAAACTCAAACAATATCTTCTCAACCTAATTTTATTCAACACATCTTAGTATTACACCTAAGGAATCTTCCCTAAATAACACTCCATCAACAAGTACATAAGGAATAGATTATAATTTGAAGTACCTTCTTTTGGCTCTATCTTGGCCATGTGGACACTCACCAGTTTGAAGAAACTTGATTATTTCTTGTGTCCAACTCCTCATTGGTAAAGATTCAACTATCATAGGATCATATTTAAGATCTAGAACAACTTCATTTTATTCCTTCAAGTTTGGAAACAAGGTGCTCACATAGTCCTTTTCCTTTCACTAGTTTGGTTATCCTGATTTCTACATCATACTCCATTACTTTTGTAATACAACCAACCCTTTTTTCATTCAAATCTCTACTCAAAAGGAATTATTTGACACTAGGATGAGGTACCAATATATGAATCTTTTTTTAGATACCATATGCCTAAACTTAATTATACTTATAACAATTGAAAGTTCTTGCTTCTCTACATAAGTGTATCTTACCTCATAGCCTTCCAATCCTTCAAATAGGCTACTACAAGTTTTATTCATTTGATTGAATGAGCATAACAAAGATTAATTAGTCATTTCCAAATGTGTAAATTTTAATTCCTTTAAGAAATTAGGACTTGCAAGAGTTGGAGCTTGAGCAATAGCTTGCTTAATCTCTTCAAAACTCTCCTTCCTTCTTCTTTTCCAAGTAAAAACTTCATCTTTAATTAGCATAGAGGTCAGAGGCTTGACTAAGTTATAAAAATCAAGAATAAACCTCATTATCAAATTGATTTTTCCAAATAAACTTTGCAAATCCTTTTTGTGTTTGGGCAAAGTCAATGCCAAGATTGTACTCCAAGATTGCACTGACCCTTTCAGGATCTATGGATAGACCTTTCTTTGATACAATGTGTCCCTAGAGTTTACCTTCATGGATATTAAACACACACTTATTTGGATTGAGATAGATTATAAAATATATACATCTCTAAAAAATATTCCTAAGATGAGTTAAATGATCATTTGCATCCTTAGACAAAACTATGATATCATCAAGATACACCAACACTATATCATTTATTAAACCTTGAAAATCCATATCCATTACACATTGAAATGTTTCCCCAACATTAGATAAACCAAAAGGCATTTTCCTATAATCATATGTGACCCATTTAGTAGTAAAGGTTATCTTGTATTGATCTCCTTTCTTTACCAAAATCTGATTATACCCTAAATATCCATCAAGGAATGAGAACCTTTCACTACCTACCACAAAATGCAAAATTTGATCCATAGAAGGAAGAGTATAATGATCCTTCAAGGAAACTCTATTCAAATATCTAAAGTCAACACATAACCTAATCTCTCCATTCTTATTTCTTACCAAGACTAAGTTTTCCAATCAAGATGAATGCTTAATAGGAAAAATGATCTTAGACTCAATCAACTTTGTAAACTCCTTTATCATGAGAGGTTAAATCTTAGGATTTATTGGCCTTTGCCTTTGCTTGATAGTATTATAATTATAATATATCTCTATGGTATGTTGAGATAAATTTTTATCAAAGCATTTTAAATTACTATATTCCCATGCAAAGACATCATAAAATTCTTTGCATAATTCAATGAAAGCGTATCTTTCTTCTCTAATACATACCTTCCCAAGAGCAAGAAACTTATCTTTGAAGATTTTTAATCTCTCATAGTTTTATTGCTTAGTAGACATGCTTAATTTTTGCTTATTCAACTGATCATCATTATTGAAGATACTCTCAAGAATGACTAAGCCCTTAGGGAGCTTGTTTGTCTTCAATTGTACAATCTACCCTCCATATTTCTATTGTAGTTTGGATTGATTCTTTGAGGAAAACTCATCCTCATCTTGTAAAAAAAAAAAATTTATTAGTCACTATCAAACACTTTCCAATTAGTGACATTATCAGGTATAGAGGGCCTTACAATCACTTTGAGATGGGGCTAGTTCTTATCCTCTCTTATTCCCTTTGGAACATCAAACTGAGCTCCAATTGATAATAACCTATCAACATGTTTATTATCCTCTCTTGGTATATATTTAATGTTGAAGGCTTGGTAATCTTCCATAATATCCCACACTCTATGATTATAGAACTTAAGCAAGGAGTTCTTAGTCATATTTTCACCTCTCACTTGATTCAAAACCAACACTATCACCATAAACTTGTAACTCTTTCACACCTCTCTTTCTAGTCCACTCAAGGCCATGAAAGAGGGCATCATATTCTACCACGTTACAAGTACAACTAAATTGAAATATGAAAGTAGATTAATACCTTTCATTGGATGGAGAAACTAACATTTCTCCACCATGTAATCCAACCTTGATTCTTTATTCATCAAAGAATAGGTACCATAAACCATCCACACTCTCATTTGGCTTAATCAAATTTGGCATGAAAGATCCTTATTCATGAATGAAATACACTCCAATACTAACTTCCTCTATGAATTTATAATGATCATGTTCATAATGTTCATCTCCCCATTCATCAAGATATAAATTAGAAAGTCCTTAAAGAGAAGAAGTTGGAGATTGATCCATGTGAACTTCTTCCTCATCAAGAATATCATAATTGACATTTTCAAATTTAGGAATGTATGGATCTCAATGATTGTGATAAATGGGTTCTAATTAAATATTTGCCTTGGTAACATACTTTTTCTTAAAAACCATATATGACTAATTGGCTACCAAGTATGCACCTATCTTGGTTGTAAACTCTCTTGAAAACAAAAATCAAAGTATGGGGGTAAATATACAACAAACAAATCATGAGGGATGGAAAAAGTAGGACAATCATGTAAAATCAAATTCAAATCCTTGACTACTCCCAATTTTTTTTTTGGTGACCCATCCAATTGTAGAATTCCTTTAGCCATTGGTTCATACTTGAGGCCTAGTTTATCTGCTATGGGCTTGGTCATACCTGAAGTACTGACCCTACTACTTATGATAAAATTATGAACTAAAAAATCACCAATGATAAATGATAAATAAAATGAGGATTATTATCAATTTTATTCACTTTTCCATTAATGGGTTGAGTTCCATTCACCAAAACAACCTTTTCAGTTCTAGTTAATCCAACTTGTTTACCTAGTCCAAGCAAATATTTTTGGAGCATATCCTTTTTCCTTGATATTGTAAATGAATCCCATAATAAAATATTCATGTGTAACTTCTTCATTTTATCCACAACATTAATATAATAATTGTCCATCTTGAATTTCTCTTTGGAAGTACTAGTACCTTATGGTGTACAATATGAAGATGGATGTGTAAGAGTTGGCCTTGCATTCTAAAATTTATAATTTTCCTAAACCTTAGGAGATTATTTAGACCCTATTACTATTGGGGGTGATTTAGGATTCAAAAAAAGTCCGTTAGTTTCCCCTTATGCCTCTTCAACATCCCTCTTCTTAGATCTAGTGTTAGAAGATACACTAGTATTCACATTATTTGAACTTCCCAAATGATTCATGGCACAAAATTATCCCTCTAAATGATTCATAAGAGTAGAATCAGATTTTTATTATCCATTTTACATTATATTTTTCAGTAGAACCTAAAAATTTATAACTTGAGGTACTTGACTACTTTGCATTGTCATGGCTTGATTAGGAATTTCATTGGCATATGCAACTTGGCCTTGATTTTGGTCATGGGAAGGGTAGCATGGTTGTTCTTGAACAAAATTGTTTTGAGTAGGAAAAATATCTCTATAATATGATGTGGAGTTAGGATTAAAACTTTGGTAATGTCTAGCTTAAGTTATTTGACCTTGCCCTTGAGCATTACCTTGAAAAGGAGGCCTACTTGCTTATCTAAATAGACTATAGGTCTAATAAGGCCTATAATTTTGAGATTTTTGTCTTTTGAGAGCAACCAATTCATCAATAAAACTTTAATAAAACTCTTTACTTCATGAATCTCATTGGTAGGGGTAAGGGCAGACTTTTCTTGAATATTAGGCAAAGGAGCCAAAGTAGGTGATGCAATTTGATTAGGAGGCTGAAAATCAAGAAATAATGGCATTGGTGGTCTAGGAACAATATTACCTACTTGAACATGATAATTATTAGAATTAATAGCTATCTCATAAGCACCAATTAGTGTATTCCCACCCATGGATTAGATCATCATGTATATATCACTATTCAATGCTTTTAGGTAATATAAGAAGGCATAATTTGGAGTAGGTCTCATAAGGGCCGGGATCCTATCCCATATATTTTGAAATATAGAGTTAAAATATTGCATGAAATCTTCAGATCCCTCTTGATATTAGTCAATTTATTATCTAGTTAAAATAATCACTCTTCTCTTCAAACCGCTTAGACAAGAGATTTCCTGGTTTATCCCATGAAGTAATGGAAACATGAGGTAGAGTTTCATACCAATCTAAAGCTTTCCCTTTGAAAGACAATGGAAATAACTTGATGGATACATTCTCTTGAGTGATATTATGGATGTTACATAAGTTTTTCATGTTCCTAATATGTTCAATGGGAGTGATAAGACCTTCTCTACTAAAATATGGAACACTTTTAAGAGCTTCTCTAAGAATTTGGTCATATTGGGCAAGATTCAAAGGAGATGATCTAGTGAAGAATACAAAAGGAAGGTTTATATCCATATTGGAATGTAGATTATGTGTATTAGATTTTGAACTAAGTATAAACTTAGACTTTTTAAACACCAATTCCCTTGAATAAGGATGAGTATTCATAAATCTAAATCTTTTGACATAATAACAAGTTAATTGCACAAACTCAATAGGTATAACTTTAGTAGTAGACCTAGTGGTCAAATTTGGAATGGAAATTAAGGACTGATCAATAATCAAAGATTTGAAAACTTATTGGAGTCACTAGGTATTGAATGTAAATGTTATTGCAACTACAAATGTGCCAAGATGAGCACCAATATTAGATAATTTTCTAGGACTTAGAGTCCCACCAGGTGTGCCAAAAAATATTATCACTTGGATTTAAACCCATTGAGTATATTTATTATCTCTCCTCATCCAATTGAAATAATGGAAATATCTCACTTGTTGTAGATTATCGGTTGGTGAGATGAATCTCTATAAGGGCTAGTTCCCTTGATGCACTCTTTGAAGCACCCTCTCACTTATCAAATTTGCATGAAAAGGGTTAAGAAGACAAACTTAGAAATATAAAAGTTGATGCAAAAATATTTAATTTACTCCTATTAACTAAAATTATAATACTTAGAACAAATCAAATATTCTTTCACATATAACTCACAACTCAAGATAGATTGCTAGATCAATGTTTCATATGCTAGGTTCAAGAGGTATATTTGATGTTTAGGAGAGATAATGAATGATAATTTAAATAATAAAATCATAAAATTTTTATAAAACTCTCATAAACTAATTAATAACACTAACAAAGACCTATAAAAATTACTTTTTTGTATACTAGGTGGACAATCAAAGACAACATGCTAGAAAAGACCATCTTTTACTAGACAAGATCAACAAGATTTAGAACTAAAATCAATTATACATGTAATTAGGAAAATTAATTTTTTTATTGATTTAAGATACATTAAAATACAAAATTGGATAGGGTTTCACCATTAACCAATGGAGGCTACTCAAAATAGCTCAAAAAGTCACTACTTATAGCATTTGGGATATGGGAGAGACAAGGGAAGTCCAGAAGTCACTTGGAAAATTTTCAAGCTGATAAAAGAGGTTAAATATGCATGAGAAGAAAATTTGAAATGGACAATGCAAGTTTAAGAAGTAAAAGTTTCCATACAAGGCATGAAACTCTTGGAAAGTGGCATGAAAGTCCTTGTGTTGGCCCAAAAAACTACCTTCATCATTCATACATATTTAAACATATCAAAGCTTACTATGGGAAGATATAATTATTTTAATGAGAGGAAAGTGTCTTATACATGATTCTCCATTCATTTTTTGCATTCTTAGTCATTTGGAAACTTTTTTAAATGAGCCATTACCATCTATAGTCTAAGAAAACTCCTCTTCCACACACCTTGCACACTTAGCTTCCAAAAAGGTATTATTTTTCATAATGATAAAAAACTCAGAAGTTTTTGTTGAAAAATATTTCAATAACACAAAAATAACATAGTAACAATGAATTCTCTGAGAAGAGATGTTTTATTACTCAAGATCGCAATATAACTATATGCTTATCTCTAGGAAGAGATGTCTGATTTCCATATCAGGTTAAATCTTAATTTATACACATTTTTAAATTAGTGGGAGGATTTGGAAGGTAAAAAATCTCAATGTATATGAATTGGTTTGACTTTCATGATTTAAAATAATATAGAATTTGAGGAATTACTATTTTTAGAAATTTACTATTTTTAGAATGCACTACAAAAAATTAAATTTGGGGCACTTCCATTGGATTTTCTAGGTTAAAAATAAATAAATAAGATATCCATTCCATCTCACCATGTTCTCCTTGTTCTTAGCTTTCCAATGGTTCAAATGATGAGTCAATTGAAGCTACGGTGCAAAAGTTATGGCTCCTAGAAGTTCCATCATCAATTATGGTGGAACCATCACCCAAATTGTCGCCTGAATTGTTGCCCAAATCACATGAAAATTAGTAAAAGGTAGTGAATTAAAATTTTAAATACTCTCCATGGCCTTATATTCATCAATCACAACTTCAAAATAATTCCACTTGAAGTTTTCACCCTTCTCACTATTATGTTCACTATGCTAGTTTTGACTAGCCAAGATGAGATATTTGGTAGGAACACTTAGGTGTTTTTCATGAAGTATTAAATATACATAAATATTTAACTTAGGTATCTATATTCCTCCAAAATTTTATTTCATCTCTTGAAACCTCCTAGAACCTACATAATGCATAAAATAGTCAAGAAAATCAATTTTATAGCCTATATATATGGATTATATATAACTCATCCTAATGGTAGGGAGCCTAAATGAGTCTTATACATCCTCAAATTATCATTTTGGGTAAAATATTCCATTATGGTATCTTTCCAACTTCATTTCCTTCATCAGGTCACTTTCAAGGGTTTAGTAGGGTTTTAGGTCCATTTTATCCTTAAGATTTATCCATAAATCCCTAACATTGGAACTGCAAACAAATTACTCAAAAATTATGTTAAGGACCCCTTATAACCTCTCAAAATTCCTTGTATGCCCATGCAAAGTATCAAGGGAGATATGAACACTTAAAATTGGTCTATCGAGTTTGATTCTTCATTTGTACAGGCCTAATGTGTCCTAAAGTCCAAAATTGACTTTTATATGGCTTCCATTTCATCCCAATTCTTATAAATGTCTAAATTAATTCCATTAACATGTTAAAATTATCTATAAAACTCACCAAGAGCTAGAAGTTAAGTTGGACCCCTAATTTGCTCTAGGTCACTTCAAGGCCTAATAGACTTAGCATGCACCCTGCTAGTTTTGACTATTTGGACTAATATCTCATATTTTGGATGGGTTATAATGATTTTTCATACCTCATTAAATATCAAAAAGTCATCACACAACTTCCTAATCACTCCTCATTCTTTCTTCTCATTCACCGATTAGGCCTAATTGTAGCTTACTTGGTTGAGCTGTATGCAAAAGTGTATAGACCATTTTGAGAGGTTTGAGATTGATTTATTGCTTAATAGCATCCATTAAAATTACATACACATAAAAATATTTTCCTTGAGGTTCCAAAATCCTTATATTAAGTTTATTATCCATTTTGGCTTCATTTGCTTATCTTGCCAAAACCTTGATTTTTCTAACTGGCTAACCTCTGAGATAAAATACTGAGATATAGCCCTCCTATTCAAGGAAAAGTGAATATTTGTGAATCTTTATTAGGTAGTAATTAATATTTTTACCAAATTTATAACTCATAATCACCCATTTAGGCAGGTAACAACCTCAATTTGTCCAAAAAAGACCTCCAAAAAGGACTATTCTTTGTATTTTTCACTTCCACCTAAGAATGACCTCTCCAAGCTAAGTCCAAAGTTATTAGATTTCTTTAAAATTTTATTCACATTAAATTAATTCTAAATAATCTTTAAATTCACCAAAAACTACTCTTTTCCCTTAGATTCTTCATCCTTAGTCTCTTAGTGAAAAGTAGATGATTAACTTAAAATAAGTCTTAGAGTATGTGAAAACACATTATTTAAATATCATGAATCAATTTAAATTTTTTTGTATACCTTCTTTCTCTTCCTTAACATACTCATCTTTTTACCTTTATTAAGACTAGGCACTCAGTTGTAGGTGCACACAAGACCTTAAGGAGTCTATGTAAACTTATTTTACATAGTCAAAAGATTATGGATGACATCATGGCATTAATGAAGTTTCTCATAAGTTTTTTTTCATCATTTTAACTCTCTTTATACCTTTTACATGCACCTTGAGCTCACAAAATTATGTTATCTCTTCACTATGTTAGCCTACCTCTTTGACTCTTATAGGTGCATATGTCTGTAATAAAACCTTGATCATGATGTATAGAGACCCTTATTGAATATTAAAGGTCACCTAGTATTTTATTTTACCTGGATTCACCTTGTATTGGCTAAAGCATCACCAAGACACCATGCTAACTTACTATCTACCTACTCAACTGTAAGTGAGCATTTTCCTGTGAAGGGACACCTATAGGTGTCATGAGGCTTGACACACTATAAATCAACAATATCTTGATGATATTCATAATCATTGATGCACCATTTAATCAATAGTACCATTACAAATGAGGGTATGTTCTATTTTCTCTTTAGAATGCCAAAATTCACTCAAAAGTGAATTCTTGTAGATATGAATGTAGGGTTTTAGTGCTTTAAAAGACATATTTGAGGTCCCCAATAATCAATTTTCATCAATAATCTTGACCTCATCTTTTCCATATCTCTTCTCCATGATAGAGGCTATAAGGTTTACCTATCTATATACTTTAAATCTCTTAATATCTTTTCTATAACATATTCACAAAATGTGTTGCACCTCTATTTTAACTTTTTTGGGAAACTCTCCGTGAACTTAGTCCTTGCTTCCTCCGAGATGGTTTACCTTTCCATTTTTCCATTAGACCTATGGGACATCATATTCCATCTACATGAGACCTCTACAGGGAACCAAAATTCTACAAAGAATGAGAACTTTGACTAAGACCTCACATGGTGACAACTTCCTACAACATTAGATGACTTATTAAAACACCATGAAACATGAAACCAAGAATGAAGACAATAGAGAAAAACCTATAGGGTATATGAAATAGGGAGCATAAAAATATCGTCAACTTGTTAGAGATGGTTCATAAAGCATGATTGACCAATATTTGAACTATTTCTATAGAAATGTATCTCTCTAAGTTTAATTTTAACTCCCAAAGGCATTTGACCTTAAACTTGTCCAACTATATGTACCAATCATAAACTTAATGTCCACTTCTATGTGTCTAGAAAGGTAAAGATAGATCATAATAGTTTTAGCTCAAATTTGGCAATTTCAAAGCAATTCAAAAGTGGAATTAAGTTTTAATAAGATGAAGAGACAATCCATGACCTTCTCCCATGTGTCATATTCCCTCATGGGTTGTACAAGTGCCAAACTCTTCCTTTTCCAGTGGATTACTTAATATTTAGTTAGATAACCTACAATTTTTAGATGAGATTGACATTCTTGATAGGGAATCTGAATTATTAGATGTTTGAAAGGAAATCATGACACTTGGGCACCTTAAAAACTATGCCACTTGCATTCATGACCCCTAAAAGCCTCTTAAATGACTCAAAGTGACATATAGACTTATTAGACCATGGATAAGACTAAAAAGGAATTATGTAACATAAAATGGAATATAACATACCCTATGACAAAGTATTAGACCCCTAAATTATCTAAAAACCAATTTTTTACCTAAAGCAATCTAAATTTGACCTTGAAGTCAAATTTGGTCAATAGGAGCCTTAATCAATGTGATGTCAGTAGGCATATATGAGAAACTCAGTCTAGCCCAAATAATGTTGGAGAAGGTGGTGGTTCAGCTAGACAAGTTAGAGGTTAAAGTGATATATGAGTTGTTAAACATCCACATCTAGTTATACTTTGAGCCTAAGGTTCAAAAATTCAAAGACATACAAGTTATAGATATTCCCTAATCTTATGGCATGCTCTTCAGTAATTATTAGTCTAAAGCCATGAATGGGTATATGGCCACTAATTTTTCCCACATGTGGTTACCATGGAGATTAGTAGAAAAGCAAATAAGGGTAGATAGAGAAACACACATGAAGCATATTATAACTAAATATGACACCATCAATGTGAAAATAAACCTAGTTTCATCAGACCTAGGCATCTACATGCTAAGCACAAAGCCTCCTAAAAACCAAACTAGTCATAGCCCATGTTTGTTTGTCTTGTGGTCTCTCTATATAGACAGAGATTGATCCAAATAAAGTATTGGGGTTAGGAATGAATAATTTATTAAAATATGAATCCCTAATCTTGGGAATATAATTTGCACTAAGACATGAGGCAAACAAACTAAGAGTATTCAGTGATTCTGAATTGGTGGTCAACCAAATCAAGACTGATTTTCAATGCAAACTATCATACTTTAGAAGGTATAAGCATAGGGATTGGGACCTAATAAAAATGTTTGATACATCTAATATCATCCATATTCCTCAAAAGGAAAACTGAATAATAGACTTCTTAACATTTGTAGTAGCAAACCTAACCCCTTTGGATGACACTTAGTTACAAGAGTTCTCTGTGGAAATTTTCCCTTGTCCCTCTATCCTAGACAACATGAATAACTTTCAAGTCTTTGAGGATGACCAAAAAATCATCTAGTTCCTTGGCAATGAGAGGATATTCGAGGCCCAAATCATAGATGAG
Organism: Torreya grandis; assembly: GCA_037957365.1. Taxonomy (NCBI): domain Eukaryota; kingdom Viridiplantae; phylum Streptophyta; class Pinopsida; order Cupressales; family Taxaceae; genus Torreya; species Torreya grandis. Next base: position 158,708 of record JARHVA010003626.1, on the reverse strand, counting down.
GAAGATAGAGATAACCCCATGAGTGAGTTCAATAAGGTTGTGATCCTAAATATTCATGGCTACTAGATTCTAAAGGGGATGGTTTCACTAGAAAGAGCATTTTATGTGTTAGACCCCACCTTCTAGGATAAAAATCCATGTTCGAGGATCAAAAGTATTGACTCATTAATCTGAGCCCCATGGAGAATCCCCAGATGATTAATGTGGGTTCTAATTAAACAGACTATGAATTAGATAAGTTATGGAAGTTACTACTAAGATATAAGGATGTGATTGCTTGGGCCTATAGAGACCTCAAAGTGTTTAACTTGAGGTTAATCACTCATACTACCCACTTAAAACCTAGCCAAAAACTCTTCAAGCAAAGGCAAAGGTCAGTGAACCAAATCTGGGTGCCCTTGATACATAAGGAAGTCCATAAGTTACTCTCTATAGGGATAATCTTCCTGGTTCACCACTCCATGTGGTTGGCTAACCTAGTCCCAATGTGAAATAATAATGGAGAGATTTGCCCGTGCAAGGACTAATAGAACTTGAATTGAGCCTCATATAAAGATAAATACCCATTTCCCTCCCTAGATGAAGTGATCTAAATGGTAATCCTATCTCAAATGATGTCCTTCTTAGATGGATTCTTAGGATATAACCAAATTTTTAAAAAAACTCAGAGATAGAACTATGATTACTTTCACCACTAAGTGAGGCACATTCACTTATAAATGGATGCCTTTCAAGTTAATCAATGATGGCTCCACTTTCTAAATAACAATGGACTTCATTTTTGAGGGTTTGATAATTAAATACATAATAATATTTATGGATGACCTAACTATGTTTTCAAAATATAGGTTAGATCACGTGCACCACTTGGAAAGGGTATTTGAAAGATGCAAAAGGTATGGAATTTTCTTAAACCAAAAGAAAAGTGTGTTTGGTGTCACCAAAGGTAAGATTCTTGGTCACATTATCAAAAAATGAGCTATTACTATTGAGCTTGAAAGGGTGGATTTAATTTCTAAACCACCTTTACCTAACAACAAGAAGGAACTAAAATATTTCTTTGGGAAAATCAACTTTGTACATAAGTTTATTTCTAGATTTGATGAAATAGTGAAGCCCTTGAATGCAATGTTGAAATAGGATGCTAAATTGGAATGGCACATAGAGTTAAATAAATATTTCTAAGATATCAAAGACACAATCATTCAAGTTCTAGTCCTTATTATCCTAGACTATACCCTCGACTTCTATGTCTATCCCTTTACTCCAGAACACATCATTACTAATTGCCTCACCTAAAGGTTAAAAGAAGAATAACACCCCATGGGTTTTATGATTACTAATTTTAAATATGTCAAGATCATGAATTCTATCTTGGGCAAGCATGCCTATGCCGTAGTCAAGGAAATGAAGAAATTCAAGGATTACATCCTCTAGAATAGGGTACATGCCATTATCTTGGACCTGGTTGTAAAGTAAATGTTAGGGTAGAATTAGCTAGGTGAAAGAAGAGGTCTATGGGTGATAAAACTTCAAGAGTATGACTTAGAAATCAAGATCACCAAAATAGTTGGAGGACAAGGCCCTATTCTATTAATAATTAATATAGACCTGAGATCATGGTGTACCAAGTGGAACAATAGAGGGTACTACACTCAAACTAGTATGCCTCAATCATGCATTTTATAATCTATAAAGGGGTGCCCCCAGGACTCAACCACACACAAATAAGGACTTTACAATTAAATGCTACACAATATATGTTGGATAAGGGAGTTCTCTTCAAAAGAAACCATGAGGGAGTCTACCTCTAATGTGTAGCATAGGAAGAGACCAAAGAGATAATGGTAAGTTTCCATGTAAAACTAGGAGCCAAACATCCCATATAAAATGCCATGGCCCACAAAGTTATTTGAGCATATTACTATTGGCCCACATTGTTCAAAGATGTTCATGCTCATGTCTATTTCTACCACCAGTTACATACCTTTACTAAGAGAGAAATGCATGCCTTAATTCCACAGCAACCTATTATAGACTCTACACCATTTGCACAATGGGAACTAGATTTCATAGGAGTTATTGACCCCAATTCATCAACTAATCACAAGTTCATCCTCATAGGCATGGAATACTACACTAGATGGTCTAAGGTAGTTATAATTAAAAGGAACATCACTTATGAAGTTATCAAGTTCCTTGAGAATCCATAATCACCCATTTTGGTGTCCCTGTTTCTTTATTATGTGATAATGGCCTCACCTATCAATCCATGAAATTCATAGAATGGGCCTATCATAATGGGATCACATTGAAGTTCTCATCTAATCACTACTCAGATACAAGTAAGAGTGAATGAAGGATTGATTATGAGAAAGCCAAGACTAAATATTTTCTCATTCATGGTGTGATGAAACCAAACATGGAAAGAAGTGATCATATGGCCTTGAGACCTATGGGATACCATATTCCATCTACATGAGACCTCTACAGGGAACCAAAATTATACAAACAAGGATAAATTTGACTAGGACCTCATATGGTAACAACTTCCTGCAACATGAGATGACTTACTCATCAAAACACCATGAAACATGAAACCAAGAATGAAGACAATAGAGAAAAACCTATAAGGTGTAGGAAATAGGGAGCATAAAAACATAGTCAACTTGTTAGAGATGGTTCATAAATCAAAAATTGACCAATATTTGAACTATTATTATAGAAATCTATCTCTCTAAGTTTAATTTTAACTCCCAAAGGCATTTTACTTGAAACTTCTCCAACTATCTATACCAATCATAAAATGTCCACTTCTATGTGTCTAGAAAGGCAAAGGAGTAGAATGGTTTTAGCTCAAATTTGGCACTTCTAGAGCATTTAAAAAGTGTAATTGAGTTTGAAGAAGATGAAGGACATTCCATGACCTTCTCCCATGTGTCATATTCCCTCGTGGGTTGTAAAAGTGCCAAACTCTTCCTTTTTTAGTTGATTACTTGATTTTTAGTTAGATAACCCACAATTTTTAGATGAGATTGACATTCTTGATAGAGAATCTAAATTATTGGATGTTTGAAAGGAAATCATGACACTTGGGCACCTTGAAAACTATGCCACTTGCATTCATGACCCCTAAAAGCCTTCTACATGACTCGAAGTGACATATAGACTTATTAGACCATGGATAAGACTAAAAAGGAATTAAATAACATAAAATGGACTATAACAGACCCTATGACAAAGTATTAGACCCCTAAATTATCTAAAAACCAAATTTTTACCTAAAGTGGTCTAAATTTGACCTTGAAATCAAATTTGGTCAATAGGAGCCTTAATCAATCTGATGTCAATAGGCATATATGAGAAACTCGGTCTAGCCCAAATAATGTTAGAGAAGGTGGTGGTCCAGTTAGACAAGTCAGAGGTGAAAGTGATATATGAGTTGTTAAACATCCAAATCTAGTTATAATCTCAGCCTAGGGTTCAACAATTCATAGACATACAATTTATAGATATCCCTAATCTTATGGCATGCTCCTCAGTAATTATTAGTCTAAATCCATGAATGCGTATATGGCCACGGATTTTTCCCACATGTGGTTACCATGGAGATTAGTAGACAACCAAATAAGGGTAGATAGAGAAACACACATGAAGCATATGATAACTAAATATAACACCATCAATGTGAAGATAAACCTAGTTTCATCAGACCTAGGCATCTACATGCTAAGTATAAAGCCTCCTAAAAACCAAACTAGTCATAGACCATGTTTGTTTGGTCTATGGTATCTTTATATAGATAGAGATTGATCCAAACAAGGTATTGGGGTTGGGAATGAATAATTTAGTGAAATATGAAGCCCTAATCTTGGGATTATAATTTTCACTAAGACATGAGGCAAACAAACTAAGAGTGTTTAGTGACTCTGAATTGGTGGTCAACCAAATCAAGACTAAGTTTCACTACAAACTATCATAATTTAAAAGGTATAAGCATAGGGATTGGGACCTAATAAATATTTTTGATACATCTAATATCATCCATATTCCTTGAGAGGAAAACTAAATAATAGACTTCCTAGCATTTATAGCAGCAAACCTAACCCATTTGGATGACACTAAGTTACAAAAGTTCTTTGTGGAAAATTTCCCTTGTCCCTCTATCCTAGACAACATGAATAACTTCTAGGTATTTGAGGATGACCAAGACATCATCTCATTCCTTGGCAATGAGAGGATATTCATGGCCCAAATCATAGATTAGAAATATAGAGACAACCCCAAGAATGAGTTGGATAAGGATGCGATCCTGAATATTCATGAGAACTAGATTCCAAAGGGGATGGTTTCACTAGAAAGAGCATTTGATGTGTTAGACCCCACCTTCTAGCATAAAAACCCATGTTCAAGGATCAAAAGTATCAACTCATTAATCTCAGCCCCATAGAGAATCCCCAGATGGTTAATGTGGGTCTTGATTAAATGGACTATGAATTAGAGAAGTTATGGAAGTTACTATTGAGATAAAAGGATGTGATTGCTTGGGCCTATAGAGACCTCAAAGTGTTTGACTTGAGGGTAATCACTCATACTATCCACTTAAAACCAAGCTAGAAACTATTCAAGCAAAGACAAAGGTTGGTGAACCCAATCTTGGTACCCTTTATACATAAAGAAGTCCATAAGCTACTCTCTACAGGGATAATCTTTTTGGTTTGCCACTCTATGTGGTTGGCTAATCTAGACCTGATGTGAAAGAAGAATGGAGAGATTTGCTTGTGCATGGACTTATAGAACTTGAATTGGGCCTCAGATAAAGATAACTATGCATTTCCCTCCCTAGATGAAGTGATCCAAATGGTAATCCTATCTCAAATTATGTCATTCTTAGATGGATTTTTAGGATATAACCAAGTTTTTAAAAAAACTTAGAGATAGAACTGGGATTACTTTCACTACTAAGTGAGGCACATTCACTTATAAATGGATGCCTTTCAAGTTAATCAATGATGGCTCCACTTTCTAAATAGAAATGGACTTCATTTTTGAGGGTTTGATAATTAAATACATAATAATATATATGGATGACCTAACTATGTTTTCAAAATATAGGTTAGATCATGTGCACCACTTGGAAAGGGTATTTGAAAGATGCAAAAGGCATGGCATTTCCTTAAACCAAAAGAAGAGTGTGTTTAGTGTCACCAAAGGTAAGCTTCTTGGTCACATTATCATAAAATGAGGTATTGCTATAGAGCAAAAAAAGGTGGATTTAATTTCTAAACAGCAAAAAATGGTGGATTTAATTTCTAAACCACCTTTACCTAACAACAAGAAGGAACTAAAATATTTCTTTGGGAGAATCAAATTTGTACATAATTTTATTTCTAGATTTGATGAAATAGTGAAGCCCTTAAATGCAATGTTGAAATAGGATGCTAAAGTGGAATGGCACATAGAGTCAAATAAATATTTCTAAGATATCAAAGACACAATCATACAAGCTCTAGTCTTTATTAGCCTAGACTATACCCCATAATTCCATGTCTATCCCTTTGCTTTAGAGCACATCATTACCACTTACCTCACCTAAAGGTTTAAAGAAAAAGAACACCCCATGGGTTTTATGATCACTAATTTTAAAGATGTCAAGATCATGAATTCTATCTTGGGCCAGCATTCCTATTCCCTGGTGAAGGAAATGAATAAATTCAAGGATTACATCCTCTAAAATAGGGTACATGCCATTATCCTGGACCTGGTTATAAAGTAAATGTTAGGGTAGAATGAGCTAGGTAAAGGAAGAGGTTGATGGGTGATGAAAATTCAAGAGTATGACTTAGAAATCAAGATGACCAAACTTGTTAGAGGACAAGGCCTTATTCTATTAATAATTAAGATAGACCTAAGGATCATGGTGTACTAGGTGGAATAATAGAGGGTACTACACTCAAACTCGTATGCCTCAATCATGTATTTTATAATCTATAAAAAGGTACCCCTAGGACTCAACCACACACAAATAAAGATCTTACAATTAAATGCTACACAATATATGTTGAATGAGGGAGTCTACCTTTGATGTGTAGCATAGGAATAAACCAAAGAGATAATGGTAAGTTTTCATGTAAAACTAGGATCCAACCATCCCATAGAAAATACCATGGCCCACAAAGTTCTTTGAATATATTAATACTAGCCCACATTGTTCAAATATGTTCATGCTCATGTCTATTTCTACCACCATTTACATACCTTTATTAAGAGATAAATGCATGCCATAATTCCACTGCAACTTATTATAAAATCTACACCATTTGCACAATGTGGGCTAGATTTCATAAGGATGTTCATGCTCATGTCTATTTCTACCACCATTCACATACCTTTATTAAGAGATAAATGCATGTCATAATTCCACTATAGCCTATTATAAAGTCTACACCATTTGCACAATGGGGGCTAGATTTCATAGGAGTTATTGACTCCAATTCATCAACCAATCACAAGTTCATCCTCACAGGCATGGACTACTACACTAGATGGTCTGAGGTAGTTATAATTAAAAGGATCATCACTTATGAAGTTATCAAGTTCCTTGAGAATCCATAATCACCCATTTTGGGGTCCCTATTTATTTAGTATGTGATAATGGCCCCACCTATCAATCCATGAAATTCATAAAATGGGCCTATGATAATGGGATCACATTGAAGTTCTCATCCAATCACTAATCATAAGGGAATAAATTAGAAAAGTCCACCAATAAGAACTTGATTGATTCCATCAATAAATCATTAGAGAAAATCCCTAGGAATGACACTCATTACTAAATTTTGCCTTGTGGGTAAACTGCACTAGGTATAAACAAGCCCTCAAAACATATCCTTTCCTTTTAATTTATGAATTGGTGCCAATAATTCTAGTCACACTCAAGTTTTCATCTTATAAGTTCATGTAATAATTCAGGGATCCAGATGATAAGGTGAATTTTAGACTCTTAGACCTAATTTAGTTAGAGGAAGTTTGGGATGAAGCTTTGTTGAGCTTTAGCAAGAATCAAGATACAATCAAGAGGTACTTTGATAAGAGTGAAAATATCAAGACCTTTATAATATCAAACCTAGTCCTAATGTGGGATAAGACCCATGAGAAGAAAGGCTAATATTCTAAATTCAATCCCCTCTAGATTGACCCATACCAACTAGCCAAAATATTGAGCCAAAATGCCTTTTGTCTTAAGGATCTCAAAGGTAATGTGTTATAAATCCTAAAAAATTAGTAGTTATTGAAGCATTATTTCTTGGCTAGCCCTCTGATTTAGTTTCTAAGTAGCTTGAGTAAAATGTGGTAATGTATATATTAGGTAGATTTTCTTTTGTTATGTGTTTAATTTTATTGTGTGTGTGTGTTTTTTTTTGGTTGTGTGCTTTTATTTTACCTTGTTTTTCTCCCCTTCAGATCTCTCTCTTCTTGTGATGTTCCTCTGATGCCCAAACCTTATTAGTAACTACTTCAAGTGACATCCAAATCCCAAAAGTATTTATAGGAAGTAGGAAGACCAAGGTTAAAACCTTTGATCTCAGTGATCTCGAGATAGTAATGGAAAATTTTGACATCCCATATTTGAGGGGCAATGATTATGAGAGAAATAGGTGGATTTTAGAACATCCTAAACTCCAATAGAGCCACCAAGCTATAATTAAAATAATGACTTGAGAACATACTAAATCATTTAAGTTGATCAAATATTGGTTGGCTTTTCAAAACTTCCTCATTATCCATCTATCACTTGGTCTCAAAATCTCAATGGATAAGACTAATAAATGATGATTTTTCATAGGAATCTTGGAAAAGATTTAAAAAAGCATGAAGAGTCTATATTATAAGTCTACCTCAAAAGGGATATACAAACAATCTCCACTGTAGGATTTCTGACTTGGATAGTAGTGGAGCAAGGCCATGAAAGAGGATAGAAGCATCTCTATTAGGGATATGAACACCTCTCTAGAAACATAGCAATGCCCTAGCCACTTCTCCCCTCAAGATGTCAAGCTAACAACACCCAGGATGAAGCTTGATAACTAATCTAGTCTCGATTACTTGAATAAATCTTGGAGTTAAATAGAAAATGAAAATCACTTCCTACACACACTGAGGGTGATATACAAGGTGGAAGCTTAACATGTCACTTACTATTGAAAGACTTTAGTGCCTCATCTTTTCTATGGTCAATAAATATCCCCCTTATAATCTCTATGTTTATTTAGGAAAGAAAAATAAATTGATTGGGTTCTAACTGATTCTCATCACTTTCCTTGCATAAATCACCATTTTTTAGGGCTAACACACTTCCCTTTTTGAATAAATAAAGAACCTCTCTAAAAATTTCATGAACCAGAGCTTCAGGGTCTTTTTCTTTTATTCTCATCTATAATACCTACTTAAATCCCTATAATGTACATTGCCCTAAATTCCCAAAGCAATAATAGGCCTCTTTTATTTTTTAAGACTAAAGAGTGTTTGCTATTTTTATAAATTATGGCTTCCACAAAAATCTCCTAGAGTCTCATTCCATTCCCAGAGCAATAGACCCATTTCCATTTGTGGCAAATGGAGATATTTGTAACTAATAAATATATTTTAATTTCTCATATTTATTTTCATTTTCTTAGTTTTTTGTGTGTGAATTTTTTAGATCCTAGCCAAATGAGAAGGTGACACATCACGAAATGTTAGAATATCTTGTGTCTCGACTTGTCAAAGATGTCAAATCCTAAGAGAGCCCAGCTGGATGGGAAGGCACCACATCATTGAAAGTCAGAGTGGCTAGTCCCCTGAACCTATTAGAGATGTCAAAGCCCATGAGATCTTAACCAAATGAAAAGGTACCACATCTCTAAATGTTAAAATGGACAGTCCCCTAGATAGATCAAATACAAGATCTTCAGAGAGCCTAACTAAATGAGATGGTGCTATGTCACCAAATTTTAGAGCGACTAGTCTCCAAAACCTATAAGAGATGGAAGAGCCTAAGAGAGCCCGACTAAATGAGAAGGTTCCATGTCATCAAATGTTATAGCATCTAATCTCCTAGAGATGTCAAAGATGTTTGAGCTTGAGAGATCTTGACTAAATGAGAAGGCACTATGTCAACAAATGTCAAATCAGCTAGTCCCCTAGACCTTTCGAATATGTCAGAGCCATAAAGAGCCTAGCTAAATGAGAAGGCATCATGTTATCTAGCATCAAAACAACCAATCCCCTAAACCTATTAGAGATGTTAGAGCTTGGGAGAGCCTTATTAAATGTAAAGACATCCCATTACTGAGTGTTAGAGCATCTGGTCCCTTGAACCTATCAAAGATGTTAGATCTTGAGAGATCTTGACCAAATGAGGAGCCACATCACCCAATATACATATGAACTAGTAACCACCTAAGGCCCCAAGAAAGTAATAATAAGGTATGGATGAGATTGAATAACCAACCAGGATGTGTCATGTGTCTTTAGGTGACACATCACCCTTCCTAATGAAATGACATAGAGTACAGAGTTGAGTCTAGGTGTTGACCATTATTAAGAAGACTAATGAGTGGATGACACATGTTAAAAAGTAGGAGTTAGTTGAGAATCCTCTAAGAGATGTGACTACATGTCTACCATGTGTTGGGCATTAATAAAATAGGAAGTTGGGCTGGATTGGACTATTTTAAAACATCCCATCATCATTGCTATATTCAAATGGTGGTAAAAGATCATGGGATCCAAATTTAATTCTATGTTTTGAAGTAAATGGAGAAAATCTAGTCACCAATTTAAATTTGAGTCATAGCAAGTGAGCCACCAAATGCCATTAATACAAGGAGACTACATGCATGCATTTATAAAAAGCTTAGGAAAAGCTCACTAATAGTTATCATTACTACCTTCAAAAATCTCTAACTCCTTACTTTGAAATTTCCAATGAGGACCCCTATACTTTGTGCCCTTTACACTCAAGCTTCTTAATTGACCTTCATATTACTTTAATGGATACATCATCATTAAATTTGAAGGAAAACCCTAAATACCATGATACCACATTCCTATCTGGCTTGACTAAGTTTAAGCACTATAATGATATATTTAAATTAGTCAAGCAAGTCCCCAAGGATTTAAGCTTAGATAATGACTAGTAGGCTAAAAATGAGGATGCACTAATATCTTATAAGAAGTACATACTCCATAGGGTCACAACCAAACTAAAGGCATTCCCTATGCTGACTTACTGAGTGACATCATTCATAATGTCATATATATGTAATATGGGTTCAATTACTGGGTATGCTCCCCAAATTCTTAGCACTAGGTTATTGACATGTCTAGGAATGCCATTAAGGCAACTACTCCCTTCTAAACTATTGTTTCTCCTATGATGTGACAATGGTCATGGTATATATAGGGACATGCTAGATATATGATGTCCTCCATGATTGGGTTGAGAACCTAGATTTTAAATGGGTTAAAAAGGAAGATATCAATTCTTATAATGTCTTAACTTTTTGGGAGGAGGTCTAGGTCCAAGATAGCTTGTGCATCAATGAGCTATAGGTGACTTTCTATCACATGATACTTATGTGCTCAGAGGTCCTAGACATGGGAGGATTGACTAAATTCAATTTGGTCCATGACATCACAGATGCTTAAGTTAGAGGCAAATTTGACATGATGAACTACCTACTAGACATGGTTTGTAAGACACTCTCTTTTAAGCCTTCAACCTTTCCTCCATGGGTTCTTGAGGGATTAGTTATCCATGTGGTATTTTACAAATTATATGTCCACCAATTCTACCATCACATCTAGGACATATTCTATCACTTCTACCTAGTGGTCTATCAAGCCATCAATGAAGTTTTGATGCCCTAGCTCTCGATGGAAAAAAGGGATTCTTTGATAGCCATCAAGGACTATTGGTTGTACAAGGATGACACTATGATCTAGATTATGGGTTTCCTCAAGGACCCCTTCTACCTATCATATTAATTTCTAAACCACTTATCTTGATAGGATATTTAGTATTAGCTAGTGGAAGGCATCTTCAAGTTCTATGTGTAACATTAGCAAAAGGGGTTCCTGCCATTCCCAATAACCATAAGGTACCACATCTAAAAAAACCCTTTAATTTAGAAGATGGTGGTTGGGAAAGACTCCTTCCCATTTACAAAGTACAATATCTAATAGTGAGAACCTAAAGGGGTACTCAAATATCACCTGGTGTAGTGCTCAACATGCCTAAACATCAACTATAATCATGAGGCCAAATATGATGATGAGATTTATCCAAATTCTATTGACGACAAAGAGGTATTATCCTAGATCATAACCAATAAGAATAAGAGAAAAAAGGCCCAATAATTCCCCTATGTGTCTCCTCTAACTCATGATTGATCTATAAAGGACCCAACACCAAAAACTTTGGCCATCTCTTAGAGGATGTTATAAGGTATCTCTCCACCTTTTCCTCTTTGATCTCCAAGTCTAGCTCCACTTCTCCCTACAACCCCTACTCCTCGTGGCTTAGCTCCTATGCATCCTCTAGTCACTTCTCATGCATCTACCCCTACTCCATCTCCTCTAGTTTCTCCTCATGATCCCCTCTACCTCTTCCAACATCTTTAGTATCCAATCCATAATAGATCCAACCTCAGAATACACAATTCCAGGCATCCTAAGCATAACCTACTTAGCCACCAACACCTTAGCCCTAGGCCATACAGACCCTAGGGTTTTATGTGTCCAATAGTTGAAGAGTGATCAAGGATCAATGATCATAATAGAAACCCATATAGATTCCCCCTATCACACCTCCATCTCCTCCCATTTCCCTTCCACCCCTCACTCTTTCCACTTTCCAACTCCTAGTTCTGACACCCACCACTGCTATTCCACTCCCATAAATTCATCAATTGGTGTTTCCCCTATTTCCCATTACTCTTCTTCTATATTTTTTCCAATTTATTTTGGCCTCATTCCCTTTGAGTGTCCTTACCTCTTTATTCCCTTTTGCTCCCTCTATCTCAAAACCTAGAGTATTCCCAGTACCTCCCTTGGGTATGCCTTTGGTAGTGGGCATGACTAAAACCTTTGAAATCACACCAATTTTAGTAGGGACCCTCCTAATGCTCACTCCAATTAGTCTTGTTCCCTTAGTAGATATGATTCCTCTGTCATCAGCCCTAATATCTCCTATCATCTTGATCGAACCATCCACTAAGACATCTTAAGCTGACTAGGGTGAGAGACCAAAGAAGAGGCAAAAGGTAACTCATGATCCAATTCTGGACCAAAGGCCCCCTACTCTGATTTAATCTCCTCCACAACCCTTAGTAGTTCCTTCAACCATAACAATAACATCTTGATGCCTACATCTTTAGCCCCATCTTGCCATTACCCAAGAAATCACAAGACTAACCTTCAACCAATGCATCTCTTCCCTTTTATTCAATGACTTATTCTCAGGGGAAATTTCACCTCAGGTGAACCCAACTTATGAATAATTATAGGTATAAATGTTCCCATGGGCATCCCCTTTTGTTCTCCCTCCCTTCACTCCGATGCCCCCTCTACCTTCATTATTTTCCTTGTTCACTCCTTCCACTTACTCCATCTCTCTTCCACCTAATCCTTTGCCCTTCACTACCATTTTAACCATCCCTCCTACACCCCTATAAACCCATGATATGGTCCTAAGGTCACAAGTGCCACATATGACTACCTAGGGTGACCTAGATGTGAAATATAGTTTTGAATAAGCCTCTAAAAGCATGAAGAGAATGCTCACACAAAGGTTTGTCCAGGAGAGGAACCTAGTGGTGTGGTAGACCCATCAAGATCTGTTCTCCCTCACCAAGGTGAGGACCTTCACTAGGGAATAAAGGATGGCTAGGGACCCACTATCAATTCTCTGAGCCACCCATGTTATGTCCAAGAAACTCCTAAAGGACATGTAGAGCCAATTCTAAACTTTAGAAGCCTAAGTGAATAACATGTTCCCACTCAAGCTAATCAATCAAGTCAAGGATGCCCTCCTACTACTTGTTTTAGTCCTTGAGAAAGTAGTGGAAACTTTGAATGAGACTAATGCACTAATCTATCAGACTCATGCCTACATGGAGAGGATTATATAAATTGATGGGAAATGTTGGAAGTTGTAAGTGGTGGTTAAAAAAAGAATGTTCCCAAATCTCAAACTTATGCCAACCTTAGATTTGGGGTTGTACCAAACATATGATGGGAACATGAGAGCTACAATAGAGGAATGGTTTGCCTTGGCTCACACTAAAAAAAAACCCTTGGGATAGGGTAGGAAAAATATATTAACCAACTTTAAAGAGGTCAACATCTCTATGTTATTCCACTTAGATGGCACCTTGCTTGACCAAGGAAAATTTGGAGTCCACTTGAGTCAATTAAACCAAGTTATGAGGAAGAAAATGGCCAAATAAAACAAAGAAGAGGTGTGGGTGGTGATAGACCTATCAACATAGTCCACAACTAGCATATACTAAGTCTCTAGAGTTAAAGCATCAATGGAAGCAACCTTTTAAATCTCCCAAAGACTAGTAGCTCAGGCTAAGATAATCTTCAGGGAGACCCCAATGAACCTTGTAAACTGAACAAAGAGTTTGAATTCATACAATCTATGTTGGAATTAAGGAGTACCAAATCAAAGCAATTAAGAGCTAGTCCTTCTCCATCACCTCTTCATGTCAACTACTAGTCCCCTGCATATCTATTTCAAGTTTGTAGGGATTATTTTGTTTAAATTTTAAAATATGGTTATAACTGTAATGAGTGACCATCATGGCCCAAGATGGTATCCTTATGATTTTTAAAGGTGAACCCTAATCCTTATCTATATAAGTAAGAACCATGTTGTATTATAGGGTCGACCAAAATTGATCAAAAAAGCTATCATATTATAGCTAGGATTTCACTAACTTTTCTCTCATCACTCTAGAATGTAAAAATTGGCCTAGATCAACTATTTTAAGAGAATTTACTCTTTTAATGAATAAAATCTTTATTTATTCCAAGAGGGTATGTTTTGTGTTTGAATTTTCTTTCATCCATGTTTGAAGAATCATCAACGCTAAGTTAATTGGATTAGCACTTTACTATTGTATGTATGCCATGGTTATGATGTGCTTAGCTATTATAGTCACTGTGTGAGTTATTTTGTTTCCCCTTTGGTAGTGTTATTAATTTGTGTGTCAATCTAAAAATTCTCATATGGTGTTTATGTTTTTTAAATAATAAGCCCCTAGTACTCATCATTAGTGATAGCTCACATTGAAGTATACTCTGAGTTACCTTAAAATCTTCTCACTATACATTTGTGGAGGTAGAAATTCAGTGAAACTTAGTCTATAGTAGTGTAACTGTGGTAGAGTCACTTGGTTCAATGACCAACACATTGTGCTCATTTTAGACCTAGAAGTTCCCCTTTACTAAATTAATTTTCCCTCTTTTTTGTTTTTATTTTATGTAATTAAAGTTCCCTTTCCCCTTGTGTTTCGAAATAATAAGCCCAATACTCAAATTCTCATAACAATCCTTGACCTATTTGCAAGACACAAACTAAAATTTCAATGGTGATAGTGCATCTCTTAGAGATTATTCACATAGACTCCATTTGTGAATTTAAACACCTACAATCATGCCCTAGGCTGATCCCAAATTAGTTCTAAAATGTATGATGAATGTACATAGTTGTCCCCACATTCCCCTCTTTAGGGAATGTCCAATCTCATGGGCATTTTATGAGGAGTAGATTAGAGAGAAAAACAAATGACATTTGGGGTGATGAATTAAGGTTATTATATGCATATATAGATTTTTAGGCTTAACTTAGTACCACCTTTGTTGTGGTTTCCATCATTCCAAAATAAGAAAACTAAATCCATGCATGTAATTTGAATTTTGATATCATGTCATACTCCCTGTTATATTATATCTACTATGTTTATGGGTTTAACTATTGGTGAGTTATCAATGATGTCATGGTGATGTTATATAAGTGTCCTTTTGAGTGGATGAAGTGTCTTGATAGCTTAAAGTAACAATGACAAAGTGTGCAATGTGCTTATTCTAGTGTGCTTTATATTAGCTTGGTTGATCTTTAATTTTGGCAAGATTAGAGATGTTTAGGGATGAGTATGGTGGTTGGATCATGTAAAAGAGGTCCTTAAGATGCTATCTATGATTTGATTGCTTGTGTGCATAATTGGAATTCATCTAGTTGATTATAATTTTCATCTAGACACTTTGGGTCCAATGGCAAAAACTTTGAGTAGGCAGTTTGATGACATCACCATTACCATGTGTGAATGAGTCAAGGGGAGTTATTCATATGGTTTTTATCACATTAGTCAATTAAAATATATTCATCTACAAATTTGGGCTCCCAAGTAGTTTGACTATGTTTTCCCATACTTAGTCAATTTTGTAATATGGCAAGAAGAGCTGAGTGAGCATTTTGATGGTGTTATATATTACACATGTGATAGTGTCAAGATAAACTTATAAAATGGGTTTATTTAGTTTTGAGCATAGTTTATTTGTGCTAAATTTGCTATCATGCACTGAAGTGAAACAAAATTTATGCATGCTCAAAGTTGGCCTCTCAAGCAGGTATTGACATAGTTGGCTCTGTGAGAAAAGTTTTTGAGAAGGCATTTTAATGGAATTATATATTACATGTGCGAGGGTTATAGGAGCAGTGTGTTACATAGTTAGATTATCTTATGTGAGGAGATCATTTGGTCCAAATTTGAGATCCTACATCAAATCATAGAAGTAGTTATTAAGGATAAAAAATGGGTACTCAAGCATATTGAAAGGGTCCCCATAGTCATTTTTGAAAGAGTTAAAGCTCATGCAATATTGATGGTACATGTTGTTCCAAGAAGTTAAGATATAATGAGATAAGGATAGGTACATGATATTTAATGACTAATAAAAGGTAAAGTATAAATATCTAATAACAAGTGGGTGTTCATATAATTTGATCGAATAGTGAACATTGATCGCTAAAGCCCTGGTTGATCCACATTATAAGATTGAATGGGATGAGGTCAACATGATTGAGGCTTAACATCTGATGTTTGGAACTTATGTGTTAAATATTGATCAAGATTGATGGATCATATTTTATCTAAAGTAAGAAGACACAAGATTCGAGCATTGTGTTCAACGTTTAACTATGACGATTGCCATTTGAATATTTGAATTTGCTAAAGCAAAAACTAGTGTATGGTCTTGGGACATATTTTGATCGAAGATGAATTTTTTCATGTAGTGAAAATCAAAGTGGTAGAGGACTTAAAGATGCATCTAGATATATATACTTAAAGATCTGAAAGTGAGTATAATCAAAGATATTCAGCTTAGAATTTGATTATGTGTTTGTGCTTGTTCTTCAAGTGACCTGAGAAGGATATTTGAGCTTATGTAGATGTTGTTTCAAAGTATCATAATGAATTTTTTATTTGGGAGTCTTGTAGACTCCATGAGTTTTCGTTGTGAGTGTTTTAGAGGTGTGATCAATCTATCTTGAGTATGAACAATGCTTAAGAAGTTGATTGTATGTTCGATAATAGTGTTCCTATGTATAATGTCTATGTTTGAGTTATTTAATCATACATAGATGTGATCTAAGATGACTGTGATCATTTGAAGATGTTGAAGGGGACATAAGGAGTGGACCCATGTATTTAAAAGTGGTATTGTGTTCTTATTTTGTTTGATGGTGTGCTAAATGGGTGAGTAGGTCTCCATGAGACCTATAAGAGATACAAGGGCCTTATTAAAAGGTGTAGCTACTTAAGTGTGACTTATGAGAGATGCCTTAAGGGTGAAGGCATGTATTATGGTTGATAAGGACTATTGTGGACTTGATAATTCATGTTTTATCTATATATAGTGAAACCAAATGTGCTTGCGTTCTAGACTAGTAAGTGAGAGATTGGGGAGAGATTTTTGAGAAGCTTATGTGTGTGGTTTGTGGAGCAAAGGATAGGTACTTTTCTTATTGGTGTAGTTAATGAGAAGAATAATTATTTAACTATGTGTATGACCTATAGGTCATGTTCCTAATTTTATAATAGTTCTCTTGTAGTTTGTTGATATATGAAGATGTTCGAGTGTGCAGATGAGGATAGTTTGAGTGAAAAAGGAAAGAGTTTGAGACATGTCTATCTGAGAGGCATGTTTGAGATAGAAAGTTTGTGTAGTTTTTAGATAATCAAGAGGTCCATCATTATGTGTTGAATACATTAGATCTAAGGTGGAATTTTTCATCTCAAGGAGGGTTTAAAGGACTTGATCTTCCTTAGGGGTAGTTACTCCTTGTGAAACAAGGTTTGCATGTTGGTCTGCTCCTTTGGTGGCTATCACTAAAGACATTTAATGAGAAGAACTTGATCAAAGTTGTAGGTCAAAAGGAATTGATCAAAGGTTCCTGATCAGAAGGACTTGATTAGTTTCTTATTTTTTATCATCTTATAGGATAGTAGTCCATCTATTTGTAGGCTTGAGAGTGAGTTTTATTCCCCAAGAGGGTTTCCCATGTAGATCTTGTTTTATGTATGTGATATTGCATTATGTTCATTGTTAATTTCTATGAATGATATGTATGCTTTATGAATGATTGAATTGAATTATTAAGTATTTGAAAGGGTTTGAAAATTAAATTAGATTATTTTCTACCACTAGTTCACCCCTCCCCTCTCAGTGGATTGTACCTCTAACATCAACTACACCATTACATTTATTTTTGCCTCCAAACCCCTATGATTAGTTTCCACCAATTGTGTTATGATGTATATAAAGGTATCCTATGAGTTCATAACTAAGGAATGAACCTTCGAAAATGCTCCCTCAAGATCTATAATCTCCAACTTGATGGAATGCCTTTTGTATTTGGGTTGTTTAATTTTTTCAGCCACAATAATATGAGGCATCTCCATATTTTATTTACCTACTAAGAAAATTTATTTCAACTGAGTATGAATATTTCATGCAAAAATTTGGTAAAGTGTAGATTAATTAACTTTGTAATATTTTTGTTAAAAATATCCTTGATTTATAGTTTACTTGAACTATCCATTAATCACACTAAGTTATTTTAATGCATTAACCCTATTTATTACCTATTTTTATTCCTCCATATTACTTGTTTTTTAACTCCATAATATGTATTATCACTCATTTATTTTGTTCTTATATTTTGGGATGTCCTTAGCATGATAAATTTTTCCAACTTCATAATTCACACCACCCACTAGTTTGCCTACTTTAGTTTATATTGAACCAATCCATTTGATTTTTCATTATGCAGAGAACAAACTCAACTATGATGATGATTTATTCATCTTCTTCTATCACCACAACATGTATGATCCTTATACAGGCATGTCTTTTTCCTCGTTTCTAATTATGAATCTACAGAGAAAAATTTAAATTGTTTTATTTGTAAAACCTCATGATATTTTTACCATTGTCTATTATTTTCTATAACAATTCTATATTTTTATTATTTCCATTTTACTACCATACTTCCATTTATTCCATTGATATATTTTTCCATTATTTTCACATTTTGTGTCTGTATAAAACATTGTGAATTATTTTGATTATAAACTATCATTTTCGCATACTGATTTATATTTATTTCTTCCATCATTCCATATTTTTGTTTCAACCATTTCTATATCTGTGAATAAAAATTCAAATGTTTTTATACATAATTTCACCCATGTAATTATTTCCATATGTTATTTGTTACTCCACATTCATATTTTACTTTTGTACATGATCTATAGCTTCCTTATTATTTTATATCTTTTCTATATGTTTTTAGGGTTCTTCATATGTTTATCTCTTCTTTTTATTTATTTTCTATTTTTTTCTTTTTTCATGTTTTTATTTTTCAGTATCACTTCTATCTTACTTTCTATTCTACTTATTTATCCCACTAGGTTATTTTGGTAGCATCAAACAACTATATATTGATATAACTATTTTAGGGATACCACAATAACTTTATTCAACTTTCACATCTGGGATGATAGTGCCAACCTAATAAGCAGGTGACCCAATCTATGAACAAAAACTCAAGTGTCTAGTATAGGGAACCCTAGTACCTTATACCAAAATTTACCCAAATGGAAGGATAATGTCACTTCATTAGTTATCTCATGTTTATTTTTACTAACCCACAGTTGTTTGTAGTATAGGGTTTTAGTTTGTCTACATTGACAAATCCTTATTGTAATGTACCTTACAATATTATTAGATTGAGCACTCTCGAGTCTAAAATGTTTTCCACTATATAGGGTCAAGGATATCTTATTTTGAGCTTGCTCAACTTTTTATACTCACTATCATATAATAACAACATATCCCTAATCTTAAATTCTTTCACTTTTATATGTCTTGTTGACCATTTTTTGCCCAATAGGCCAAAAATTGGTTCCCTTTTTCATGTTATTCTGAGCCAGCACTTTTTTTTTATTTTACACAAGCCCAAGAATTTCTACAGACTCTATAGGTCTATTTATATGGACTCTGTAGGTGAAGTTTC
The DNA here is from genome assembly GCA_037957365.1 of Torreya grandis. NCBI lineage: Eukaryota > Viridiplantae > Streptophyta > Pinopsida > Cupressales > Taxaceae > Torreya > Torreya grandis. The sequence continues at coordinate 139,075 of JARHVA010003626.1, read as the reverse complement.
TATGGATTTTGCAAAGAAGATTTTTCTATGGACTCTATAGGTTAGTCTTTTGGTGCATGAAGAATCAGTTCAGAGAGTGCTGGGTTTTTCAAGGCTTCTTCAGGCTCTTGTCTGAAGAAATTCACAAGGAAGGTTGGCATCATTGAACCATTGAACCATTGAACCAGTTCAATGCCCCTGTTCAATGCCTTGGTTCATCACTTCAGTGCAACAACTGAGTTCAATGGTTTTAGTTCATCTCTTAGTTCAATCACTTGGTTCAATGCATTGGTTCATCATGAAAGGTTCAAAGGGGCTTGGTTAATCAACAAAGTTCAACAAATGGCATGAACCATTAAACCATTGAACCGTTGAACCTTTTTGGGTTCAAGCAGTTGGTTCAAAGGAACGGTTCAAACACTTGGTTCAAGCAACAGGTTCAAAGGCTTGGTTCAATAAGGAGTGGTGCACAGTGTTGAACTGTTGAACCATTTTTGGTTCGATCAGTTGGTTCAATGGCTTAGTTTAATTGGGAAATTCAAAGGAGCATCCCAAAAAGTGAAGGACAAGTGCCCTTGTAGAGGGCAGTTTTGGGTTTAAAAGCCCTTGCAGAGGGTAGGGAACACTTCAAAGAGAAAGCTGTAAGGGATGATTTATTTTAGAATTTTTTCTAAGGTAGTCGGTAGAGGCAAAGAAGAAACCCTTTAGACTTTTTGTCTGAAGGAATTCCTTTAGACAAAAAGTCTAAAGGAATTTAGGGAAATCATGAGAAAAAAGCTCGCGAGGAAAAAAGCCTACGAAAAAGCCCACAGAAAAGGCCCTAAGGAATTTGCCAAGAATGGTGATGTCCTAAAATCTGTCAACTTTAAGAAGATAGATTAGCCATTTTTTTTCAAGTGATGATAGGTGCACAGATGTCAATTTTAAGACAGTGAAATAGTTTTTTGCTTTTGAATTGCCTGAGCACCAACCATGAAAAGAGCCCAAGGAATGCAGCGACCCGCTAGAAGATCACCCCCAAGGGCTGAAGGAGTAGAAAGAGACAAAGCAAGAAGAAGACAAGGTGCAAAAAGAGACAAAGCATCCAAGTGGTGAGAGGATGTATCAACTCAGGGATTCATTCCTACAGTTGGAATAATGCTTGCTAGGTGGTCACCAAATGGCACAAACAATAAGCAGTGCAACTTGTTTTCTCTAATTTGCATTCATAAGTAGACAAGCCATGCAAACACCTTGAAGGGAGTAGTCTATTGGTATTCCAAAGTCAAAGTAGGAACCGACAATCAAACGGCTCCTTCTTCCCAAGGCTCAGAGCGCATATGGGCCAACTTGTAAAAAGAGTGCCAAAATCTTTCCCAAGAAGTGCCAAGTTCTCTTCCTCTTTCGATATATTGTAAAAATTCTCATTTAAAAGGGACTCTCTTAGCCTTGAGGCAAAACTCTACCCAAAAATCTCTTGGGCTTGTAAGGTAGAGCGCTGCCAGATTTTACCTTGAATTAGGACTTAGCATTTTTACCTCTATCTGGACTTGCACTTTAAAGTATATGTCTATTTTCTTCTTTTGTGTTAAGCCATTGTCTCTCATGCTTTTCACAGATTGATTATAGCATGTCCAATGCATTATGAAATCTCCTTTCTATAGGTCTGCCAGAAGTGTTCCTAGGGGAATGTAGGTGCCTGTGAATAGGCTGCCATAAGTGTGTCTGAGGATGCCTCTGGTAGTTTCTTCCTCCCTATATTTCCATGGACCCCTAGCTGACTATTGCAGAAGAGCTTCCCACTTTAGATGAAGTGTATGGGTGCTTCTTTTTGGTGAAAAGTGTATATTCGAGTTAGGTGGGTCACATTTTCTAGTGTATCACCTTTTCACTTTTAGGCTTAGGTTCTATTTTCAGCATCTCTCTCTCCCTTTTCATCCCCCCCCCACTTTTTCATTTTATTTTGTTAGCAGTAAGAGAAACCAGGGCCTAAAAAATACATTAGAGGGAGCTAGCCCTTATCTAGAGACTCTCCCCTCTAGCTTCCCCGGTCCCACAGGCGAGAGGGGAGTTCCATTGTTGCATGTGGAAGGGCAGGAGCCAAGCGTCCTACCCTCAAGTGCAATCCACTACGTCAACATGCCTATCATGCCTAGTTATTTGGTGTCATTTCTCTTGCATTTGGTTATACACTACTAGGAATCTCTTTTCATGTAATTTAAATAATTATATCTATATTTCTTGAATAGAATATTTTCATTCATTTTGAATGTTACTACAAGTCTTAGAATCAATAATATATACCCCATTGGCATTACCACTTCTAATCCATATACTAATTAAAACATATAGTACTTTATAAATCAATTATAATTAGTGCGTTAAACCCATAATATTATTGATATCTTGATATTCTAGTCTCCAATCTCTATATTTCATACTTTTGTTAATACCTTCTTCAATACCTTATTTAATGCCTCAACAATTTGATTTTCTTGAGACTGGTAGGGAGTGCTTATGTGTTTTTGGATCAAAAAGTTTTAAATAACTTCCATAATTGGGTGATTAATTAAATGATTATCTTGATCACTTATTATGCTTAATGGGCATCCAAATCTTTTAATTATATTTTTGTATAAAATTTCTGCATTAGTCTTTATAGTGCAATATTTTGTTGGAATAACTTCTACCCATCTTGTTAAGTAATATGTGATAATAATAATGATCCTAGCATTACTCTTCCTTGTTGTAGGTTTGATAGGACCTATAAAATCAATTTCAAATTTATAAAATGGGGACAATGTTATAACTAGATGGAGAATCATATCATCTTGAGTATTTGGTTTGCCCACCCTTTGGCATATGCCACAAATACTTATCTACTGATGTGCATCCTTAAAAATTGATGGCCACTATAACTCTACTAGTAACATATTTTTATTTGTTGCTTCCCCAGAGTTATGCCTTCCTATGAATCCATCATGGGCTTCCCATAATATAGTATGTTGATCATGCATTAATTCCACTCTTTGTGATACCTTATCCCTTCCTTTATTGTATAATTTTTCTTTAATAATTGTAAAGGAAAATACCTAATCATCAATATTTTATTTGGTAATGTATTATACTCTTCAATAAATTCTTTGTTGGATAAAAATTGTGCAATTCCCTCCATATATTTTGGGACTAATTCCACATAGAAGAGGTGAGCTCCAAGAAATTCATCCTCAATTGGTCCCATATCTTCCCCTATCATTATTATTGATAGGTAGTCATGTCCATTGTTTGCTTTCCAAGGTTTCAACAAAAAATTTAAATCAAATTCTTGGAATAACATAACCCAAAAAAAATCCTTCCTTTTCTTATTGGACTATTTATTAAATACTTAAATGTCGCATGATCAGTGAAAAATGTAAATGGAGTTGCCAACAAGTAATGCCTAAATGTATGCACCATGTAAACCATAGTAAGTTCCTCCCTTTTTTTAGTTGAGTAATTTATTTATTTTATTTCAAATTTTATACTAAAAAATGAAATTAGATGATCAATATTTTTGTAGGGTTGTGCTAGCACTACTCTTAGTGCAATCTCATAGGTATCAACATGTATGTGCAATTCGATTTTTCAATTTGAAAACACTAGAATTGGAGCATCTAAAATCTTATTCTTTATTATATCAAATTGCTCTTAACATTGTCTTGACCAATATAATGATTGGTTATGTTACTTCTTCAACAATCCTTTTATGGGTGCACTTATAGCTACATAATTTATTATGAATATGTGATGATATTCAGTATATCCCAAGATATTTATAACTTCCTTTTATGTCTTGAGTGGTGGTAGATTTATAATTATGGAATTTTTAAGAGGATCTAACATCAATCCTATTTTACATATTATGTGTCCAAAAAAATTACCAAAGGGTGTATCAAAGATATATTTATTTAGATTTAGAAAAATGTTCAATTATCTACATCTTTGAAACATCATCCATAGTTCCTGAACATGGTATTTAATTAACCCATATAACATCCAATCATCAAGATACACTTCAAAAATTCATGTATGAAATCTCAAAATGCATTCACCATTATATGGATAAACATAGTTGGTGCATTCATCAATCCAAAGGGCATCACTCTATACATAAAGGATGCCCATTTTGTAGCAAATGTAATTTTTGGTCTATTATTTGGTGTTATCGTAACCTGATGGTATCCTAAAAATTTGTCAATGAATGAGTATATTTCTCTTCCCATAATGCTCTCCAATATCTCTTTAGTAAATGGTGTTGGTAAGGGGTCATGGAGACATGCCTTATTAAATTTTATATAATCAATGAAAATGTGTATCTCATTGATTGTATTATTATGAATTATCATGGGGCTTATCCATTTAGTATCTTCCACAAAATTTATAATGCCACTAGCTAACATTTTATCCAATTTAATCTTGACCTTTTCCTTGAAATTAGGATTTAGTTTGTATGCTCTTTTTTGCTTTAATTTATTATCCTATTTAAATTGAATCTTGATAGTACCCACATCTTTCTTGATTTATTTGATCTTAGTGATTGTTCTTGAGATTAAATCCTCAAATTCCCTTAGTAACTCTATTATCTTATCCTACTTTTGCTATTTTTGGATTTTTTTGGCTATATTCTCTTCTCTAATTTTAATAGGTTGGTAGAGGTACTATATTTTATATTTTATGGTGTCAAGGAATTATCTTTCTCCTTACTTAATTTCTATTTTGGTGTTTATTAATTTTTCTTCCTCATCTTGTTCATGTTTCATAATTTTTATGCAGTATGTCAGTTGCTCACTCAATATTGTTGTTGTATTTCTTTCCACAATTTTTGGTAACTCTGTTGAAATTGTTCAATTTTATTCCCAATCATCCATATGACCCAACCTTGTTTCTTTTGTTTTTACTTTGGAGAACTATTATTTTACAGTGAAGTCTTCCATAAATTATTTTATTTTATTTTTTGAAACACTTTATTGACTCTAGTATCTTGGTCCCAAAAATTGAAAGTTCTATAGAAATACATTTTAAGTCTATCCATGTACTAGTCCCCTTACACATCTCTTGGTATAGATAACATGTTTTTGGGATAACATCTAGTGTCTAAATAAAAATTGTGTTGATGGGCATCTATCAGTTTCCCCTCTTATTGTCCATGCTTGTTCACATGTCAATATTTATCCTTGGGTTTGTTTTTTCAACATAACTTCTTATTTTTAGAAAGTAGCTTTTTGATTTTATAAACCTTGCTTTGAGTAGTCTACAAAAAAAATTTCAAGTATGGATGGTTATTTTATGGGTGTTTCACCATCTTGTGGTAGTAATACTGAGTGTATCATCAATTTTTCTCATCTTTATTTTTTCTTTTGGAAATGCTCTCATCATATGTTATAAATAGTCATCGACTAGCCCAATGCCAGTAAACTTAGGTATTATGTGAAGCCCATTCTATACGATGAACTCTTTATCTCTACAATACCAAAGTTTATAGTGTGGTAGTGATTTTCCCTTTGCATGGTGGTTTTATTATGAAACATATCTTCCACACTGTGGATTATAGCTCACAATACATGAAGGATTCAATTTCATCCCCTGATCCTTCTTCTACCATCAAAAATCCCTCATCATTAGGTTTTGGGTCATCTTCTATTTTCATAATTTTCTTAAGATTATATATGCCATCAAGGTCATAAAATTCACTATCCTTGTCTTCCATCCATATTTATTTTAAACATGACATTGCCATTCTTACTTCTAGTAGAAAATAGACTACTAAGCCTTTTGTTTCAAATGTGATTTCCTCTTCTAAATCTAAAGATCCATTAAATTCTATACACCATTCTAGGTTTAACAACAATGGATAATCAATATCATACATATCAATTAATTCAAAATATATTTTATTTATCCCCATAAAATCAACTTCAACATTTTTTAAAGTCCCAATTGGTGAGCATAGAGTATCATCAGCCATGGTAATATCATATGCCATTGTATGCAATTACAGTTTCTCTAGTAACTCCCATGTACTCCATGGTAACACATTTGTATCTATGACAAGGTCTAAGAGTGTTTTATTTATTTCATGATCATCTATTTTTACATTTATCAAAATGGTAGTTTTTTACATTTTTGATTTGTTTTAAATACATTCTTTGTATTCTTTTAATTTTTCCCAACTCTTTGCATTTGATGTTCTCTCTTATTTGTTTCAATATTTATAGAACCAAGTGAGATTAGTTAGTAGGTCATGTTTATTTATCAGTTTAATTATTTTTTAAGTTCCTCAACTATTAACCTTAAAATTAGCTAAGTATCAGACAAGCATGCATTTGTGCACTTCAAGCAAGTTTGATGCCACTAACTGAGAGGTGCATGTAATATGAACCATGAAAACTTCATGCATACCTTAAATCAAATTTCTAAAAAATTAAATGTTAGATCTCAAAACCATGCCAATGTGCACTACATGATAAAGTCGTAAGATGCAAGGAAAAGTAGCCATGTGGACCCAGGAACCACAAAGTAGATTACATGGGAAAGCAATAGGTGAATTGGATAGCTATGAATCTTAACATGGATTTATGGACATAAAATAGTGAATGGCATGGTATTTGGCCTTGGGCTGAGTTGGCTTTTCAAATAAGGGATTGGGAAGGAAAATCCTAAGAAAAGGAGGATTGAAGGAGAGAATAAAGAGCTAAGGAGAATGAAGAGGAGAGATCCCCAAAAAAGGAAAGAAGAAGAAGAAGAAGAGATGGCCACTATGTAAATCCCTAAAGAGAAGAGAACCAACTAAGTGGAAGAGAAAGGGAAGTTAAAAACCAAGAAAAGGAGATCAAATGTGATCAAAACAACAAAAAAGAAATTAGATAGTATGAGGGTGGGTGAATATGAGCCAACATAGGATTAGATAATCTAAGACTATGGCTTGAGAGATATATATTGCAAAGACTGGGAATATATTGGATAAAACCATCATTCTATTGAAACTCCTTCCCCCTTGATGCCATCACCGACCTTGAAGATCCCCCTAAGCATGCTCAAATACCCTATTAGATACCAAGTGAACCACCACTGTATGTAATTACCCCCAACCTATCTCAGATCCTCTCTCATGACACTTTGGATGAACTCATAGGAATTTCCCTCCTTGCCTCAAATGCTAGTGTGAAATTTAAAAGGGAAAGTTGGTGACTATGGTTGATGAGTCTTCAATTCATCATTTAATAATGTCAATCCAGGGATGGTGTCCAAAGGTTTTTTGTAATAGGAGAAAGGATATCTAGTAATCGATCTCTTCTACCACACTCCACACTTGCAGGAATTGAAAGGCACATCACACTTCCTAGAATTGAAAAGCACACTTACAGGAAAGTAAATCACACCACACTTTATAGAAAAGTAAATCACATAGGAAAGTAAATTGTTGAATTGAAAATAAATGATAAACACAGAAAACACCTGTAGGGTCTTAACAAATTTTACAAAAAATAAATGTTTACATAAAAAATAAATAATAACAATTCAAAAGAATAATTACATAATAAAGAAATAAATAAAAATACATTTATCCATCTTCCTTGGAACGAGTGACCATCTCATTCCTTGGAAGAGGATTTTAATCAGTACACTGGATTTATGTCACAAAGTTTCAAAATGTATTATTGATAAAGATTGATTACAATGGTGTGGGAGTTTGCATTTATAATCTCATACTTCCAACCAACTCCTTATTCAAGGAATAACAATCCTAGATTCTCTCCACCAAATATGGAAAGAAACATAACAACTTAGACATTCTATCTTATCTCAATCTTCCACAAAATATGGAGAGAGACATTATTATCTATTTAAAACATAAGCTCAATCTTAATGAAATATTAAGATAATTATTTATGAAATGAAATTACACAAATCTAAATTTAGATGAAAAATATAAACTTTAAGATCCTAAGAAAAGAATCCATAGATAGGCACATAGTCTGTAGATATGCATAGTCTATAGATATACACAGTTCATAGATATGCTTGCATAGTCCATAGATGTCTCAACTTGTAAAGTCCATAGATTCTAGTCTGGTAGAGTTTGTAGATATGAAACCTACAAAGTTCATATATTTTCTCCAAGTTACATTCTTTTTACTGTTGATGACTATGATGGAGTCCCTTGGCATTTGATACTTTGAACTAGTCTTCAATTAATGAATTGTATGGATATAGAGCTACAGGCTGAGTCCATAGATATGAACTAAGTGAGTCCATAATAAATTTGAGTGAGCCTGTAGCTATGCCTAGAGTGCCTGTATCTCACCTTGACGCTGATACTTGGTTGGTACCTCATGCTCATGTCTAATATGGCTTATTGTGGGGTGCATATACACATATTAACAGCTTTTTCTAAATATTTAGTAACAAGAATCAACAAGCAAGAATTATTTATAAAGAAATAACCAAGTATTATTTCCCTATTTCATTCTAAATAAATCATAAGTTTATACATTACACTTATATTCAATTATTATTCAAGGAAAATGGATGTTATCACATGGATAAAATGAGCCATTTTATGGTCTCATCAATGGTTGTGTCCCCTATCGACTAGACTATCCAACACCAACCTCATCTTCATCAAAATATGTAGTTTAAACTAATACTTATCTTATTTTTCTATTATTAGTTTCTTGATTTTATCTACAATGTGATCATGTTCATAAATATCATGTTTCTCACCTTCCACATTTGTATATGATTATGTATTAGAGTCAGTGACTACATTTTTACCCTTCCCTTTCTTCTTTCCACTTATGGTGGTTATCATTACTCATGGTTGTGAATCATTATTTATGATATGAAGAGCCTTTCTCCATGGTCTATTTTTTTGTTCCCTTATTTTTTCTTGACATTGTATAATTTTTTCTAACATTGCAATTATTTGGGAAGAACGTTTCTATTTCTCTATTTTTCTCTTCTTCCTTTCCATGGTGAAATTCATTACATGACCCTTTCATATCCTATGGTATTCTACCAATTCTTCTATTTTTATTCAACCATTTTTGTAAAATTGTGCCACTTTAGGACATTAACATGAATCATGTTTACCTTTTTCATGGTAGAATCCACACTCTATTTTTATTTATTCATAACAATTTCTAGTAATGTTCCCCACCTTACCACATTTATAACACATTGGTGGGAGTCTCTTTTGATTATAAGCATGGTTATAGTCCTAATTATATCATCTTCCACCTTGTTAATTTCCCTTTCCATGAAATCTTTCTCTGAAACTTCCTTGGCTACCTCCTCTATACCCTCCTTAATTTTAATTATAGTAATAGGGTTAGGTATTTTAAATTTCTATAGGTGTTTTATATTATTTACCAAGGTGTGGTATACTAGCATTGTTCATCAAAAATTATGGTAACAACATTTGATGTATTATTTTTTATCTTCTCTAAATGGTGTCTTGGACATCCACAAGTACATCTATAAAAAGGCAATTATGATTATAGTGACTGAATGACCCATAACAAGTGTAGTGTATTATTTGATTTGTATGGGGTGCCACTTCCATCATAGGGCATAAGAGTTATGGATGTTGATCACACACTTCAAATATTCCATAATAAATATTTTCACCATATATGGTTTGTTGAACTAGTGGAGTCATATGCCTATTGGTGGTTGTGTTGATTTTATCATCATTATTCTTCCTACTATATCATTATCGGGTAATTCTATCCTAGAATGACCTTCCACATAACAAGCAATACACCAAATTATTTCCCATGATGGCATGTGATTATTGTGAAATACCACATAATCACCCCCTTCATTTGTATCTCTTATTTTAGTTTTAATTATTCTAATTCCAACCCTAATATTTCAATATCTCTTATTTTAGTTTTAATTATTCTAATTCCAACCCTAATATTTCAACATTATCTTTCAGTGAGGTATCTATATCTCTTCTCCAAAACTATTATTTGAGTATTGATTGCATTTCTAGTGTTTTAGTAAATATATTGAAAATTTTCCATCCATATTGGCTCTAAGGCATGGGATCAATCTAGATATAAACCATTCTATTTTCTATTTTTCATGTAGAGATTCCTCTAGTTTCAACACTATGATTTAAACTATTGATCATAATCTTGCATTGATTCCTTCTCCTTATGAAATGGTTCTCTCATTTTACTAACATTCTCCATCAATATATCTAGATAGTGAAAATCACCCTTAAATCATTTTTGAATATTAGCCCATACAATGACAAGTCTAGATTATTTTTTCATATACTATTTTAGTGCATCATCTCTTAGTATGCCAAAAAAATAAAATAACATTAATATTTCATTACTAATGTTGTGGCTCTTATAATATGAGTCCAATACAAACAAATATTCTTCTTCATCTAAAAATTTGTAGGTTAATTAGGAATATCATTACTAGGATTACTACCATTATTCACCTGATGACCTTATGTTCTTGCTTCAGTAGTAGAAGTGAAATTATGATAATGTTTATCTCTTTAATGTCTTACCATATTTATATTATGACCTTTATCTCTTTTAAACTCTATTTAGAAGTAACTTCTTCCTAATACTTCTCCCTAATTACTTGTAAATTCCATTCTTTTCTTGCATTCTATTCCTTATGACTTTGGTATCGATTTACTACATCTTCACTGATAAATATATTCATTTTTATAAAATATGGATGTGCACTTATATTTTTAAGTGACATGGGGGATGATGATTGATCCAAAGGGTTCGTTTATTCTCTAGGTCTCTTGCAGTTAGGGTTTTAGGGGGGTTACATCTCTTCAAATGTCTTCTTATGCATATTTTATCTCTAATTGTATTTATTCTCCAATGCTTTTATTAACTATTCATATTTATATTAAACTATCTCCTTCTTTATCTCTATGTTGTATTTCTCTAGTGTGAATACTAATATATATCTCTAGATCACTTTTCTCTTTAGGGTTCTCATCTCTTTACACACCTATTTATTCTTCTATATTATTTGTAAAACTTTCTTCCTAATTACTTACTGTCAAAATTATTTTTGTTGATAAAATTTACTACCTTAGTTATACTATGTAATTAAAATATTTTATATTAATCATCATCTCCTCACTTCTTTCACTACTTCTAAGATTTATCCACTATGGGTGAAACTATTTATGACTAATTAGTCTTCTGCACCCTAGGTTTGGAATAATTTAGATCTTCTAAATAGTGTGGATAAATATGTTAATCCTTTGTTTCATGTCATTCATCACCTTATATGGTTTATGATATAATAATTCTTCTATTCTACTTCTTTCACTTGCCTCATATGTGTCTTCCTATGGTGTGAATACTAACTTGTCCATTTCTAGTAGAGGGATAATATTAAGATTTAAAATATTAGGACTTTCACTGGCAGAGGCTAGATTAGAATTCTCTATTATTTTACTTATTCTCATCATTATTTACTCTATTTCATATTTATGTATCTATCTCTTAATTTTTGACTAAATTCTTTCATTATCCATCTGATTTCTCATCTACTCATTCACTATTTTCTCTTAAATATTATTAATTTATCCTCTTACTATTATCTCCTCTCTTAATTAACTTAATTTTTACTTGATACTTATTCTCCTAGACATTACATCTTATTTAACCTCCCCTAACCATTTAGACTAGATATATTGAGCAGTCGTATCTTTTGAGGATCCCCCTTCTTTCCACACACCATCCCTTAGGTGCATGGCCATAAAGGAACTATTTACCCTCTTTCACTAACACTCCTTCCAAAAACATTTAAATATGAGGAGAGATAATTTTTTAAATAAATTTTTCCTTGACCCTTTAACAAACTTAGCTTTCTTAGCATTGAAGATTTCCCAACCCTGTATAGCCTAGACTATGATAAACGAGTTGAGTGTCATTTCAAAATAATGCTCGATAGCATGGGTTAATGATGTATCAAGGCATTGAAGTGGGTTAATATTTTTTGTATTCCACTAAATAGGTATTTTAATGTGAATGTGAAATCCCTCTGTATTTTTGGATTGTCTCAATATCCAAGGCTATAATAGTTGTGCAAAAATGACCCTAAATTCTTATTTTTGTGGTTTAAATAAATTTGATTTTACATTTTTTAACATTTCACCTGTTTTCTTAAATTTTATTTGAATTTTTTCTAGTGTTTATTCTCACCACTACTCTATTTCTTTTAATGCAGGTTTCTAAAATCCAAAGGATACTTACCTTTGGACATAAGTCTACTAAGTTTATGCGGTGCAACCAAATGTTGACATTAGTCTGAAGCTATTGGATATAGATAGTTTTATGTTGAAATAAGTTAAATCTAGTTAGATTAATATACCATAATGTTTAGTATTGATTAAAATCCATAACATTCACTTTAAAAATAAGTAGTGCCTATATTCAAAGTAACCCATACATAGTACACAAAACACAATATTTCCTACTCTAACTCATTATATATATATATATATATATATATATATATATATATATATATATATATATATATATATATATATATTATAACCACCAAATATATATATATATATTGTTCATATATATATATATATGTATATATATATATATATATATATATATGTATATATATATATATATGTATATATATATATATATGTATATATATATATGTATATATATATATATGTATATATATATATATATATATATATATATATATATATATATATATATATATATATATAACTATTTACTCTCTACTATCTTAAGTAAATACACTAGTTACTATGCTATGTAACCTCTTATAGTTCCTCTTTGTATCTTATCTAGTCTATGTTATCTCTAATCTATTACAATGTTGGGGTATAAATGCCAAGCCAATACAAAACAACCCAGTGGTCATGTATGTGTGAGAAATGTAATTTCTATTATCAGGTTATCCTTTGTCTCTACAAAGACGTATTTCTTATCATAGCACCCAGTTGGTAGAATCCTCTATTCTATTATTCTGGAGAAGTGTTATGCTACTGCAATAATAAAATCAACTCTACAATACTTTTAGTTTGGTTATCAGTTGATAAAAAATACTAACAACATGAAGTATACCATTATTAAAAGAATAAATATATAACATTTATAAATTACAATAAATGTTACCTTATTTTAAATCAGTTGCACATATCATCTTGCCAATTGCTTATGGACCAATAGTCTTTGATACATGCATATGGGTGATAAATCCCATGAGTTAGTCAAAACTTACATTGGGATAATAATGGTTATAAAAGATGAAAAATTTAGTTGATAAAGTACATTAGAGTATCACCTTCTCATATAAATGGCATACAGTTTAAATACTACTTGATTTGAGTGATGATGACCAAGAGACATGACCTCCAAAGAGAGTTTCAATTAAAATATATAGTCAAGCATTGGTATAAAAAGTCCCATAATTATACAAGTATTATATACATTCTAAATTAAAGAACAAGGTGAATGACATACATGAATTGGGTGATTGGGATGACCTATGAGTATTTTTTCACATAATTATAATAATTTAAAAAAATATAAAAAAATAAAATCAAATATTCCAAAAAATGAAAAATCAAGACCTCACAATGACATGATTTATAGTTAAAATCATTTATATATGTCATTTATCACATGTTTGGTAGATTACATATCATTTTATATATACACATTCATTTTTAAATATATGTGAGTGATATGTAAGGCATACAAATACACATGATACATGGATACATAGATGTTGGATTTTTTCTATGCCTAGGGGTCATTCCAATATTGGGGGCATATTCCTCCACATGTTACACTATTATAAGTTATATCTTTTTATGACCTTTCCATATACCATGTTAAGCTAATTTAATTAACATGCCTTGATATTGATCATTCTTTACATATTGTTACATGGAAACATTACTTTATTATCTTGTTAGATTTACATACTTGGATGGTGTAGAATATTGTACATGTTTTATGCTTCTTTGATGCTATTTAATTTTATAATAGACTTATTATTTCTTGTCTATTATATTCATCCCCATTGGCCTTATTTGTGGCTCCTTATCCTTTTTTATGCATCCCATTGGCCTTATTTTTAGCTCCTTATTCTTGTGTGTGTGACATTTATTACGCCTTTATTATGGCTCCTTAACCTTGATTTTGTGACATTTATTGTTCCTTGTATGTGGCCCCTTGGAATTATGCATGACATTGTGTGCTATATATGTAACTCTTATTGTGTAAAATTAATTTTTGATCTTGTTGTGATTGTTGAGTTTGTAAGTGTTATGATCCATATCACACACCCCACATTTATGTGCAGTGCCATGATCCATATCTTGCACCTTTTCTACATAGTCTTAATGAGTACATTTCTTAGTTATGGTTTCTATTGTGTGTTTAATTTCTATATACATTTTGACATGAAACTTATGTTTCTTTACATTACATATGTTCTATACATTTTTTAATGATATATTCTCCACATGTTGACATTACTTTACATGATTACATATTTATACATAACATGATACAATTAACTTGTTATTTTGAGATGATTGACTTTTAGGATACGTCCCTCACCCTAAAAGGGGTCGAATAAGTGGGCTTGTCATAGAGACTTAAGCCTCCATGAGCATAGATTAAATATTTTGGCATAAATTATGTAAATAAAAAATATTTTAGTGGTTCAAATATCAGCTTGGGATAAGTTTATATGTATTTTAGATACATTTGGGGGCATATTTCATATTTTTGTTTATATGAGACACAAATGGAAACTATATGCATGGAATTCTATATCTTACTAGTAGAGAGTAGTTCAAATTATGGAGCATGAAGTTGGTTTGTGCATATACATTATTAGATTTTACCAATATTAATAATGAGAAATTTAAATTATGGGGCATGAAGTTGTTCATACACATTTACACTATGTAAATTTTTATTTTCTAAACACATTTCATGGTACTGAGTAGTGAACAACCTTGAATATATAAGTTTATCTATAATAGTTGATTCATGTTTAAATGATCAATGTGGTTGAGGTTCTACTATGCTCAATGACCTAACGTTACTATACAAGCCTAATGTTTGGTTCCTACCTTTCATCTTAATCTTAAATATCATTGCAATAATAGTTAAATGAGTTAGTGTGGTTAAGGTTTTGAGTCACTCAATGACCTGGCACTATTCCCTGTATTATTGTTTAATTAGGGTTGGGTAAATTTGACTTCTTAATCCATGAAACTTTCCTTAGTTATAAAAAAATGATGATTGATCATGCCCTATTATTTAAAAGGGTTCAAAAAGATAAACCATTATCCAATGCTTCAATAGGGAAGCATCATATCCCATTAGTTACAAGGAAACATGGTTTGCCTATATAAAAGTGTACTCTTTCCTTGAATTTCAATTTTAAATTTCAATTTATGCATTTTCAAATTTTATTCCAAGAACATTGATTTCTACATTGTCATTTCAAGTTTTCTAAGAGTAGGTTACATGTGTGGATAATATTTCAAATACAAAGTGTGTTATAAATGCTCAAGTATGTTTATATATTCTTTTACTCTAGTGTTTGTATTGCATTTAAATACTAAAATAAAAGAGGGCATTTGTAGACACTAAAATGTGGTAATTTATACTTGACAATTTTAATTTTGATTGAGCTTCACCCTAAATGACATATGTGTACAAAGATGACTATTATTTACCATTTTATCACATCCACATGCCTTCTATGGGTTTGAATTTCCCAAGTTTATATCAATCACCGACAAGAATTCCCCTAGTTTATTCCAAACTTACCAATCAATTATCACATGTAGACATCTCCAAATCATGATATTAGTCTTTCTATCTTCTAGAAAATAATGTTAGACTCAAAACATACATTCTGATGGTAGCATCTAATTATGATGGTTTTATCCCACACCAAGTAATAATTGAATTTCAAATTCAAAACATTCATATGGGTTGGTCCATTTGTCTAACATGTTGGTGGCATGAAAAAGTACCCAAAAAGTCTCATATAATTACAAATTAGGTGTAAGAATACTACCCATATATCAAGCACTTATCAAGCCTACTCAATCACTTTCACATTCAAAAAGACTACCCTATTATTCGTCAATCAACCACTAGGATTAAGTATTTACCAATTTTAAAGCACTCAAAAGCTAAGATAAAGTTTTTTATTGCTAAGTATCAAGAACTAGATCATAGGTTACATATATTAAACAAACATGATTGAACATATTCACCTAACAGGAAGAAATACATGTGATTTTACTTCCCTCTTTTAAGTATTAGATATAAAGGTATCAATCAACCATTTAACAAAGAGTGGTTGGGGTCAGCTCAACCCATATTTATTCCTCTTTTATATGCCTAATTTTATCATTGCAAGAGGACCTAGGGTTTTAAGTTAAGGATACAAATTTTTGTGATTCATGCACATAATCAGACCTATAGATCACACACAAAGATAAAGGAAAAATAGATACCCGTGCATGTATAAAAACAAAGAGGAAAAATATACATAGATAGAACCGTTAGATAAGGAACATAACATCTAACAATATTAACATGTGGCTAATATACACAAAGGTCTAGATCATGATTTGAGTGACCTACAATCAAATTTTTCATCCTTATTTCCACCTGCCTATAGTCTTAGTATTCCATAGAGTAATTAACCACTAACTATCTTATCCCTTTGTTTTACTTTCTATATTTACTAAACTAGAGTGCCAAATCTGTTTTGATCATTTAAATTCATATTTTTATATGTTTTAATCTAAATTCATTTATAAGAGTCTTATCTAATTAGGGTAATTAATCACATTAATCTCAATATAGGTAAAACATTGTTGAATGAGAGTGAGCCCTCAAGATGAATGATGTAAACTATGATATTCCTCCACTATTGTTGATATATCATACCTGATAATTTTCCTAAACTTTTTAAAAAAATCAATGGGAAGACATCAGGATCAAGAGCCTTAAATTTACTCATATATAAGACAATGGAATTAAACTTTGACATAGATACAAGATTATATAAAATTTTATATTCTAATCAGGAGTTACTATTGAGAAGGATAGTGCATATAGAGGGTTCTTATAAAAGAGGAAAATTAATCCACAATTTTTTTAGATATTTGACATACTATAATAGATTATCTATGAAGAGTAGATATACTCTATATCCAATGAATGATAAATTATGGGCTAAAATATATTTATGAATTAAATGAATGTTTCGATCACCTTCTTTAAACCAATGTATGCATGATTTTTATTTCCAAAAAAGAGCCCCATGCTTTTCAAGATCATACATAAAGGATTTTTATTTATTTCATTTTTCTCAATCAACCACATAATCTCAAATATAAAAGGTTTTCTAAAAGAAACACCTTCTATCCATAACATAGAGATCCAATGGAAAGTGATTTGAGTTGGAAATGTAAATAATATTTGAATGGATTTCAAGCCCAAGTCTACAAAATTTCTTGGACACCAAAATCTAGTTCAATTAGTCAAAAATATCCAAATCCCACCTTTTATGTATTAGATTAGGTAAATAATAAATTTTAAATAACATAAATAATATTGGGGTCCTCAATGAAAGAATTAAGTTCCCCACTTGCTCAATCCAATTGTTTAACCATGCCATGTTGCACTTAAGGGTACCATACTATGATGAAATATCTAACATTACTCTAGATTATTAAATGAGTATATGTGATTAATGAATGAATCTCAAGTTAAAATGATTAGGATTATAGTTTTAATTTATTATTCTTATTTTTTGGGCTGACAAATATGTCAAATCCCTATTAACTATTTTACCCTAATTTGGTTTTTAGAAACCCTAATAGGATAGAAACTAGTAGAATAGTTTGTATTGAAATATATCACATTCAAGCATATATCTAAATGTAAAATACTAAAACTAATTGTAATTATTTAAAAAATGGAATACGCTAAATATAGTTAGTACAACAAAGGGATAAGTACTTAGCTTTTCTATTTGACTCTTTGACTATGAATAATGCTTTTATATGTGTAGGGTTAGTTCCATTATATTTGGGTTAGTATTGACTATCGATACTGACCTGTAGTGGTTGCTGGTGACTTGTGATAAAATATGGATCTGTAACTATACAGTCAAATGTGCCAGTCTCTAAAAGATCTATATGTGTGATGTTTAACCTTGATGATGCATATAACTCCAAAAATCAACCTCCTTCACTTTGAAACCCTAGGTATGCTTTTGAGGGATAGAAACCTATAAAATTTGAGAGAGTATAATGGGTTGAGTTAACCCCAATCACCCTCATTGATGATTTATCATTGCTTATATATCTCATACTCTTAAGAGGGAATTCAAGCCACATTTACTTATCCCACCTAGTGTGGTTATGTAATTATGCTCCTTCACTATATTTATGTAGTTAATTATTTAGATTTAATACTTTACAATGATTGATTGGACTTGGATTTGGTATGCTTCAAAATTGGATTATGACTACTCCTAGTGACTTATTTGTAATTTGGGAAGAATAAGGTAGATTTACTTAATGTGTAATAGTATTTAGATAAGTGACAAGCCCCTATCAAGTGAGGCCTTGATTTGTATATATTTGAGTCTAATTGGATAATTTATAATGCCACTGACATGCTAAAAAGATAATCCAATCTTAAAGAAATATTTTATTTTAAAAATTAGTCATTGTTAAGAGAGGGTTAGTACCATTAGGCTCAAGTCAATATCGATTAATAATACTAACCTAATCTGACATTATTGACCTATGCATAAAATTACTCAACTTAAGGTCTATATATGTTTATACAAAATAATAAGCAATTTTTAAATATACTATTAGGTTCTTATAGGTGTGTAATATTAAAACAAAAGGACCAAACTCATAATATAACATGTAGGTGTCAAACAATGACTGGTTAATACCATATTTATGCACATAAGTAATACATGGTAAATGTATGTCAAGCTTATAATTTTCAATTAATTAGTACCAAATTTTAGTATTTATAAATGCCTTCCTTTTATTCTAGCAATGACATTTATAGGGTAGAAGGAAAATATGTATCTAAGTGTGTAAAACACAATTTGTCTTTGGTATGAAGCTTTAATTGTGCAGGTCAGTGTCTATAGATTGATATTTGAAATTTGAATTAAAAAAATCAAAGGTCAAAGAGTAAGGAAAGAGTATACCTATGTGTTGTCAAAAATAATGTTTCCCTTGAAACTTGTTGGAGATGATGTTTCCTTGTTGAAGCATTAGATAACTTGTGCTTCCTTATTAATTCATATGGAGAGTTGGGGTGAATGTACCCTAAATTTTTGTAATTATGAAAGCTAATGGGTTGGGAATAAAACATGCCCCAACCCTCACAAATGTGGGGATAATTATATGATGTACTTACCTAAATAAATAATCAAAAAAGAAAGGAAACCATTTAATGGATTCACTAAAAGTAAATTTAAATCAACCACTATATACAGATCATAGATTCAATTGTATTAGTTTACTCAAGTTTACTCAAGTTATCTCCATATAACACAAAAACAAGATTGAATTAGAATGAATAGTGCTTATGTCCCCATCATTACCTCAAACTTAATTATATAGTTTCTCTCAAGTTCACTTAATTTCACTCAATGTAAGATAAATGAATGATTCAAAGAGAATAAACAATGTATGTTCTGTCATCATGACCTCAATGTCAACAAGTATTAGGTGAAATTACAACCATTTCCCATTCACCTTGTAAACTAGATTTTTGTTTATGTGCATGAACCAATATTATTTCTCATGAATTTTAAAATGTGTAAATGTTCATGAACTAATATCATACCTCTTAAATTGGTACCAATTGATATATAATGATAGGTGTCTATATGGTAAATTTGAGAACCTATATATCAAATGTATGTAGTATATGTGGAAAACTATAATTCTTGTTCATGTAAATTTTATACATATGCCCATGCATTTTCAACAAAATTTATGTATATGTGGAAAACTATAATTCATGTTCATGTAAAATTTGTACATATGCCCATGAATTTTCAACTAAATGTGTATGAATCTATTTTCAAATATTTATATAGTGAGTGCATATGCATGGAATATGCCCCCATAATATATAATTATGTGTCAATATATGTCATGTAGTTTAACCATATGATATATGAACCATTTTTAATCTCTAAAATATGTACTTTTTTTTGATTTTATATTCATGGAGGCTTATGTTTCTATGACATGCCCATTGTAATGCCTTATTTTTAGATGAGGGATATGTATTATAAGTTACTCATCTTAAAATAAGAGTAAAATGTATAATATCATGTGTAATAATAACATCATGTGTAATTATGTGAATGTTTATAGAGTATGTCATCATAGTAATTTATGTGTCAATCAAGACATGTATATAACATATGTAATGTAGGTCATATAAGCACCATGTTTAGATAGATGTATCAATGAAATACACAATATTAACCATCAATAAAAGGTTCTTGATTAAGAATACATAGTAAAGGTTCATGATATGAATCAAACACCATTCAGTGTTAACAAGCTCAAAAAATGAAATCAGATCAAGAGTTAGTGTCACACATAAGGTGAAGAGCCATATACAAGGGACAAAAATGTCATAAAAACAAGGCCAAGGAGCACATGCAAGGGACATAAAAATGTCACAAACAAGGGACATAATTATGCCCCATAAAACATGGTTAAGGGCCACACATAAGTGACATAATGATGCCATAAATAACGCCAAGGGATCACATAGAAAAGACAAGCACAAACTAGCTTATGATGTAAGAGAGTAAGAGAATCAATGAAGCATAAAATATGTAAATACTAGGCTACACCATCTATATGTATCAATGTCACATTAGAGTATAATAAAATATCCATGTATAACTTTGTGAGATATGAGCAACTAGAAAGACATGTCTAAGCAATATAGATAGCTCAACATGATAGAGATGTCATATAAATATATAACCTATAATAGTAAAACCTATGGAATAATATTCACCCAATATTTTCATGATAATGGGTAGAGTAAAATCCAACATATATATGCCCATGTGTAACATGTATGTACTACATCACATTAATATTATGAAATGCACGTGTATGAAAAAATATTTTGACTACCAAACATATGATAAATAACACATATAAATAGTGTAATATAGTAATCATGTAACATCCCCACTGGGATTTAAAATAACATAATTTTTTTAAAAAATCAATTCCATAAAATCCAAATTAAATTACACCATAAAAATCTAATTAATTGACCATAAACTAGTTATGTAACAATAAACAAAATAAACATAAATCTGACTTACTCCTTAACTATATAAATTCTCAGAAGATAATTACACAATTTCAACCAGTATTAAATGTAATACTACAACTACTACTATCTAATAATATATGAATAAATATTACATTTTCATCAAGAATATGTCACAATAACAAATAAAATATAATATACAAGGCTCCATAGAGCATGAGTCATAATGAACTCCAATCCTATGGTAATCTCAAGTGTAATCTCCAATGAAGTACTATTGTGGGGAGGGAGAGCATCATCTGAGCACTTTTCCACACCAACCATGGACCATTGATCCCCTACACAATCCTCTAACTAGGTAATGGCCCTCCCTTCATAGATGGGTAGATAGTGACAGTGCAAGAACTTAGAGAGACAATATAGTACATGTGTGCTATAAGATATCTAAACATGTTATGTACCATAAAGAAAATACATTCTAACATGATATCTCAAAATCATGTAAATAAAACATATGAAATGACAATTTTTAACTAAACATTACTTTGTCCAAAGTTTTCAAATAGTTAATGATCTCTAGGATCAATCAAATTCATACACACCACTTGATCAGATTACCATCATCTTGCATTGGTGATGTTAAGTAAGCTAGGGAAGTCTGTCTCCCTACTTATTTAGTACTAACAATGCAAGATTTGGTTATTTTAAAACATACCCTAAAGATTTAAATAGATTAATTCTTATCATCAAGCATAAAACATGATAAGTACGTAAATAATCAAAGTACATACATTTAGTCCATCAAACATATGTAATGAATCTCAAACATATTATTTATTTTAAAAATAATACACATAACAAGTACAAATCCTAAATAGGATATACCATCTAGATATAAGTATACTTAGTCTACAAGTTACTATTTTGCATAAGTAACTCAAATATAGAACTATCTAAGATAATAATATCTATATCAATTCATTTATATGTGAAAAACATAAAAAAAAATACAACAATCCATCATAATTTAATTCAAGGCTCAGAATTAAACAATAATCCAACTTTCATGTTAACCTTTTACACATAAAATGATATATATCCATTTAATTATGGTATGTTGCATCATGGATTATATAACTCGTTTAACAAAAAACTATATACCATATTTACCAGCATACTTCTCATACATACATATAAGTATGTATGTATGTATATATGTATGTATTATTACATTATTTCCTCATAAAATTATAATTTGTATACAAGTATGAGTATTTAGTTGATTTATACAAAGATATTTCATATATATATATATATATATATATATATATATATATATATATATATATATATATATATACTCACTTAAAATGTCTCATCAATTTTCAAATATATCTAATAGCACAGTCATGATGACTAAATACATCATTTTTAAATTATGTATTATTCATTTGATGAATGAATACATAGATACAAGGTATAAATGTACTATGGTTTTGATGGCTCATAATTTAATTATGTATTCCCTATATGTATATACTTATTCAAAAACTAGTAAAGACATGTATGGTATACGACACACTTCTACCAACTCTACATTCTAATTAAAAACAAATGAAATACTTTATCATGTCCAATCTAATATGTATTTAAATATCAAATATAGAAGTTCAACTATTTTATCATCATGATTTGTATAAACAATAAATATATAGCTAAAGAAGTCGACATAGTCGTATTAATATACCATTTCACTTTATTATCAAGTTCTAAATCTATCATCTACAATCCTAATATATACACTTTATACTCACAAACATATTCATCTCAATCGAGTATATTATTATAATTTCAATATGCAGAGGATTTGTATATATGTATTTTTAAGTTAAATTGTCTTACTAATTTCCTAATTACACCCTCTAAATTTTTAAGATATATATCTACTTTTCCATGTTTATAATAGAGAGTCCAAATCAAATAATCGACACATAACAATTTATCTAAATGTATATAACAACTTTAATATGGATAATAGGATGCCTAAAGAACTGTAGGTAGTTAACATAACTCACATGGTATAAAACTAATTACTAATTCCTTTATATGAATTGATGAATGCACAAACTACTATTATATATTCTCAGCCAACTCCCAATGTCCTTTATTATGTTTATATATCCAATGCTCAACCATATGAATGTTTTCCTATCAATTATATAATCATTCTTCATCCATATAATAATAATAATAGAGGATTGGTCCTTATAAACTTAGAAACATACCAAAATAAATCCACAATCTAACTAAGACTCAGCCATCAGTTCCACAAGGTTATGTGAACAAAGTATATACATTCAGGTCTATATACCTTAGTATTTTTCCTATATATAGATTCAAATCCCTAATGACATCCATAATTTTTGTATGTACATATATACTTTGGTATGTATATATACTCTATGTTAAGAAGGAATTATAGGGTATATATACATACCCCTATATATACCTACATATTCTTTTTATAGACGTATTTTAAATTTTATACAACCTAAATTCATTATTATATGCCACATGACTTTCTTACATAGAATTGTATTTGTATTACCAAAATTACAGACAGACCCAAGGTTTAGGTTTCAGGGTTTGCTAGGATATAGATTTGGTTTTGTGGATGGTCGATCCATCCACAAGGTCAAATATTTATCTATTTAAATATTTTAACAATTTTAAACTACTTAAACCCTTTTTATGCAAGCACACATAAAATACTAGTGTTTTAACATCAGAGAATTCAAATGCATTACCAACCTAGTAAAGCTTCTATAAATTCATTCTTTCTAATTGAATTTGATTCTATCTCCTTCCTTTTATTATTGATATCCACTATTGTTTCAAATCTTGTATTACCCTTTATTTTATTTCTTTCCTTCTCAACCTGACTACCACTTTCTCCTTCATGAATTTCTTCTCCACCCATCTCTCCCAAATATATGATGGAGCAATAAGTGGACAGAGCAATGCATGGCGAGTTCAATGCAACCATACTCACAAAAACTATAGTCCATCATCATATTCTTCATGCAGACTACTTGAACTCAAAAATAGCTTAAGATTGAAATGGTGCTTAACTCAAGAAAACATAGGTTAGAAACCCTAAAACATTCCTAAAAGTCCTAGTGATTTTAATAGCCATAACAAATTTTACATGTTCATTGACCCTCACCCCCTTGCACCAACTTATCATTATCCAAGTATTAGCATTACTAAAGATAAATATCACTATAAAGTCTTCTTAACATATTATTAATGTCTATGCATTCAAACATTAGCTAGAGCTTAGTTCATAGAATAGTTTAGGTAGTTATTTAATCATCTTAACAATGATAAATATCAACATGGCTTCCAATAACAAAGTGACTAATGTAAATTCATAACAAGCTTTGACTATAATAATAAATCAAACAACCATTAGACCAATATTAAACATAATGATATTATAACAATATAGTTGTTTATCATTACTACTATATAGACTATCCAAATGTCTTTAGTATCTTTTTATACACAAAGGCATTAAGCCAAAACAATGATATTTCTTGAATATCATAATAACCAGCTAATGTATTAGGACATTATAAAGACACTCTAGTTAGTCCATAAGCAATAGAAGATAAATACTAGACATATAGATTTAATTACTCATTATAAATTAACATTAACAATCATGAATATAATAGCATGACATGATGAAAAATTAACATTATGCACTCAATCTGTGTACTAAAGCCACAATGCAATAACACAATTAAATCCACATAATCATTAAATTAAAACTAAATCATAATTAAATCACATAATCAAACATCTAAATGTAGATAACATAATATAACATACTACAACTAACAATTCAATAAATACATATAAAGAATGCTAAATATCGTGGTATATGCATGGGTTTCTAGTTGTTCCTCTATCATCCCCAATACCTTCATCTATGCTATCCTCTCTAATGATCCTCTGCCTCCATCATGCTCTAAGAAATGAATTTTTCCTACATTAAACTTATGACAAGAAGGTAGATAGCATTTAATATCATGATATATATCCATAAAATACTATTTTAAAAACTAACAACATGATCATAATGTAAAGTATATACAATTATAGCTAACTCAATAATTTAATCATGTAATCTAAGAAAAATATAACTATCCCATAATAACATATGTCTTACAACTTAATTTAAATAGTAATTAATCAATTTAACAACCATAATAATCCACGGATAATCATGTAAATTAGTTTAGCGATAAATCAAGATGTGACAAATCATGTCATGCTCAGGTCCTATTTTTTATTTTTGAACATTTTAAACATTTTTTGTGTTTCTAAATTATTATTTAAAAAAATTTGTGTTATTTTTAAATATTTGAAACTTGAAAAGTGATACCCATGGGGCGTTCCTATATCAAATAGTGTAAGGGTCACCTATTGTGAGAGAAAGGTACCATATGTAGGGATATCAAAATATGATAAGAAATAATGTGTTGTATGATAACTATCATGATCACTTCTCATATAATTCCATATATGTTGGGTAACTCTAGAAGCATGAGGACTGTATAGGGTCCACTATAGAGTATGAGAATGTCTCATAGCTTATGTTTTCTATGAAACACACTGAGATGTTTCTGGTGCTAATTAAAAACATGTTATAAGAGATTATGGATTATGTAAGCCCTAAATAACTCTCTAATTTGATGGGTGATAAATATCTAGATGTCTAGTAGACCCAACTACTTTCCTCTAAATTAGGTGTATGAAAAAAAATTATATATGTGTAACCATTAGCTCTATATATTGGTCATGTATGGGTGTATCAATGTTCTATAAAATTTTAGAAAATAAGGGAATTAATTACTTAGATAATATAAATTATTGTGTAAAACTATAATACTACAAATATGCAATAAATCACACATGCTGATTTTGAACTTACTAAATTTATAAATATGCTAAAAGAGGAAAGTACTAAGGAAATATAGCTTACCTAGAAAAATGGAATGTAGGACTATGTCTAAGACTAAAATTGACTGGGGAGATATGTTGATTGACTATGTTGACTAATATTTATGTGACAAAGTCACCTTCACTTGTGTGTTCTTTTAAATGCATGGTAGCCTTTGATCCATAATGAAAACTAATATGTATCGTCTCCTTCACTTGTAACTCTAGCTCAATAGACCAAGAGGACAATTGTAATCATGGGGTTAAAAGGGGTTAGTGGTTAAATTTGTGATTGACCTCAACACCCCATGTTTTGAGTGCTACATACATGCCAATACTATGAAGAAGGATCAAACTCCATATAATTCATATGTGTTATAATGGTTTGTGTAAAATACTAGTGTGAAATGCTAAATGCTGGTGAAATCTTATTGTAATTAAGTGCTTCAACTGTGACCTATGACCCTGAAAGTGTATTCAAACTTTAGATGAGGGCTACTAGGGTTGTATGTATTCAAAATTGGGAGAAATAGGTATTTTTATCTCAACGTGCAATTATAATTATGGTGTTTTTGAATATGGAAGTCTCTTATGTACAAAATAGTTTGAAATATAGTTTAATAGTTATATTTTGGGAATTCCTTTATATGGGATTGTTAAACATGCATCTATTATATGAATTTGAAGTTGTGTAACTAGCCAATATTTGGTGGTAGGATAAAACTGACAAAACTAGACATTATTAGGAAGTGCTACTATCCAAATGGTGCACTATTATCATAAGAGAAAATAATTGATATGGAAGTATGAAACAATTTATGGATAAGCCTAATTTTTTACATGAAGATCAGGGGCAATCTAAGATCATTATTTTGATTATAGGAATATGTCAATTGCATGGAAAATTAAGGAAAGTCGTTTAAAAAATGTGAAATAAGGGATGTGCTAATTGTGTAAAAATGATGGTCACACGTGCATTATTTTAGATTAAATGCTAATTTATGTATCTAAAATTTCCCTCATTTTATTCTAGTAATGAAACAAATAAAAATTACTAGATTAAAATTTTAAAAATTACTTGAAATTACCTATAAAGTGTGGTATTAAATTTAGGTCAAACCATTAAACTATGCTTCACACAAACCTACAATGTAATATCCATAAAACATGTCCTTACTTAAGATGGAAATAAAGGAGTAAAAAAAAAAAACTAGTATATACATTAACAAGGAACAAGTACACCTAATTGGTTATGTGAACTATTGTGTCTTCTGGTGAAAAAGTGGTGACTAGAGAGGGTAGGACCCTTTAATATTTCTTCTACACAAAATATCTTGGATTGGACTATGCATGCTCAAATCCTCATTAAAGGTTTATTATTCTTAAGAAAACAAGGTGTGCTTGAATCCATCATTACATATCTAAATTAGTGAATTATTTTGGAATCCCTAAATGAATTCTAATAGATAATTCTTATGAAAAACTAGTGTAAAAAGTGAACCAACCATTACAGATAGAATCAATCTCATTTCTAGTGAAAAACTCAGATAAAGATGGTGAAAAAGATAAAATAATATTAATTTAGTATACAACATGTAGAATGACAAGAATTTCGATTCCATCTATGAAATTGGTGCAAATCTAAGTAAGGTAGAAGTCATATGTTGTGCACATGTCCCCAATTTGATATATGGGTGTTGTAGATACTCAAATCTAGATTTTACATGATAAAATAGTCTTGCAGACTTGACAAACATCACTCTAGGATCTACCCTTCAATTCTTGACTTTATTTCTACTACAAGGCTCACATTCACTCAGGCTCATATATATATAACTCTCAATTATAGAGATTCAATAATTTTTTATTCTCCAAGATAATAACATTTAGACCTAAACCCTATTATTGACACTAGTGTCCCAATTTCAATGCTAATGTTTATACCTTACAAACTATATATATATATATATATATATATATATGCATAAATTTATTTGTCTTAATTAACCATTTGTGATATTATTTTCAAAATATGTTGTATAAATATAAGTCAGAGACCATTCATTATCATCAAGTAATTTTAAAGCACACATCTAACACATAACAAGAAAAAAAACTTCTCAAATATTCAAAATTGCCCTATTTTAAAACAAATCATAGGATCAATATTATTATAGTTCTGAAGCATTCAAAAATATCCCATGAGAAGTATTTGTCAATTTGAAATTTAGATCACTGCTTGTACTCTCATATAGCATATTTCACCCTTGTTCACACATAATCCAACACAAAAGGGAGATTTACATATGTCTGATTCCATATTCAAAGTATTGGCTTTGTAAGAATTGTATACACATAATATTTTTAAACTTTATCAATTATTGATGCTTTCTCTCTTTCAAAAACCCATTGAGTCTCAATATCTTTGAGTACATGCCTTAAGTGGTGCACCAAGAAAGGGTGGGTAGACTATTAATGCTTCACAAGATTGTTGTTCCTTATACCACCACTTGAAACTAATACAAACCTTTATTATACATTTACCTAAGAATTAAAACATTCCTTACACACTCCTCTAAGCAATTAACCACCTCAAACAACCCCTACCTAAGCCAAAACTGCTTTTTGTCTTTTAGCAAATAAAGTTAGCCTAGGCAGACCCTGTACTTAAAATACAAGCACGTTATAGGATTAGGTCAACCTTACTTTATCTAGTCTAGGACCTAACTACTTTATTTATTAAATAACATGTATGATTGGGCCAACTCTATATGTTAAAACTTCAAAAGAGTTTAGGGTTAGATTCAAATATATAAACACATTCTTTTCACCATTTTATAGAGAGAGATATAGATTTAATCAATTTTTTGGCATGAGTTGGTTTTGTATTTAAGAGTGTGTCTGGTTTTGAGTGTGGTTAATATCACATCTCTATATTTTTTAATTTTTGTAATTATATTGAAATTGGTCAAAGTTTATGCAAAGATGCAACTACAAAAATTAACCATGGAACCAAATATAAAAAGATAACATACAAATAATAATACTAATAATAATCACATAATATATTATATTCAACATATTATACAAGTAATACATTGATTATTATATATCCAAGGAAATAGACAAAATAGCTTATTAATAAATATGAAGGACTAATAACAAATAACCCAATAATGGTCACATGTATAACCAATCTAACCATGAAATATATTATTTGTAATAATATATTCATTTAATCAATAATAATAATATGAACCATATGGTAACTAAGTAAATAGTATCTTACCCAATGTAAATACTAATCCCTAACAACATTTGCTTATCCACCATTTTACTTGAGGATCCATTTCTTAGGGTTTCATGCTACACTTGGAGTGAAGAATCTTTTCTTGTGGGAGAAATCTTTGGATGCATAGAAAAATTTGTGCAGCTTAGAGCTAACCTATATTTGTCATCCTTACAAACCAAAACAACCTATTGTGGAGCACCTTAGCCAAGGGAGAGATTGAGGATTAATGAGTTCCTTTTCAAGGTAAGTATTCCTAACTCTTAATCCTCTTTATTAAAGTAGATAGATTTATATTTTTATCTCATGAATAAGTTTCTCTCTCCATGAAATAGGATTAACTCTACATTGATTAGAGTAGAGTTCTTATATGCATGTTTTATTTTATTTTTATTACCCCCACTTATGCCACTTGCTTTGGTGAGCATTATATTATTTTTTAATATACTGTGTTATTTACTTTGATAAGAAAACATAGGACCTAGTTAGGATTATTGTGTGGTATTAATTTACTAGAGGCTTTGGAACCCTCTCTAATGATATTATGTGGTAAGAGACCCCTTAGTTAGGTCTAGTGGATCCATATTGGTCATAATCCAAATTTTCTAAATATACCAATAAGTAGAAAGAATAATGTGATTTATCTTCTTCAAGCTAGGATTGATTTGTATATCAGCTTCACTTTCCCTTGTATACATTTTGCACTTTGGTGAACACAACATGAACTAACCCTTGTAGTTTTTCATTCACACCTTCATTTATCATATATTTTCATTTTTATAGTACTAGATTGAATCTATCAACTTGGTCTAACATTCTATGCATAGGTTTAACACAGTCACAGTGATCGACTCTATATTTCATTATATATAGGTTTTCAGACTTAGTCAATCTACTTGACTCTATTAGTAGGCTAAAAATCACCATCTAAAAAACATAGTATAAAAAAAAATCAACATCTTCAGCCATAGGTAATTGGATCAATCAGATTGACTCAGTTCACTTCTTTATATATAGGTTTTTAGACTCAGTCAATCTATTTGACTCTATTAGTAGGCTAAAAATCACCATCTAAAAAACATAGTATAAAAAAAAATCAACATCTTAAAAAATTATTAGGTTCATCTTTACCATCTTAGTCATATTTTTTCTTTATTTGTATCTTTTTCATGATTTTCAGTCTATGAAACTGTAACTCTATAATGAACTAAGTTGAGTAGATTGACATAGTTATGCCACTTGATTTCTTTCCTAGAAGACTCAGTCGATTCATTTGACTATGTTCCTCTAAATCTTAATTCAATAGACAATATTGACCCATTCAATTATATTTTGTATTTTTTGCAAACATGGTCATCTGAAATGACCATGTACTCTTCAAGCAAAGGAATTAACTCATTTTGTTAGTAATTAATTTAATTTTTATTTTATTACTTACTTGCTTAGAGTAACACACATAGACTAAATATGCTTTTTTAACTTATTGATTTAGTCACACTATTTTTATTTTTCACACATTTCCAAACCACATAACATCAAAAAACATTAAACAAATTTTACCCAAGGTCTACCTACTTAGATTTCATCACCAAGAGAGAAGTCAAATCAATTTTTTGGTTGGGTATAATACATGGTTGATGGTATATATTGGAAAATCACCTAACACCCTTATCAATATATGATTATTAATTGAGGGGGTAGGCCCCAATACCAAGCCAGTATCATCACTAATACAGATCCTTTTCAGCCTTAACTACCAACAACCATCCTTAGATTGCCTTTATAGTTCCTTATTATAGCCAATTCTCTATCACATTTATTTATAAAATTATTATAATTTAAAATATTAAGGAAATACCACATAGACTAGAATTTCTAGTTTTATTACTTACTCTCTAATAGCTATATGTTGTATTACAAAACTGGTATCAGTTAGCATTGGTGCAAGGTTTGTGTTGTGTGCCACAACTAGATCAACTATATCAATATAGTTGTTTGTGTTTTTCTTTCAAATATTTTGCATAATAACACTAGATTATCTACAATCATAACTATCAAAACCTATCCCTACCTTTAGAACACATTCGATCCACTTGAATGTCTTTTATAGTCTTTATTTCCCATGAAACATAGTTGCTCTATTCGACATAGTCTCTTATAAACTACTTGTTTTGTTTCCTTTCAAAACACAATAAACCTATCCAATTATATGTCTTTTAGACTCTCTCAATTTCTCCATCTATAAAACACATTAAACCAATCTAATTGTATCTTGTTGATGTTTAAAATTGTGCTCATTTCTAACACCAACAATGGGAAGTTTCAAAATGTGGGACTTGCGACTTGAAACAACCTCCAAATTTTAAAGAAGCTGGTCTCTTCTTTATATCAAGTGTATACTAGAAAAGGGATAGGAATTTTAATAGAAACATAAATGTAAGAAATAAAATCTAACTATGGCAATGCACCTGAATGTAATTCGACCTTAATCCTGAGCATAGTGAGACTATATGTAAGATTCAATTACATTTAAGAGCAAACAAGTGCATGATCAATGTTAAAGATGAAAACAATAGAAAAAGAGGCTCATAGCATAGACTACTTTTGCAATGATATAGAAAATATCAACAAAGGAACAGAGTCCAATCTTCTTATTTGAATTCTTCAATCACATAAGAGGCACATAAACATGCACATTTATATAAACTTTCCAACTCAAGAAAATGGAACAAAGGCAAATGACATTCCTAATCACAGCTCTAGAAAGTCTAAACTCTTGACAACATAGCCTAGACTACTTTTTGCAATGACACTGAAAGTATCAACAAAGGCATAGGATTCAATCTTCTTATTAATTCTCTAGTCACATAAGAGGCACAAAAACATGCATAGTTACATAAGCTTTCCAACTTAAGAAAATGGAACATAGGCAAATGATATTCCTAGTCACATCTCTAGAAAGTCTAAACTCTTGACAATAATTCTCTCAAAAAAAAATCTCTTGTATCTCCTCATCTAGTGATCATTGCACCCTTATTTATACCCTTGGATTCACTCTACGTTGTCTATTTGTTCCCAATCTAATGGCCCAACTAAAATCTAACTGAACTGGAAGTGTCTAACAAAAGATATTGCTTAGATTCTAAAATGCTCTATCTTCTAGCAGTTCATTGGCTGAAACAGATCGTAAGACACTCCCTTCTCTTAAATGAAAGATGAAACTTAGCCAATTCTTTGAAAACCTTCTTATTACTTTAGGAGACACCAAAAAATGACACTTGGCATGTTCCCCAGCAAATATCAAAGACACGCAGCACTTTCTACATAACTTATACTCCTTTTGTGTCTTTGTTTATGAGTGTTTCACCTTTGACACCTATCGCAATCCACTTCCTCAAAACTTTAACAGCTTAAAAGAAAATAAGACCCACAACCTTTCTTGCCTGAGCAACTTGAAAAGGAGCATAGGGACAGGTGGTGATTTCTACTTCACTCAATAAAAGACACGTGGCAATCTCCACTTTACTTAACTAGGGTTATGTGGTGGTTTTTACTTCTTTTAGATACCTTTTAAGAAAATTGCAGAAGGTGACATGTGGCGGTCTCCACTTTATTATATTTATATCATATAAATAATCGAGTCTCATTTCATATTTGCACAATAGTGACACCTGGCAGCTTTTGGTTGCTTCAAAAACAAAACATAAGACCCACCATAGTCTTTGATATATCAGTGAAGCAAAATGAAGATAATTTAGATCTCAACACGTGGTGGCTTCTGCTCTCTTCTGCTAGGATACGTGGCATCTTCTATCACTTTTAGAAATTAAAATTGAGACCTTCTATGATTGCCACTTGGCACTTTCTACCTAATCCTGATACTTAGCTTGTTAAAACCTTTCACTGAAAAGAGATGAAATGCATGTGTCGATATGAAAATTAGATGCTGACACTTGGTGCATTTCACTGAGTCACTATGAGATACGTGGCACATCCTAACCAACTCATAGAAAATATGAAAGGTGCCTCAGATGGTGACACTTGGCAGCTTCTGCTTGACTTCAACACTTAGACAAAAATGAATTAAAAGGAAAATTAGCACCTGCACTCTATTTCAAAACTTCACCATCTCAAATCAAAGTATGTAGGAACAAAACTTTGTAGCGTGTAACTAAAAATCAAAATGAAACGTAGAGTATTTTTTACTCTACAGTTATTGGCAACCCCAAGGACTTTTGAGCCTGCTCAAAAAAGAAAACCACAACTCCTGTATGATCAAGATTTCAAAATTACAGCTTCAAGAATGTTTTTTGGTAGGCAGACCACTCATCCTCAGATAACCCTTGATTATTCTACAATTCATTAAAGGCTAAATCAAGGTTAATAATATCCTTGTGTGAAAAATTTTGCAAAATTTGAACCGTAGCCTTTAATTTGAATTCGAGCTAGGAAACAAAAACCAAGACAACTTCTACTTTAGGGACTGATGAATCATCCCTTAGATCCTAGAAAATAGTATAATCATTCTATTTGGCCAATAGCAAAGGTTTAATCTCATCTACCATCAGCATGATGTTGTCATCAAGAAATGGAGAAGGAAGACCTAATTGCACTAGATCTTCAATATGTTGTTTCATTTCATTGATTCCTTCCTTCATGACATCTAGAAGCTCTCTGCAACTGATGGCTATGAAATTATAACTGAGAACTTCATTTACTCACTTAGCAGTGACCATTCTATTCTCAATTCTTGTTACTGACAACGTTACATCCATTACATCATAAAGCTTTTGCAATAATGTTTCCAAGTCCATTACTCTCCTAGAAACTATATCCAAAGTGTTTGTAACTAAATTCTCCACCTTTTTGCACAATTTTTGTGCATTTAGTAGGAAGGTGAGAGAAGGCTCGAGCTAAATAATATTTGAGGAGATTCTTTTCCACATGGATTCATAGAGCTCCTTCACCAAACTTAACACTTTAACATTCCTTGGCCTATTGGCTAGCTCCAGTGTCAATTGTGTTGCTCGCTATTGCTTGGCTTGAAATTGGGCTTGTATAGTTGCAGTATTATTTTATTTAGCCAGGAGCTTCTATTATAATTGAGCAACCTATAATAGGTGTTCCTCACATTTTTCTTACAATGTTGCCTTTTTGCACCTTAGGGTTGTCACCGTATCCTTTACCTACATTAGCCCTGCATTTAAGGAATCATTTTGGGCCTAGACTGCCTAGTGAGTCTGAAGAGAAATAGTATCTTTCAATTGTTTATTTAGATTCTCTATCTCATTGTCGTTTCTATTGATCTCTGTGGTCAAACTATTATAGTTTGCCATTTCCTTGGCTAAATCAGCCTCCATCTTTTATAGCCTCCTTGATGTCTTCAAGTAGTCTTTAACAACTGCAAAAGTGGATTTGGTTAGTATCTCAATTTTGTCTTGTGGCCTAAAGAGGGACATGTTGATGGCCACTGCATTCATCATGTAATCCTCTAGCTGCATCTGCTCAGTTGGCTTTATTACATTTGGTGACAAATGAGTCACCATCAATTGCTACTGAATGGGTTCAAATTGTGACCACAGATGGGGAGTAGCCAAGGCTTTATTTTCCTTGATCTTCTTTTTCTCTCTTCGGGCTTCCCTTGCCTTCCTAGCAGCATCCACTTGGGTCTGGAAGGTAGAAGGAGAGGCAATGTACCCACCCACAAAAGGATGTCCCTGTGGTAAACCATATTGAATAGCCAATTGTTGACTATGGGTAATCTGAGGGGGAAGTTTCTTGGGAATAGAGGGGGAGAAATGAGGTAATGTTAAAGCTTGAGGTGGCACAGATGGGGCAAAGTGAGAAATGGGAATGGCAAAAGTGGAAGGGGATGTCATCTGGCTAGATGAAATCATCATGCCAATAGGAGAAGAAATAGACTGAGAAGGAGAAGGAGGAATAATACTTACCTGAGGAGAAATTACAGTACTCTATAATTGGTGTTGTGGGGTGTCCATCTCCTCTTCTGAATCAAACTAAAACTACACCCTCTTTCACTTCTTGGGTGTCTCTTCTCCTGGCTACATTTCTTTTCCTTTCAATGAAGCTTGTGGAGAACTGGGAATATCTATAACTGATGCCAATGGGGAAGCTTGTGGTGGTGAAGGCACCACACTCTTTTGCTTTTCTATGATACTGAGAGATTGGGGCCAAACTGATATAGTTACTATAGCTGCAATTTGCTATGAGGCTTGTGACTCTTGGCTTGACCTACGCTAGCTTCCTACTCTACACTCGGTGTCAACAAATTACTTGTCTCTGGGCTAGATACAGGGGAGAGATGGCACTCATCCCATAGTTCTTCCCATCTCTCATTTGTGTCTATGTTCTCGAAAGAATGGGTTGTTTGACAAATTTCCTACCTATATTTCCAATAGGCTTCTATTTTCTTAGCATCCCAATCTTTATTCTTTAACGTCCTTCTTAAGCCAGAAGTCATTCTGACTTTAGGATCATAATCCCTCTGCTTGACATAAAATGTTTCCCATGGCCTATTTTGTGGAAGGGGCAAGTCTGTTAACTCAATATAAAATCCAAGAGCATCTTCTCTAGGATTTTTCCTAGTTTCCCAAAAAGGGCGGCCTTCATGTGCAATTCTAGTTGCAACCCTATTAGTCCTTATCTAGGAAGCTATGAAACCATTTGGGTCATAAACCCATTTGTCTTTTATTAGAAGGAAACCCAAAAAGGCTAGCTTTTTGACCAACACAACTTCAACATCTCTGGTTTCCAAAACCATGCTGGTTGTCATCCATGGAAGGTCATACATTTTTCTCTTCCTCTTCCCAGAGCCATATTCATTATCAACTGTAGATACCTACCTGGTGACCTCTAAGAATGCTAACCTAAGAGTCAAAATCTTAGGTAGCAACACTGGTTCCCCAAAAAAACCATGGACTCTTATAATTGTATGGTGAGACCAAAAATAGAAATCACAAGGAATTGGGCAACTAGCCAAAAGGTTTGAATGCTTGGAAACAATCTGTTCATAATTGGTTAAGGGCTAAGGTGATAAAAATTAAGGGTTACAAATAATTCCAAGAATTCATATGGGTCACTAGTCTTTGACAAAATATGTGTCCATGCAAACACATGAATGGTCCTTTGGAGATCAAAACTTGGGTCATACATATCAAGATACATATGTTGGGCAAAGAGGTCAAAATTCTAAAATAACATGAGGTAAAACAAATAGGAAGAGTACCTAAACACTCCTTTTGATTTGAAATGGGCCAGTTGTTCCACCATTGAGAAAGTAATTTGTTCAAAAAAGTCAAGCCTATACTCCTAAGTTTTGTCAATAGTCTTCAGCCTAAAGAGGATAGCCATTTGTTCTGCATAAACTGCCATATCATCTTTCATGCCAAAGATGAAGGCCATCATAGATAGTGCATCTTGGCTAGCTTGTGTGAATTGGGCTCTTGCTATAGGGAGTATAGGCACCGTAGTGTCATCATTGCCCATTTTTAATTTGGATCTCAAGAACCTCAACTAAGTATTGATGTTTACCCATGTTCTTTGCATTTTAGAAATAGTGGGAAATGTAGCTATACCATCATGATAGAAGGCTAACATATCCCTGATAGCCTGCGGTGTGATTTTCACCATGAATGGACCTTGTTGAATGGTGCATGAGGATGCATGGAACAAGTCTACACATAATTCAACCAAGTCAGGACATGGATGTACAGCTGGGATAATGAATTATGCCAGTTGTGAAGTCCATATCCTCATGGAAAATGTTTCATATTGCCCTACTCTGGCCCTCTGTAGACACCTTTGATGTGCCCCTTCTCTAAGAGTTTTGCTACTAGCTCTCTGAAGAATTGGGTCCATGATGCCATCTGCATAATCTTTTATTTTTGCTAGGTCACTTGCTTAACCAACTTCAGGAATTTTGGTCCTTGGATAGGTCTTCAATGGTTGTGTGAAAGTTGAAGCATATGACTTACTTGCAAGAAACTTATCAAGGGATTCATACATCCTAGCTCCTTGTTGTGAAGATTGTGCCCCCTCTATCTCTATATCTTTTCTGTGATAATTTGTATGAACTTTTGCAAAATAGAAACACTTTCATTGAAGCAAGTTTACTAAGCACTAAAAATACAAGTAGCAAGATATTTTTCATAGAATGTAGGAATGTTTGAGAACTTGTAAGCTTTAACTCTTGCTAAGAGGTATTTATTGACCTATCAAGTCTCAAAATGGCATTAAACTCAGTTAACCATTAGCAGATCCTACTCAATCTTTATGGAACAACGAGATGGACACGTTATGCAAGTGGCAGCACAAGGTACCTTGGGGATTTTTTAAAGATTTGGGAGACATTCAATGTATTAGGGAATTTTGAAAATTTTAAAAATTATGAGCTACCGACTACGTGTTCAAAGAACACTTATTTAAAAGAAAAGCGAGAAAACAAAAATGGGAAAACAAAGCAATGAAAAGGGGAAACTACCTAACTATAATACATTAACCAAGTATCTTTATCTCCCTCCTAGATCAAAAGAAGAATTTCTAAAGTCTCCTTCATGACAAGCCAGCTTATATTGCTAGATAAGTGGTTGAATTGGATGTAGCTCGGATGGCTTACTCTCTTTGTATGCCGCATTGATTGGCCTGCATTCAAGTGAGTCTGAATCAAACATGTTTCCAACATACATAAGCTCTTCTTGTCCTTGGAATCTTGTTGAATGCCACTTCTTGATACTGGCATGTCTTATCAAGAAATTAATGACTATTGGCTCATCAACAGAAGCTCTTTGGCATAGATCATTTATTGGCTCATCTCCTTCTACCTTAAACTCAGGTTCTATTGCATGATCATCCTCTTTAATGACTTCAAAATTACTAACCTATTGAAAGGATAATTTTGAAAGTTCATAATAATTTTGCACATGTAATTGAGTCTCAATGCTATTTTTTTCATCTGCAACCAGCTCACAGCTTCCCTAAAAAATAGTATAACCTGACCCAATGATTTCAAACAAATCATTCAAATCATGATCAAGGAAATGTCCATACTCCTCCACATCATCTTGCAAAGTAAGAAGAAAATCAAAAATTATTTCTTCTTCATCAGAGATTAAGGCATACACTTGTGACTTCTCACTTAGAATTTGGAATTCATGTTGAGAGACCCAAGGATCAATAGAAGAGGTATCTTTTGACTTTTCTAACTCTAGAACATTTGGGATTTTATGATCTTCATCAAGTATATCATAAGTGCCTAGACCAATAGAATCATAATTTCCATATGGGTCACTTTGCTTCATAGCTAATAAATGATCATTTTCTTCTTCTTGATTATGTCCAATCCATTCACCTAGCTCCTCAACGAAAACTCTTTCTTCTTTATTCATCATAGCATGAGCTACCTCTAACTTTGCAGTTGGTTCATTGGTGATATGATCCTTATATAATGGCTCAGATAATATCTTCATCTTTGAACCATATTTGGTTCTTAAGATAAGGTGAGACCAATCAAGGGACATATATCCTCCTATCTTGGCTGTAAAGTCTCTTGATAAACATAAGCCAAAAATAGGAGGTATATCTATCACTACTACATCTTGATTTACAATTATATTGGGACAATCATATAATTGTAATTGGAGTCGTTTAATTATCCCTATTATTTGTACTACTTTGCCATCTAGCTACATGACTCCTTTAGTGAGTGGTTCATACTTAATTTCTAAAGCATTAGCTATTTTCTTGGGCATTACTCTAGCCCCTGAATCAATCATTGCATTATGCAACAGTTTCTTACCCACTATCAAAGTTAAATAGAAGGGATTCGGTTTGGATTTGCTTACCTCTGCTGCATTATTCACTAGGGCTATTGTCTGCAGATGAACTGTATCTTTGAGCTTTTCTTTTTCAACAGGTCCTTTGAAAAACTGTACATTTGGGCACTGCTTGACCTTGTAGAGCTTCTTGTAGTAGCGTCTTCTGTTCAAGAATAGCCAATATATCCTATATTGATAC
This sequence comes from Torreya grandis, assembly GCA_037957365.1. Lineage (NCBI taxonomy): Eukaryota > Viridiplantae > Streptophyta > Pinopsida > Cupressales > Taxaceae > Torreya > Torreya grandis. The sequence continues at coordinate 99,352 of JARHVA010003626.1, read as the reverse complement.
TTGTGCTGGAGTCTTCTTCAATTGATCCACCACATTTATTGGTCCTAGAGTCTGAGTTCTTTGAGAATAAGGATATCTCATTTTTTCTTGAATTTGTGCAGGAATCACTTGATTCTACACCAACTAAGGCACTTCTTATCTGAAAGTTGTGTTTCTTTGTCCTTGAAATGGAGGATTCTCCATGACTTGACTATTTACAACCTCAGGCTGTTCCACCATCCTTCTCTTTGATCTAGTGTAATAATCAGATTACACCACTAGTTTTTTGGAGGTAGATGTTTCATTCAAGAAAACTAATTCTTCATCTTCAACCCATGAGAACAAAGCATGTTCCAAGGCTATTTATTCCTCTTGTTGTAAGGACATCCCTTGCATCTGAGCCATTAGGACTAAATTTTGCATACCAAAAGACTGGTAGGCTTGATTGTCACTAGAACTTGCAAACTATCCATTCATTCTTCTTTGTTATACCACCTTTTGTTGTAGATTACCCATAGGACAATCTCTAGGCATATGAGCATTATTGCAAGGAAAACACCAAGCATTATTGTTATCTACATAGTTATTTTGCCCTGGAATAATCTCCCTATTTGAATTGGGAGGAATAGTCTGTGAGGGTGTGGGGACTGCAACTAATTGGTTTGCTGGCTGAGGTTTATTTTGCCTCAGAAGACCCTAGTATTGGTTTGACTGAGATAAAAATCTATTTCATTGATAGCCTTGATATGGAGGCCTAGGGAAAGTATTCTGCTATTTTTATATATTAATCAGCTCATTAGAAAATGTCCTCAAGATATTCTTGAAATCATCAAGCTCAGATGACTGAGCAGGAACAATTTCTTTAACAGGTGGTTGAGGATATGTGTACATAGACATAGGTGGGGCTATAGATTTAGGGGCTTCTTGAGATAATGGTAAGTAAATTTCTAGGAACATGGGCATGGGAGGCCTTGGGGGCAACTTTCCAACATATATTAAATTATTCTCAGCTCTGACCACATAGTCATAAGCCTTTGGCAAAGTGTGTCCTCCAAGTGACTAAATCATAATAGATATATCTGAATTCAAAGCCTTAAAATAAAACACTATAGCCATGCCTGGTAATGGTCTAGCTATAGCAGGGATTCTTTCCCAAGTCTTTTGAAATTTGGAATTGAAGTCAGTCATCACTTCTTGTGGTGCCCTTTTGATGGTAATCAATTGCTGTAACAAATAAGACTTATCACCCTTCTCTTCAAATCTTTCAAAGAAAAGATCTCTGAGTTGATCCCATGTAGAGATGGTATTTGGGGTCAGGGACTGGTACCATTCTAGATCTTTCCCTTTAAAAGAAGTTGTTAATAATCTTATGGCCACATTTTGCTACGTGACATGTATAACATAGACATCTGATACATCATGCAGATGTTCTTCAGGTGTTTTAAAGTCTTGCCCACTGAATTTGGGTAGAGCTTTCAGGGCATTCACTGGGATAGGGTCCCAAGTGGTTGGTGGTATTGGAAGAATCAATGGACTACCAGTGTTCTAACTTGCATAATTTATTGGGGGTATAGGGGCTCCCATATTTTCTCTTGGTATTGGTATAAACTGGCTGACTCTTCTTCTTGGACTAGTTACCAAAGGTGGAAAAAGAATACTTGGATTTATAACAGATTGTGATCTAGTTACTAGTCCACAGCTATGACTCCTCGTAGCTCTCTAGTTCATACGATCTTGAAGAAAACTTCAATATTGGTCCCATCGGGCATGCCAAAAACTATTGATGTTTAAAATTGTGCTTGTTTCTAACACCAACAATGGGAAATTTCAAGATGTGGGACTTGTGACTTGAAACAACCTCCAGATTTTTAAGAAGTTGGTCTCTTCTTTATATCAAGTGTATACTGGGAAAGGGATAGGAATTTTAATAGAAACATAAATACAAAAAAGAAAATCTAACTATGGTGATGCGCCTAAATGTAATTCGACCTTAATCTTGAGTGCAATGAGACTATATGTAAGATTCAACTACATTTAAGAGCAAACAAGTGCATGATCAATGTAAAAGATGAAAACAATAGAAAAAGAGGCTCACAGCATACTCTGCTTTTGTAATGATATAGAAAATATCAACAAAGGCACATGGTCCAATCTTCTTATTTGAATTCTCTAGTCACATAAGAGGCACAGAAACATGCACAGTTATATAAACTTTCCAACTCAAGAAAATGGAACAAAGGCAAATGACATTCCTAATCATAGCTCTAGAAAGTCTAAACTCTTGACAACACAGCCTAGACTACTTTTTGCAATGACACGAAAAGTATCAACAAAGGCATAGGATTCAATCTTCTTATTAATTCTCTGGTAACATAAGAGGCACAGAAACATGCATAGTTACATAAACTTTCCAACGTAAGAAAATGGAACAAAGGCAAATGATATTCCTAGTCACATTTCTAGAAAGTCTAAACTCTTTACAATAATTCTCTCAAAATATTCTCTCTGGTATCTCCTCATCTAGTGATCACTGCACCCTTATTTATACCTATGGCTTCACTTTAGGTTGTCTGTTTGTTCCCAATCTAATGGCCCAACTAAAATCTAATCGAACTGGAAGTGTCTAACAAAAGATATTGCTTAGATTCTAAAATGCTCTGTCTTCTGGTAGTTCACTGGCTAAAACAGATCGCAGGACACTCCCTTCTCTTAAACGAAAGATGACACTTAGCCAATTCTTTGAAAACCTTCTTATTACTTTAGGAGACACCAAAAAATGACACTTGGCATGTTTCGTGGCACCTATCAAAGACACATGGCACTTTCTACGTAACTTATACTCCTTTTGTGTCTCTGTTTATGAGTGTTTCACCTTTGACACCTGTCACAATCCACTTCCTCAAAACTTTAATAGCTTAAAAGAAAATAAGACCCATAGCCTTTCTTGCCTGAGCAACTTGAAAAGGAGCATAGGGACAGGTGGTGATTTCTACTTCACTCAACAAAAGACATGTGGTAATCTCCACTTTACTTAACTGGGGTTATGTGGTGGTTTTTGCTTCTTTTAGCTACCTTTTAAGAAACTTACAGAAGGTGACATGTGCTGGTCTCTGCTTTACTCTATTTATATCATAGAAATAATCAGGTCTCATTTCATATTTACACGGTAGTGACACCTGGCAGCTTCTGCTTGATTCAGAAACAAAACTTAAGACCCACCATAGTCTTTGCTATATCGGTGAAGTAAAATGAAGATAATTTAGATCTCGACATGTGGTGTCTTCTGCTCTCTTCTACTGGGATACGTGGCATCTTCTGTCACTTTTAGAAAAGTAAAATTGAGACCTTCTACAATTTCCACTTGGCACTTTCTGCCTGATCCTGATACTTAGCTTGTTAAAACCTTTCACTAAAAAGAGATGAAATGTGGGTGTTGATATGAAAAGTAGATGCTGACACTTGGTGTATTTCACTAAGTCGCTATGAGATATGTGGCACATCCTGACCAACTCATAGAAAATATGAAAGGTGCCTCAGATGGCGACACTTGGCAGCTTTTGCTTGACTTCAACACTTAGACAAAAATGAATCAAAAGGAAAATTAGCACCTACGTTCTATTTCAAAACTTCACCGTCTTGGATCAAAGTATGCAGGAACAAAATTTTGTAGCGTGCAACTGAAAATCAAAATGAAACGTAAAGCATTTTTTACTCTACATGTCTTTTATATCCTATTTTGTCTACTATCCTAAATGAATGTAATTCAACCTTAATCCTAAGCATAGTGAGACTATATGTAAGATTCAATTACATTTAAGAGCAAACAAGTGCATGATCAATGTAAAAGATGAAAACAATAGAAAAAGAGGCTCACAACATAGACTACATTTGCAGTGATATAGAAAATATCAACAAAGGCATAGGGTCCAATCTTCTTATTTGAATTCTCCAGTCACATAAGAGGCACAGAAACATGCACAGTTATATAAACTTTCCAACTCAAGAAAATGGAACAAAGGCAAATGACATTCCTAATCACAGCTCTAGAAAGTCTAAACTCTTGACAACACAACCTAGACTACTTTTTGCAATGACATAGAAAGTATCAACAAAGGCACAAGATTCAATCTTCTTATTAATTCTCTAGTCACATAAGAGGCATAGAAACATGCACAATTACATAAACTTTCCAACTTAAGAAAATGGAACAAAGGCAAATGATATTCTTAGTCACAGCTCTAGAAAGTCTAAACTTTTAACAATAATTCTCTCAAAAAATTCTCTCTGGTATCTCCTCATCTGGTGATCTCTGCACCCTTATTTATAGCCTTGGATTCACTCCGAATTGTCTACTTGTTCCCAATCTAACAGCCTAACTAAAATCTAACCAAACTGGAAGTGTCTAACAAAAGATATTTCTTAGATTTTGAAATGCTCTATCTTTCAACAGTTCATTGGTTGAAATAGATCGTAGGACACTCCCTTCTCTTAAACGAAAGATGACACTTAGCCAATTCTTTGAAATCCTTCTTATTACTTAAGGAGACACTATAAAATGACACTTGGCATGTTCTGCAGCACCTATCGAAGACACGCGACACTTTCCACATAACTTATACTCCTTTTGTGTCTTTGCTTATGAGTGTTCTGCCTTTGACACCTATCACAATCCACTTCCTCAAAACTTTAATAGCTTAAAATAAAATAAGACCCACAGCCTTTCTTGCCCAATCACCTTGAAAAGGAGCATAGGGACAGGTGGTGATTTTTGCTTCCCTCAACAAAAGACACGTGGTAATCTCTGCTTTACTTAATTGGGGTTATGTGGTGGTTTTTGCTTATTTTAGCTACCTTTTAAGAAACCTACAAAAGGTGACACATGGTGGTCTCTGCTTTACTCTATTTATATCATAGAAACAATCAGGTCTCATTTCATATTTACATGGCAGCGACACCTAGCAGCTTCTGCTTGCTTCAGAAACAAAACTTAAGACCCACCACAGTCTTTGCTATATCAATGAAGCAAAATGAAGATAATTTAGATCTCGACATGTGGTGGCTTCCACTCTCTTCTGTTGGGATATGTGGCATCTTCCATCACTTTTAGAAAAGCAAAATTGAGACATTCCATGATTTCCACTTGGTGCTTTTCGCCTGATCCTAATACTTAGCTTGTTAAAACCTTTCACTGAAAAGAGATGAAATGCAGGTGCCGATATGAAACACAAATGCCGACACTTGGCACGTTCCACTAAGTTGTTATGAGATACGTAGCATGTCCTGACCAACTCATAGAAAATATGAAAGGTGCCTCAGATGATGACACTTGGTAGCTTCCGCTTGACTTTGACACTTAGACAAAAATGAATCAAAAGGAAAATTAGCACCTGCACTCTATTTCAAAACATCGCCATCTCAGATTAAAGTATGCAGGAACAAAATTTTGCAACGTGTGACTAAAAATCAAAATGAAACATAGAGCATTTTTTACTCTACATGTCTTTTATATCCTATTTTGTCTATTATCCTAAAAGACAATACCGACTAGTTTGATCCTATATCCTACCAGTTGACCTTCATTTTTACTAAGTTTTATTAGTTTTACCCCCTCATCATGAATTTATTTATTTAGGATAATACATAATTGAATCAATAAAACATTATGAGTTTTACCAATCCTAATAGGTTTCTTAAGACACATCTTATGGCACCCACCATGGATCAAAGCAATGTCCATTATGCCACCTACACTACCAACAATGGGATTCCTCCCCATTATTCCTTAACACTTAACCCTTTTTTCCTTTATAAAATGAGTGTGATCTTTAATACACCACTAAAATTCTATTTTACATCAATGAAAACCCTCAACATAGAGGAAAATATCCGAAAACCATCTATAATCTCATGATGGGACCTCATATAGGAGAACCCCATTCACCTTCCCTTACCTTTTCCCAAGGATTTGGGGGAAGCCCTTTCTTTTATCCCAATATTTTGCCTCTATAATTTCTCCTTCCCACACACTATGACATCATATTTTATGTCTTCTTCAATCTCCATGCCAAGTATTTTTACCAACATGGTAGGTTCAACTTCTAGTTGGCCTCTTAAAAATACCCACATTCTTAACAAGACACCAATGCTTCTTTTGCTACCAATGTTTATTTTTTTACCAATTATTCTTTCACTACCAATTCTTCCTTTGTTACCAATGTTTTTTTTACTACCACTTCTACTCATGCCACTAGCATGGTGTATGTCACTACTTCATTGCACACTCATAGTATATCTCAAGCTCCTACTATGTCACATAATACTAATGCATCACATGTTGTGTCCACTAGCCAAAATACTTCTTAAACCAATAAAGTTTTCTTATAAATGCTTAACCAAATTCATAGTTTTCAAACCAATAATGCAAATTAGATGATGAAAATGTAAAATCATCTCATACATCTCTAAAACCAACCTTACCAAGTTTTATGGGGAGTGGAAAATCCTAATGTCCCCTCCCCCCCCAACCCCGCCTTTGGATTCCCATGGTAACCTTTATACCACAACCTCCACTTATCAATAAAACCAAGAAAATTTAAAAAAAAATAACCTCTATTCTCTCAAATTTCCAGCATTGATGTTAGAGGTATCACCTCCACCATCACTTATAACAGATCTTCTAATCCTACCTTGTACCTAAAAACATTTGGAAACCTTTATAAATATTGGGTTAATATTAATACCTTCACTTCCACAAAAATATTGGCTAAAACACTCTTAAGAGATGCTTTAGATTGGTATAATCAATTAAAAACCCACTCTATGACTAGCCTAGAAGACTTGGTCAACTATCTAGTCCAAGAATTTTGAACTAGTGATCTTAAAAACAACTTAGCCCATTTTATAAATTATAAATAGTACAAAATTGATTCAACACAAGTTTTCATCAAATGATGGAAAATTTTGTTTAACAAATGTGAGCATAATATGGTAGATGATAACCTATTCCACCTATTTTCCAATACTCTCCACCATAAATTATAATATTGTATTAGGACCCTCTTTCCAAAAACTTTGGAATAAGCTCTTGACCAAGCCAAATGATAAGACTTCCTCATGCATAAATTTGAACCACCTCAACCTAATATACGCACTTTCATACTCATCAAAAATAAAAACCATCATGCAACCAATGATGGTGTTACCAACACTTATAACACCATACACACCATCCAAGCTATTACTCTAAGCAACACCATGGAGCATGCTCCTCTCCCTAACAAAAATTATAATCATACTCCCACATTTTCTCAACACAACCACACTAATATAAAATTTCAAAAATGTTTCTTAAGACCTCTACCATGAGATCTTGACCCCACTCGTCCTATGAAGTCATGGTATGATCCAAATAAATTATGTTGGTTTCATGTAAGCTAGGGCCATTCTCATGAGAATTGTAGACAACTAAGAAATATTACTATGTATCTTGGTCCTAGCTTTGACCATGAATCCCTTATCCAAAAATTTCAACAAGCTTATGACATAGCACTTAAAGCTCATGAAATACAAGATAAAAATAAAGCTTTAAACCAAGCTAATGCTCATTTATCTATCTACAAAGATCCCATTTCTAACCACTAAGACAACATTGAACAACCTATTCCTACTATTAACAACATTGAAAGTCTTATATACCTTAATGCTAATGAATAAAGTGTAGTTAATATGAATAATGTGAGAAGAGTGGTTTCTTTTATTGACTCAAATCTAGCACCTACACACCATACCTCTCAACCATTATGCATCATTCAAGACACTTCCCTATACCATCTCATAAAACTAGGGAAAGAGGAACTAATACCCATACAAGCACCACTTCCAATTATAAAAATTGATTATACCTCTCATTCCATTGATATAACTTCTAGCTTTCCCTCAACTTATCTACCACAAGACAACATACCTCAAAATTCCAATAGTATTTCTTCTACCCAACCACAAGAAATACCTCAACAACCATCATATCACCTAAAGTCAATCAACACACTTAAAACCAACCCAAATCAACAATACCCTATCAACACAATTTTTATGATACCTCCAACCTTCCTTTCCAGGATCTCTTACAACACTATGCATCTATATCTTATAATCCTCTCATGAGTTATGATGAATGGGACCTTATTGCATAACCTTCCCATATCCCATCTCAAATACCCTTGTTAGAGCCAATGAGAACTTCTCCAAACCATTGCAAATGCCTAATGAAATTATTGTTCAAAATGAACATCCCTTATCCTCTTCCTATAGGGTAAGAAGCTACCTTATCTAGATCCAAAGATAGTATACTTCAGCAATGTGAAGAGATGTCCATCCATGTTGATGAAATAGTGGACACTTCCCTCTCACTTAGTTATCTATTTATTCTATGATTCTTGATGAGATATTGCTTCATGTGAATGATCCTCCTTTATTCATTAGCATCCAAATAGGTGATAGACAAGTTAATTAATATTTAATTAATGAAGGTTTAGGCACTTGTGTTACCTCACTAAATTTATTAAAACTCTTAGATATTTCAAATATAACCTCAAATATGCACACAGTACATGTCAAGTCTATAATAGATTGCAAATGCCTCCTCTAGGATGTGTTTGGATTCCCATTATTGTTCCTCATGTCACCATTTATGTGAAAGTTATGAGATTTAACTTTACATTTTATTACAATATATTACTTGGTCAACCTTGGACTCATCATATGAGAGAAAGCACCTCATTCGCATGCCAATGTGTCAAATTTACTCATAAGGGTGTTATCTAAAATATTCAAGGGGACTTAAATCTTTAATATTTTGAACAATTATAATAACTTGGTGTATTAAAAATACCCACCCTTGAATCTTTACCTAGTGTTCCATTTTGAGAATCCTAACACTTCAACTATTTAGTTAACTCCACTCAAGGTTATAACAGTCATCCTAAATTTATTGGGAATATTCCACCTAACCTCTTAGACTTTGATGATGATGAGCCAAATGAGATAATCCTAAAAATCAAAACTTTTGATATTTCCCCTCACATCATTGCTCAGCTTCCTCATTCACTTTAACCTGAATCTCGTCAGCTACCTTTTGATGACATACTAATTACCTTAACGCAAACTTGACAATTTGTTCACCATGCTTCCTTGGATGATAAAATCATTCATACATGTACCATGAAATTGCATACTCCTTGTTATGATGATGGTTATTCTTTAGATGATCCATTTTTAGCTAGATTCATCCAAACTAGAAATGCTAAAATTATTAGATATTGCTCTTCTTTATTTCAATCTCTTCATTCTTCTTCTATCATTACTTATTTTATAGTACCTAATATTCATTCTTCCACTATTGTTCATAAGGTAGAGATGGAGCACTCACATTTTATGCCTCTAGTCAAAATAGATCATTTCAAGAATATACTCATAGATCATGCCATGATAGGACCTTATCATTTTACCAAATATCATGACCCTTACAATCTGATTCCTCTAGAGATGCTAGCCACTATGCTTAGACCTATTGCATAACTAGCCTTACCTACAAATGAGGCAATTCTAGTTTCCAATCCATTTCCCCCCTTCCTTGTTGATGGTCTTCTTCCATACCACAGTTTGATCCCTTACCCACACAATGGGTAGATAGCCTTATTTTGGTATTCATAGAGTTGTCAATCATTAGACCAAATATTTCCCTCTATATCAATAGCCCAGACTTCTCCTTCCACCCCTTCAACTATTAGACTCCCACAATATACTAATAGAGGTATTTGTTAATTTCATGGGATAAATAACCATTCTTATACCCACTATCAAAAACTTAGGTAATACATCGACACATTATGCCTAATCACTAACTAGTCCAAAAACAAGACCATACCTCTTCCCAAGATATTACTAGAGTATATCCCTAAACACAGGGAAGTAGATTATCTTTGGCACCAGTGTGATACACATCATACCAATTAATGTCAAGCACTCTAGTGGCATCTTCAAAATTTCCCACAAACGACACCAGCACCAGTTATTCCTTCTCCTATAGGTCACTCACATAAGAAGGCTCCTCTTTCTTAGTCAGTTTCACCTCCTCCTAGTTCTAAAAATACTATTACCATTGAGACACCCATTTCTTACATTTATTATCCCACATAGGAGATAACACATGAGCATTACTCTTCTCCTACACCTACCTTTTCAATTGAGATGATATGGAAGGAAGTTTTTCCATAACTTTTTGTGAAGATTGATGAGACTTTAGTTGGCATTATAATTCAGTTACATAGAGATTTTTTAGATGTTATGGATAACATTTACAGTCAAATATATCAATATTTTCGAACATGGAATGTTATTTTTTCACATTATTCTATTTTATGATTTGGATTAGATTTGTGATCCATTTATATATCTTATATCTTTGACTATGAGTCAAATATGATTTCACTTATCTATTTTGCATGCACTATTCTATTATGTTTTATGTGTTTTACATGGTTTCATTCTCTTTCACTTTTTATCATGGCTTATTCTCATTATTTTCATGAATGTAAATATATGTTCATGCTTTCACTTCTTTCATATAATGATTGTTATCTTTTACACTCAAATAAAGATAAATATTATTGTGACTTAGTTATACAACCCTAATTCCATTAGTATTTTATCTCTACCATATGACTAGTTAAAAAATAATACTTCTCATTGTAATAATACCATACACTAATCTAATTATATCTTCTTTCTTCCCTTATTTCCATTTCACATACTAAGCATACATAGAGTTGAAACTTGAGATTAAATACTAGTTCATAGGTAAGCTTAAGTTGATTAGTCAATCGTATCTATGGTTACATATATTCCTTTAATAAAAGTCTAAAGCTCATTTGTGTGTATCATTTTTATCACTCATGTTGGTTATTCCAAATCTGTATGGAGGAGGAATCACAAAATCCATAAAAAAAAGTTAAAAATCAAATCATTTAAACAAAAGACAATGATTCAAAACAAAACATACAATTAAAGAGTTCAATCAAACCAAAACATGTGATTTATTATCTTTAGCACATCTCCTATTCTTAATCAAAGCTATAACTCCATAGTTGGCCTCATGATAGAGTCTAGGTCCATTGGGGTGTGGTAGGCTAGTATATTGGGATAAGGGAACAAAAAAAACTATAAATGCTACCTACTTTCTTACATAAATAACCAATCTTTATAGTAGACTGATGACTCTGTAAGAGGTCCTGAGGAATGGGAAAATGTTATGGGAAGGTAGGTTTGTGTTATTTTCTACATTCATACAACCTTAATGGGTTGATATTAGTATCTCACCTATTTTCCTATACAACTTTGTGCTTATTGTGAGAAGGTATCCTTTGTATTTTGATGGTCACTAGACTCTTAGTGCCTTTCCTTCTTGCCTAGTATGCCTCATGTTTACTAATTTTTTCTCAAAATGACTATGTCATGATTTCTACATTCCCTATTTCATTACAAAAATCCTAATATTCTCCTTGAGGTCTATTTTTTTGTTAACTCATCATACCCCTAGGGCTTCCCATTATGAGTTACTGTGTAAGACCATGGATAGGACCAGGGTCTCCTCACAAATTATCATAGTAAAACATTTTCTTATTTTCCCCCTTATTATCATTCACCTCATTGGTTTTCACCTTATGAGTTACAATGTAATACCATGGATATGATCAGAATCTCCTTACAAATTACCAGATTAACACATTTAGAAAAATTATTTCCACTTTTATTTTGTCATTATTGGTGTTCCCTTTGTGAGTTGCAGTGTAAAAGATAGGACCAGGCCCTCCTCACAAAATATCCCAATAAATAGTTCATACTATAACCAAGTCATAAAAAAATTACATGCTTAAATTTTGAGATAATTTGTGTTACATTATGATTTACAAATCATTGACATACTTTCCATCTTGATTTAGTATGTTTTATGTTTATTTCATAAACACTTCACTTTTATCTTCTTATTTTTTGATTATGTGTACGTTTACAACCATTTTATGAAATTACTCATACTTCCCATATTGATTTAGTATGATTAATTTTATTTATACTTACATTTTTTTTTCATACTTCCCATCTTAATCTAATATGATTGATTAAATTTATTTTTTGTTTGTTTTTATACCATGGGTTTTCACATATTTTTCCATTTTATCAAAAAAAATCATACTTCCCAACTTGATATAATATAACCTTTATTTGTTTAAATTTGGTGAAAATATTTTTACATGGTTTTAAAACATTTTGTACCTTTTACTTTACCACTTTGGTTTCTTATATTTATTCATCTTTTGTTTTACACATTTCCCAGCATAATATAATGTGCATTTCATTTGTTTTGATTATTTATATACTTTTCCAAATATTTTTGTATTTTATTTTTAACCATGAATGTGTGTCACATAATTATATAAAATAAAGTGTACATCACATATTTCTTATAACATATACAATGAAAGTAAAATAAATGTGCTAGAAAGGAAATATCCATACACCCATCCATAGATAAATAAAAATCATAGACCAACAAATATCCATATCAATATATATACCATGAGTTTTATATAATAAAAATACAAAATACAATAGCTACAACTCTAAGTCTATGCTCCATCATGACTATCATGTGGTCGAGCCACACTACCCATGGATGCCTATGACTGACCCATATAAATAGTGCATTGTAATGAGGTAGTCTAGGATAGCAAACCATCGATATAAACTTGTAGATTGGCTACATGAACATGAAAGAATCTAAGTGCTATGGTGGTCACCATATGAGTAACTCTCTCCTATTCTAATGCTTTCTAAGCTTGATCCTCTCCTTTTCCTACCCCTGTAGGTGGCTATGAGCCATCTCCTCACACCTTCAACTATCGAGCAATCTCCCCCACCAATCTAAACTAGTTAGCATAAGCTAGTGTAGATAGTACCATAGGACCAACTAAGGTGGATGGCTCATAATGTGATAACACTTCATGCGAAATATCATGGTGTGCAACCACAATCATGGCTCTTCATATGATCTCTTTTTTTATAGTACCTACAAAACAAAAACCAAATGTATACATTAGATTTCATGTATGTATGTATATGTATATATATATATATATATATATATATATATATATATATATATATATATATATATATATCTCAAACCATCTATCTATCACTAAATACATAAACGATAATGCAACTAGTGATCTATGTCAAAAACTTAATAAATCAAAACATTAATCACCAATGTCAGTATATATATCAAACCATTTATCTATCACTAAATACATAAACAATAATGCAACTAGTGATCTATGTCAAAAACTTAATAAATTAAAACATTACTCACTAATGTCAGTATTTAGCAATACTCACATTGGTGAGTAATGTTTTAATTTATTAAGTTTTTGACATAGATCACTAGTTGCATTATTGTTTATGTATTTAGTGATAGAATATATATAACCATCTATATATCACTAAATACATAAATAATAATGCAACTAGTGATCTATGTCAAAAACTTAATAAATCAAAACATTACTCACCAATGTTAGTATTGCTAAACACAATCTTCTCATCTACTCTCCCGTTGAGCACCTCCTCTATTGGCTACCTCTACACAAGTGAAAAAATAGGAGTTACCACCCAAGCCCATCATAGTCCCCTCCTCAATGGCCTCTCTATTGACTAGTTATGTCTCATAGTCACTATAGGATCACCATGTATGAGTGCTCTTGTATGTTTCCCCTCTCATTAATGGTGCCTCTATCTATAATGAGCTTGAGGCAACCATTTCACCCCTAATGTGGATACACTCTTTCATCTCCACCTATAACATTGACATCCATAACATTTTTAGCACCAAGCCTTACCACCTCCTACTATTGTGCTTACCCTATCCATGGTCTCACTTTTTAAAGCCTAATCATAGGTATCTTGGCTGACACCACTACACCTCTTCTCCCTCTTATCTCTCTAGCATGTTGTTCCTATTACATAGTTACTACTAGAGGGTCCATTGGATGTGGTAGGCCTAGCTACCCAAGTACATGAGCTATTAGATATCTCCACCCATGACATATAGTGTTCTGTGATCTAAATGTATGCCAAACTGGTAACAATAGTCACCCAAGTTATCCATATGGAAATAATGTTAGTATAAGGCTACCACACTCTCTAATCTCATGTAATAGTCTATAAAGCTAAAACATGGAGCATGACATGCACTACAAGATCTTACCTCCATCTAAAAACTCAAGGTAACCTATCATCGATCACATGGGGTAACCAAACTAGTTGATACATAAGTAATTTATCATAGATCTAAGAACTCAACAAAATGATGGTTCCCATCATCTTATACCCTCGAGTTAGCATCCCATACATATTATGCATGAGTTATACCCAAATAACATAGCCAAGATTATATCATGCACCCTACTCTAGGATGGACTAACATAATCCTACTAGTTATAATGATACCTTCCCATCCAAATTATGACATAACACTCATGTTGTCACAAGTCCTATCAAGGCCTTATGGATATATGAAATGGCTGAGATATAAATGTTGAACAAACTCACATGTAAAATAAGATAAATATATTTTAATCCTATCACCTAATAGGCTAGGGATTGCCTCTCATCCTCCATCTCTGGCGCATCACATATAATCAGAGTACTGACAATAAGAATTCAAAATAAGGCATGGACATCTTTTAAAGTGATGCCCACATCTATCATGTCCCCCTTCACCTCCCATCAAAAAGTGTTGGTTAGTTACTCCCAAGCATCTAGGAACATGATGACTAGATCAACACTAAGTGGGATCTTCCTCATCTCCATGATGCCTCTAAATCCCAAGGAAGCTAGCTAAGCTTTATCCACATTTGATAGTTACTCCAACAAATCTGGTAGCTAAGATGTATCCACTAGTCATCAAAATCTTTGTTTCCTCTAGAAAATATCAAACAATAGAGAGAGTGTATTAGATCTCAATGTCATAATTGTTGGACATTTTGGCCCACATACCAAGATTATGTCTAAATAGACCAGGTTATTAATAGATGAGCAAATAGATAAGGTTTTGAATGAAAGTAGTCTAGGATCTTAATTTGCTCACAAGGATTTTAAGACACTTTGGATTCACTTAAAGTGTAAATTGCCATTTGCTAAAGATAAGACTAGATTTACATAGCCACAAGGGATGCCAAGAATTCTTGGAATGGATTAGAAGTACATGGGATCCATTTGGTTCTTCATTGTGTTTATTGAGACACTTGGGCCTAGTAACAAAATTTTTGAGTACGCACTTTGTTGATATCACCATTACCACATGTGGATGAATCAGAGAGAATTGGTCATATGGGTTTGTTCACATCTATGCCTAGATCATATGTGAAAAGTTATAGGTCCTTTGTTAAAGCACATCAAAAGTTACAAAGGTCTAAATATGGCTCCTCAATCATTTTCTATGTGTTTTCCCATTCTTATCCATTTTCAAGAGGTTCCAACAGAGCTGAGTGAGCATATTCATAAAGTTATATCTTACATGTGAGGTAGTTTCAAGGTAAAATGGTCATATAGGTTTGTTTAAATTTGTGTTGAGAACGTAGGTGCTAAGTCCCAAGTCCTCTATTGAAGCACAAATGGATTTATGCATGTGCAAAATTGTCTCCTCAATTATATTTCACTAAGTTTTCCATACTTAGCCAAATGATCTCAACCATTTCCAAGACGTCATGTAGGAGAAAATATAGTCCAACCAACTTGATCATTTAATATCTTCAACTGAAAAGCTCTCAGGACTAGCAGATCAAATGGGTTTGTTCTTTTTGGCCTCAAGAACATCTCTCAAAAGTTTGGTCACTTCATGATGTTTTCTCTACAAGTTATAAACCTTCAAAAATAGACCTACAACATAATATGTTCGTGTAA
Source organism: Torreya grandis (assembly GCA_037957365.1). Lineage (NCBI taxonomy): Eukaryota > Viridiplantae > Streptophyta > Pinopsida > Cupressales > Taxaceae > Torreya > Torreya grandis. Next base: position 83,353 of record JARHVA010003626.1, on the reverse strand, counting down.
ATATAAAAATAGATCTTGGAAAAAAATCCATATGTGATTAAATTTGATGGTCTGTGAGACATCAATTATATTCTGTAGGATGCTAAATGATGGTCGATAGGATGTCAGCTTTAAGAAAAAGTAAGACAAATCCTATTGAGATTAAATTTTATGGTTGTGAAACCATAAATGATGGTCACATGAATGTCATCTGATCAGAGTAAGGACATCAATTTTAAGATCATAAACTAGTCATTAAATTTCAAATAGAGGGTCCTAGTTGATCTAACAGTCCACGTTCGATCATATACTCAGATCTAATGATGAGTGGAGGTAAAAGGGTCAGTGAATATCAATAGAGAATGTGCACATGACAAGTGTCAAGGATGTTTTATGGTTCTTGGGCATTTGTACTAATTGAAATCAATGAATTGAAATGAGTCGATGTGTTAATGAGCTAAGTTAGATTTTTACAACCAATTAAAGCAAAGACAAACACAAGATTCTATATGGAGGTTGAGAGGTTATTTCTGACCATGGATAATAGGGTTTTGTAGGATCATATTGATGCCATTGAATCTATTTCAAATGCCATAGGGTGGTCAATATAATGTAATCAAACATGGAGAACATAAAGGGATCACCCATGTGGCTAAATATGGACCTCTAGCTCATGGGTTTGCATCATAAAGGGATCTTATTCTGATTGTGTTTTCCATTTCTAGATGGAAGGAGATATATTTTTAAAGGGTATGATGAAGGCAAGTAAGTGGACCCCAATAGATTATCCCTAGGATCAACTACATAAAATTGACCTCTCTCTCCACTATACACACCACAATAACTAGTTAAAATCACTTTACAACAAGACATGATGCTAAATGATAGATCTGAGTATTTTAACTACACTAATACGTAGACCCAACTAAAAAAAATTTAATCCCACCATATTAGTTACCATAGAGAATCACAAAGAGTATAATGTCATGATGTAATAGATTGGAGTTACCTGGATGAATTAGGAAGGATTTGAGTGAGCTTGATTTGTGGAGGAAGTTGTAATAGCTTTTCAAATGGGTTTGAGCTCATTTGATTCAATTTTAATCTCCAAAAATCCCTCTCTCTTGCTTCCCTTTTGCTATAAATATAGCCTCTGATCTATTATTCTAGATCCCTCTATTGTGCATGACTAGACTCTACCAATATTGAGACTTTTAACCTCTTTAGATAAATAAGATAACTATTTTTAGATTTCATGATATTAGATTAGTGTGTTCATGTCAGTTTCATTTGTATAAGTGGTAGAACCTTCTCCCTTGCCAAGTCCTAATCTAACCTAGCTAGTATATTGTCTAGTTATGTAGGTCATGTTGAGTGTTCAATGTCATTTGATTAAATCTAATAGTAGACATATCGACTAGATTAGTGCCTTGAACTAGGCCTCTCCATCATCTCCCTTAGGTTATGCTCACTTGATGAACCTCTGCATAAAGTATTGATGTATGACAAGCATTTGGAGTCATAGATCCCATCATTTATTTCTATTTCACTAGTGTTTTAGAGGTTTAAATATGAGTGGATGGAAAATCTTCATGGTGCATCATCATAGATTAGAATAGGTTTTACTTTATGAAAATATCTTACCCCTTGTCATCCTAACCAATTTTACATTTTAGAAGCAAAGGTCCAAATTATGAAATCTAAGGAGCTATCCTCATAAAAAATCCTAGATGTTTGGCCTAGATATAGGAAAACCATAGCCTTAGACCATTCCCATATTAATCTAAGTATAGATAAAACTTAAACAAACCTAACCTCTATTGGGTGTTATTTGGATAGCTAATAGTTTATGCACACCCAGTGGAACCTCTTTCAAGTGCCTTGAAGCATACTATGAAGACATTAGAGGGAATTTGGAAGCTGAAGACATCATTAACATCATTTACAACATACCTTGATCAGAGTCAAGCATCTTTGGTAGGTTTGTAATTAACCTCAAATTTTAGAGATGCCGTTGGTTTCATGGTTGTAGATGTAAGAAGGCTTTGTCATGGTTTTGATTCAATTCACATATTACATAAAGAGCCATGGCATCCTATGAGGAATATTTCTACTCCCTACCACCATATCCACCCCCATATCCACCTTATCATAAACCAAATGACCCACATAATCCACATCCTCCATATTACCAAGACCATCCACCATAATTTTAGCCCCTTCCACCTCCATGGCAATCTCCTCATCCTCATGACTAGTCCTATTATAAAAATTTTACCCCTTGCAATCCACCTGCACCAAACACTAACTATATGCATTCAAAAATTAAGAGATTAAGAAAAGAAAGAGATAGGTTGTAGGAGAAGATTAGATATCAAAAAAAGGGAGAATGCCAAACTCTTATCCCTCACCAAAATACTCTTGAAAACTAGTCATAGTCAGCTAAATTGGTCACCCTTTCTTGCCTCCTTGGTCATAAGATATTTTTTGGTCCATAATTATTCACTTAATGACAAGACAAATGTCTCCATTATTCCTAAAATAGTACCAAATACCTTGAATCTAAGGTATGAACCTATACCTGACATTGATTTACAATGGAATGGGTCTCCCATGAAATTATTTGGCATTGTTAGAAACCTTAAACTCACATTTCATGCCTACCCTAAACTTTCAGTTGTACAAGACCTTATTATAGTATTTTTTTGCCTCATTTTACCTTGTTTTTGGGTAATGAATTTATAACTAAGGTTAGAGGGTACTTTTTCAAAGACTTGTCTCATATCGTGTGCAATCTTGAACATGGTGTGGAGGTGAAAATGAAGTCTAAGTCACTCTCTAAGTTTCACATTCAGCCTCTTCCCCCAACCACCTGAAAGGTATATTGTCTTCACCTTCCTTCTCCAAAGCAACCCACTTGTGCTCAAGATCTTATACCTACCAAAGAACTTGAGGTGATACCCATATATAATCCTTCATGGGCCATGGACCCTAATTTCATCATGCCCACCCTTGACAAGGATGATAAGAAAGGAAAATTTGGTGTAAAATTTGTTATTGGTCTTTCATATATTGTTACTCAAACACCTTTTACCCCTTTCACATCTCTCCTCAATCCTAAGATCTTTCAAAAATATCATTTAAGATCCCTAGTTAGAAAAATACCCTTGCCATCATCAATCAACCTAATATTATCTATTGCCAACCCACCCTCTCTGCTCTTGAAAAGAAATCAAGTACACCAAAATCAGAATTGGATCATTCAAATATAATGGATAAAGTATCCAAGTTGGCAGAGGAAGGGTCAGTCATTTAGGATATTGATAGTAATATAATAGTAGTTGAGTGTCAAGATCACCTTGGAGAGGACACTTCTAGTGTCTATAAAGAAGAGATTTAGATTGGAACCCCCGTGCACTTTAATAGATTAGAAGATAAGCATGAGTAAAAATTGGGCGATAAAGGGGAGATATAATGTCTTAATGATGCAACTAAAGCAAGTGAAACACAAGCTAATCTTTTCCTAAGAGATCAATTATATGGTAGAATTAATTATAATTCTATTGATATTGAATTCAAGAATCCATTGGAAGACTAGTGGTAACACTTGTGTTTGGAATTCTTGGGTGAGATTGAGCAATTAAGTGTGGTAGATTTGAGTAATAAAGTTGAACAATGGGCTAACATGTTAGATAAAGAAATTAGTGCAACTTTAGAAGTGCCAATTCAAGAAGATATTTTTTCTTGAATAGACTAATGATTTATCCCCCCTCTCTATTTATGAAGAGGGTGAGCAAATCTCAGTTGATCAAGAGCCTTGTGATGACATTGTCCCAAAAAAAGAGGTAGGTAATTAGCTTAATGTCTTGCAAGTAGATGATAGAATTATAAAAGTGTCTTTTGGTTTGTAAATTGACCAAGATGAGATGTTGTTTTGGGAAGACATAGAGGACTTCTACCTAAACTTAGATTCCTCACCACTTCATCAACCAAAGCCCGAAGAAAAAGATATCATCAAAGATGTTGTGATAATTGACCACTTGAAGTCCAAGGAATATAATCAATTGCATCCATTGATTAAAGAGGAGATGAAGCTCATGATGCAATGTATAAATATTTGGGAGGAGTATGATTGGATTCTTGACCCCCACACTCAACCCATGCACATAGAGTTGAATTCAGATGGTCATTTCACTCTTCTAAATGACTAAGAGAATGTTAGTTATAGATGGGGATTGTCACACATTGGCTAAAGTCTATTTGTAGACAAATCATCATATAACAGCTCTACATTAGGGTGCCATAATGATTAGAGGACATTCCCATTTGACCCTGGGGGAATGAAGCCAATATAGGAAAGTTTTATAGTAGTTAGTTTTTTCTTCCATATAAGTGATTTGCATAGGCTTTTAGGTTGTTTTAGTTTTTTCCTTTGTTTATTATTAGTTTTTAGGTGTGTTCTTAGTGTTGGGTTTGTTTTCTTTCCCCTTTTGTGTGTGTTTTGTTTGTGTTGTAAGCCTCTAAGATGTCAAGAGTAAATTTTGGTCTAGAGAGCCTTTGTCTCATGCCGCTTTGTTGAGTCACCTTGTCATAAAAGTGTTTGGATTCCATGACCAGCTAGCTAGTCAAACTAGTTGATTCACCAAAAATGCTAGCCATTTTGGCCCACATACCAAGCTTATGTCTAGATAGACCAGGTTGTTAATGGATGAGTAGATAGACAAGGTTCTGAATAGAATAAGTAGTCCAGGATCTCAATTTTCTCATGAGGATTTTAACACACTTTGGGTTCACTTAAATTGTAAATTTGCTTTTAATAAGGATAGGACCAGATTTGCATAGCCTCAAGGGATGCCAAGAATGCTTGGAATGGCTTAGAAGTGCATGGGATCCATTTGGTTCTTCATTGTGTTCATTGAAACACTTGGGCCTAGTAAAAAAAATTCTAAGTAGGCACTTTGTTGACATCACCATTGCCACATGTGGATGAGTTAGAGAGAATTGGTCATATGGGTTTGTTCATATTTGTGCCTAGATCATATGCACCAATTTCTAGGTCCTCTTCTAAAGTGCATCAAAAGTTACAAAGGTCAAAATTTTTCTCCTTAGTCACTTTCTACATGTTTTCCCATAAACATTTTTAAAAGATTTCAAAAGAGTTGAGTGATCATCTTCACAAATATATATCTCACATGTGTGGAAGTTATAAAAGAAAATGGTCATATGGGTTTGCTCACATTTATGTTGAGAATGTACACACTATGTCCGAAATCCTCCACCAAAGTGTAAATGGAGTTATGAATGTGAAAAGTTAGCTCTTTAGTTAGATTTTGCTAAGTTTTCCATACTTAGCCAAATGAGCTCAAGTGTCACCAAGATATCACATAGGAGAAGATATGGAATAGCTAGATTGAACATTTATTATCTTCACTTGGAAATATCCTAAAACTAGTAGATCAAACGTTTTGTTCTTTTTTCCCTCACTAACATCTCCTAGAAGTTTAGTCATTCCATGACTTTTGCTCTTCAAGTTATAAACCTTTAAAAATGGACCTGGAATATAAGATGTTCACACTAATTTCAAAATAGATCTCAGGAAATAATCCATATGTGATTAAATTTGGTGGTTTTTGGGACATCTATTACATTCTATGGGATGCCAAATGATAGTCAATATGATGTCAAATTTAAGACAGAGCAAGACAAATCTTATTGAGATTAATTTGATGGTTGTATGACCATCAATGATGGTCATACAAACATCATTTCATGGGAGTGAGGACATCAATTTTAAGATCATAAACTAACTATTAGCTTTCAAATAGTGGGTCCTAGTTGATCTAATGGTCCACATTTGATTGTACACTCAGATCTAACATTGGGTGGAGGTCAAAGGGTCAATGAATCTCAAGAGTGAATATGGGCATGACAATTGTCAAGGATGAATTAAATTAGTAGAGGATACATGGTTCTCATTAATTTTTACCAATAAAAATCAATGGAGTGAAATGAGTCAATGTGTCAATTAGCTGAGTTAGATTTTGATAACCAATTAAAGCAAAGGTGAACCCAATATTCTCGATAGAGGTTGAGAGTCTATTTTTGACCATGGATAATAGGGTTTTATAGGGTCATATTGATGTCATTGAAGCTAGTTAAAATGTCATAGAATGGTCAATCTGATGCATTCAAACATGGAGAACATAAAGAGACCACCCATATAGCTAAATATGGACCTCTAGTTCATGGATTTGCATCATAAAGGGATCTTACTCTAATTGTGTTCACCATTTTTAGATGGAAGGATCTAGCTTTTCAAATGGTGCCATGAAGGCAAACAAGTGGACCCCAAAAGATAATCCCCAATATCAAATGCATGAAGGTGACATCTCTATCCACTATGCATACCATGACAATTAGTTAGAAGAAGTTTTCAATAGGACATGATTTTAAATGATGGATCTGAATGTTGTAGCTGCACTAATACCTAGACCCATTTGGAAATAACTTGATCCCACCATTATAGCCACCATGGTGCATCACAAAGAGAATAATGTAATGATGTAACAAACTTGACTGAATTGGATCAATCAAGAAGGGTTTGAGTGAGCTTGATTTGTGGAGGTAGTTGTAATAGCTTTTCAAATGGGTTTGATCTTATTTGATTCCCTTTTGAGTGCCAAAACTCCCTCTCTCTTGCATTCCCTTCTGTTATAGATATAGCCTTTGAGCTACTTTTTTAGATCCCTCTCTTGGGCATGACTAGACTCTACCAAGATTTAGCCTTGTAAGCTCTTGAGATAAACAAGATGACTATTTTCAGATTTCATGATATTAGCCTAGTGTCCATGTTAGTTTGATTTGTATAAGTGGTAGAGCCTTATCCCTTGCCAATTATTGATCTCACCTAGTTGGTAGATTGTCTAGTTATGTCGGTCATGTTGAGTATTCAATTTCATTTTATTGAAGCCAATAGTGGACATATCAACTAGATTAGTGCCTTAAACTAGGCCTCTCCATCATCTCCCTTAGGTTGTTCTCACTTAATGAACCTCTATATGAAGTATTGATGCATGACACACATTTAGAATCATATCTCTTGTCAATTATTTCTATTTCACTAGTGTTTTAGAGGCCCAAATATGAGTGTATGGATAATCTTCATGGTGCATCACCATATGTTAGAATAGGTTTTACTTTATGCAAATCTCTTGCCCCTTTTCATCACAACCAGTTTTAGGTTTTATAAGTAAAGGTCCAAATTATGAAATTTGAGGATCTAACCTCATAAAAAATCCTTTAGGTCTGGTCTAGATATTGGAATCCCGTAACCTTAGACCATTCCCATATTAGTCCAGGTATGGTTTAGACTTGAACAAACCTAACCTCTATTGGGTGTTATCTAGATAGCTAATAATAATAATAATAATAATAATAATAATAATAATAATAATAATAATAAATATTCTCAAAATATTAAAAATTAACTACTTAATTAGATTGTTTGTCTTATTTTACCCTTTTCCTACATAGTCAGCCCATTCCTACATACACAATCAGCCTGTTCGATACTAACTCTTTTTCTTAACTTTATTTTCCCATAACTTTATTTCTACTAACTCTTTTTCTTAACCAAAATATGTTCTAGAATTTTGAGGTCATAGATAATTTTACCACATATTACATGTATACTTTGAAAAAAATTCAAATTTTCACTTATTTTATAGGTTTGCCTAATATTCCCTACATTGAAAGACTTCACTTTTTTATCACTTCCCTCCTCTTCTAAAATAATAAGGTAAGTAAAGTTATGTATTTTTCAATTATTTCCCTTCATTTATCTTATCCACTTCTTACTATAATTTACTTAGCTCAGCATTGTGTGTTACTATGTTCTTTTCCTAAAACACCATCCCCCGTTATAACTATATGACACGTGATGAGCTTTAAGTGAGGAATATGTATACACATAATATTTTTAAACTTTATAAATTACTAATGCTTTCTCTCTTTTAGGAACCCATGAAGTCTCAATCTCTCTAAGTGCATGCCTTAAAGGGTGCACTAAAAAAGTGGTAGGCAGACCATTAATGCTTCGTAAGATTGTTGTTCCCTATACCACCACTTGAAACCAACACAAAATTATTATATATATTTACCTAAACTTTGACACCTCCCTTACACATTGATCTAATAAATTCACCCCCTCAATCAGCCCCTACCTAAGCTACAACCTCTTTTTGTCATTTACCAAACAAAGTCAGCCTAGGCCAACCCTATCCTTAAAATAAAAGCACATTATGTGATTAGGTTAGCCTTAGTTGACCTATTTTAAGACCTAACTACTTTATTTATTAAATAACAATGTAGATTGGGCCAACTTTTTTAGCTAAAATTTTGGTAGAGTTTAGGGTTAGATCTAGCTATATAAACACATCTTTTTTTCTTTTTCATAGAGAGATATAGAGTTAATCATTTTTTTGCACATCTACTTATCCACCATTCTATTTGAGGATCCATTATTTAAGATTTCATACTACACTTGGAGAGAATAATATTGTCTTGTGGGAGAAGTTTTTTGGATGCATAGGATAAGTCGTGTAGCCTAGAGATGGCATATATTTTTCACTCTTACAAACGACAACAATCTCTTGTAAAACACCTTGGCCAAGGGAGAGATTGACGCTCAATGGGTTCACTTCAAGGTAAGTTTTCCTAACTCTTACTCCACTTTATTAAAGTAGATAGATTTGTATTTATTATCTCATGAATATGTTTCTCTCTCCATACATTAGGATTACCTCTATATTTATTTGAGTAGAGTTCTTCTATGCATGTCTATTTTTATGTTTATTACCCCCATTTTGTGCCACATGCTTTGGTGAGCACTAGATTAGTTTTAAATTTACTTTATCATTTATTTTTATAAGAAAACATAGTACCTAACTAGGGTTATTGTGTGGTATTACTTGAATATATGATTTAGAACCCTCTCTATTGATATTATGTGATAAGAGACCCCTTAGTTAGGTCTAAAGGATCCATATTAGTCATGACCTCAATTATCTAAATGTACCAACAAGTGGAAGGGATAATATGATTTATCTTCTTTGAGCTAGGATTGATTTGTATATTGGCTTCACTTTCCCTTATATACATGGAACACAAACTCATGGAGTGGTCTTTGAGGTCAGATCAACTTCACTTGAGCCCAATAATCCCTATTTTATAAGGTGGCATGCCATAATTAATGGATCTAGGGTTTTGAGTAAAAGACTGATATTAATAACCTGTGCATGTGATTCAAACAAAGAATCCAGAAGGTGACAATGAACCCTAACAAGAATAGGTGGAATTTACAAAAAAGAGTCACTTTTTGTACATGACACTATTGTTGTTTGCATAACATGCTTCATTTTAACTGAAGATGAGGACCCTCTTTTTTGTCTAATATTTATCAATTGGAAAATTTTGGTTGCTTGATTGTTTGAGCCCTTTATTACATTTGCATAAGTCTAAATATCTTGAAATTTTCAAAATTACATTTTAAAAATGCTTGTAAAATCCCCTGGTAGAGAAAATCTGACTTAGACTTATGTAAAGTATCTAATTTTTCAAGAGTCTTCTACAGTCTTTCCCTTAGTAATCTAGCCCATTTTTTCTTTAGTTTACTGAGAATTGGATATGTGTTTATGCTTGTTTCAATTTTAACTTAATCATTTTCAATAAATGGTCTTAATCAAGAAAAGGTTATTGTAAAAAGAGGTTACTTTATTCCACTAAATTGCACCCTTTTTGACCCATTTATGCTTCAAACTTCTCTAAATTGGCTAAATGTTTGCTTATGTTCAAATTTTTCCTCAGTCAATTTTATAAAAAATAGTTAAAATATGTTTTGAAAATGGATTTGAATTCATTTAAAGTGGCTTTATCTTTACTAAGTTTATCTACCTTATTTTTTTTATTTTGAAAACTTAGTTGTTTTGATTTGAATTTATTAGTCATTGGCTTTTAAAATTGAAAATGTTGACTATGTTCCTTTTATTTACTACCCATAAGTGCCCAATGCGTTTTGCATATCCACGTGATGATCTTTCATTGATCTTGGTGGCCCTGACCCATTTGTAAAATCTTCTTCACAACTTATCTAATTATTTAAAAGTTTTCCAAAGCCATGTGATGTCTTGTAGTTTAAATTGACTTGAGAGCCTCCAACTCTCTAGATCGTCAAGATGTTGCCACATGGAATTATCTTGGTTACCCACTAGCCCAGGTGATTATATACATTAAAAAATCCTTCAAGTGAGCTATTGAGTAGGATGCTACCAAGTGGCAAGATCTTGGTAGTTTGGTACCCCAAGTAGTCCATGCAATCTCAAAACACATCATATCCCCAGGTGAATGTGATGATACTATGTGGTGAAATACCATTTCACTATGGCCAAAATAATTAGCACATATCAATCCCTAGTTGATTATTAGAAGAATGTGGAGTATTTACATGGCATGACCCTACCAATAGAGAACACACTAGGAATGACATCAGTAACACATTAGCTTAAATTTGATGGCCCATCTGGCCATCAAAACTATCAAAGCCTGTAAAGCACTACTCTTAAGTCTGAGAGCATAGGCTGAGAATAATTAATTTCTCACCAATGTAATATATGGATGAATTGAATGTGTAATTTAATTTTAAAATGGATAGAGTATTTAGTAATAGTGTGGTAAACACTTTCTCATTATGGTAAGGACATAATAGACCAGAGTATTATCTTGAGTAAGCATGAGGATTTGGTTATAATTGCAAAGAGCATGTCAGGAATCTAGAACAAAAAAATGCTCTAATTCCACTGTCAGGATTAGGAAGCACAATTGATTACCATGTACAAGCAACTAAATGCGGAATTTAACCAGAAGTAACAAGTAACTAGAATAAAAAACAACACAGAATATGAGAGACAATACCCAATTGTATTAATACTCTTCCAAAAAGAAATTACAATGAAGAGACGCCACACTCTTCCACACCTTACAGGCTTCCCACACCAAGTGTACAGTAATTCACTTTCAAGAGCTCACTCTCTCAATTATAGTCCCAACAACAACTCAAGTACAGAGTTGATGTTCACCTCCAACCAGTTAATATCACTACTACTAGTACCACCAGTCAGTATCACTACTGCTAGTACACAAGTGTTCCATGCACTCCAAATCTGAGTACACACCATACTCTAAGTACACAACGTACTCCAAGTAGACCTCCCCTAATCTTGCTACCTATTGTGTTGCTGTCACCTTTGATCTTGCTACCCCGTAGATCTCTTTTGACCTCGCACACACACACACCTATAAATCAATGATCTTACTTACCATGTAGATCTCTCTACACCCTGAAGAACCCTTGTCCTTGCCTCACCAAGTCCTTATGATTCTCTAAATCAGTACCCCAGTGGATCTTCTACCTGATCTTGCAACAACCTATAGATCTACCTAATCATACACACTCGACACCCCTATGGAACTAGGAGGAACACACCTTGCTCTCTTCACTCTAAAGGAGCTAACCTTGCTCTTACTCAACTAGCACAAATTACAATATAGCCCATGAGTCTATTATATAGATCTCATGCAAACAATAATTAGACATCCAATTACAATAATTAGATCCACAGCTCCAAGACTAAAATTAGCCTTTAACATGTAAACAATTGGTTCATTAACAAACTGTCTGTGAAACTCATAGTTCTGAATCGTACAGGTGACCGATGTTGGTCCCTCTCTGCCTGGAGATGATCGATATCGACCGATCCCTAACCGATGTTGGCAGCTTCCTGTCTACACCTGACTGACGTCAATTGGCCTGACCGATGTTGATGATTGTGACACTCAAAAACCTCCTCCAATGTCTATATTAGTGAAGCTTTTAGCTCCACAACCTAACAATCTCCCACTTGGAGATAAAAATTTGCACTATACCTGTACCTGTACACCGTCTAATTTGTTTCCTAACTTGTATCCCTCTTCAAGCTCAATCTTGAAGACCAACCACCACACAACCTATGGTGCAACACCTATCATCCAAGTAACCTACCATATCTAAAGTGCCTGACCCTACATAGCATGAATCCCTACTGCTGGTCCCTCTCAGATACCTGAGAACCCACTAAACTGCTTTCCAGTGCTTCCTTCCCGAATTGACTACAAACTTTTTGATAGCACCCACTACTTGGGCAAACTCAGGGAGTACACATGTACTCAACCTCATCATGTGATTGGGGACCCTATTCTATGAACTATCCATCCATAGGTGCACTTGTCATTCTACATCCTTCACTACCTTCACACAGTCATCCTATGACAACATCAACTTGTGATCTTCCCTGTCTCTAAGATTACTCATGCCAAAGAATTTCACTCCTCCAAATTCTTCATGACACACCTCTGAACTAACTTTACCTTTAGCTCAAAAAAACCCTGTATGTGTAACCTTGCATCAAGAAAACACACAACATACAGTAACAGGATGATGTTGCAATCATCACCCACCTGGTAAAGAAACCACAGTACTTACAATGACATTGACTAAAGCCATGCTTTTTCATCCACCTATCAAATCTATACCACTATCTTAGAGCTTCCTCAAGACCATATGACTTGGCCTTCCGTCTCACGTATCCATTCTCTCTATTCTTTAACCAAGGAATCCATTCGTCTTTCAGTGCTTTCATCTCGACTGGCAACCCTACCAAATCTCCCATTTGGTTCTGCATCCTAGGAATCAAATTCCTCATTCATGCTATGCTCCCACTGTTTCTTGGATCCTTCCTACTCTACAGTGAGAAACAAGTATAAAGAAGAGGAATAACAATTTTGAGGCTTACTTACCCTTTTAGTCCTCCATATGGGTGTTTGAGACTCTTTGACAACTTGTTGTTCGCCCAAAATCTGTTCTAGTGACTGACCTCGGTCACCACATAGTCTGCATCTGACTGACGTTAATTCCATGTGACTATCTAGGTCGCTGATGCCGATTATCCTACTGACGTCAGTCGCCACCTAGCCGACACCACTAACTTTGCCTGTTTGCACATGACCGATGTCGGTGCCTATCTGTTTGATGTCAGTTACTCTTGACCGACGCTGGTACTTATGTTTTCCTATGAGTGATGAATTTTTACCCGTGAGCTTACTTTGAATCAAAACCCTGTCCAAACTACTTTCCTTAGAGATATCAAGTCCCATCCACTGATCTTTGTCCATCATCTCCTCCAAGAACACCAAGGCTTTCCAATTATTAAGTTTGTCAAATACATTAGACTTCCTTTTCTTGCAATAAACACAATCCTTTCTTGTATCATCCCACTGCTCACAGAAATATCATTCTTTGCTCTCCGACGTTGAACTCTTACCATTTGACTTAAGAACATCCATTCCCTTCTCACTTATGTGACCAAGCCTACAAAGCCACACCTATGCAACGAAAGTGGAATCAGTAATACAAGCAGGTAGATAAAGAGTACCTACTTTCTTACCACATGCTAATTCAAGTGCATCCGATGTGAGAGTTTTTGTGCATCTCTCATCACCCAACTTTCTTAAAGAAATTAGCCTGATCTTCAAGACTGGGACCTGCATGACCTTCTTCAACACCTGTGTGTTGGCCATCTACAATTTCAGCTTCATTTCCCCTTTGCCAAAACTTTGACAAGGCACACCAACCCCTAAATAAATCTTTTCAAAGTCTCCAAAGACCTTAACATGGAAAAATACTCTATTTTGGGCTGCATGGAAAGAGGCAATAGAATCTATAAAACAAGATTCTACTTTATCCAAGGAACATCCTACAACATCTGCTTCTTCAGTTCCTTCATGTTGATCTTCTACCAACCAACAATATTTCTTTTCCTGCTCTTTCTTTCCATAACACCGTAATTGACAATTCTTACTTTTAAATTCCTCCATTCTTAGTGTACTTTCCTCTGCCATTGCTATACTACCACTCAATCAGAAACCCCTGAGATTGATATTTAATCAAAACACAAATCTTCTCCTTGCAACCTTAGCTCTGATACCACTTGTCAAGAATCTAGAACAACAAACATGCTCTGATTCCACTATCAGGATTAGAAAGCACAATTGATTACCATATACAAGTAACTAAATGCAGAATTTAACTAGAAGTAATAAGTAACTAGAATCAAAAACAACACAGAATATGAGAGACAATACCCAATTTTATTAATACTCTTCCAGAAAGAAATTACAATGAAGAGACGCCACACTCTTCCACACCTTATAGGCTTCCCACACCAAGTGTATAGTAATTCACTTTCAAGAGCTCACTCTCTCAATTATGGTCCCAACAACAACTCAAGCACAGAGTTGTTGTTCACCTCTAACCAGTTAGTATCACTACTACCAGTACCACTAGTTAGTATCACTTCTGCCAGTACACAAGTGCTCCAGGCACTCCAAATCTGAGTACACACCGTACTCCAAGTACATAATGTACTCCAAGTAGACCTCCCCTGATCTTGCTACCTATTGTGTTTCTATCACCTTTGATCTTGCTACCCCGCAGATCTCTTTTGACCTTGCACACACACACACCTACAAATTAATGATCTTACTTACCATGTAGATCTCTCTACACCCTGAAGAACCCTTGTCCTTGCCTCACCAAGTCCTTATGATTCTCCAAACCAGTACCTTGATGGATCTTCTACTTGATCTTGCAACAACCTACAGATCTACCTAATCATACACACTCGGCACCCCTGTGGAACTAGGAGGAACATACCTTGCTCTCTTTACTCTGAAGGAGCTAACCTTGTTCTTACTCAACTAGCACAAATTACAATACAACCCATGAGTCTATTATATAGATCTCATGCAAACAATAATTAGACATCCAATTACAATAATTAGATCCGCAGCTCCAAGACTAAAATTAGCCTTTAACATGTAAATAACCAGTTCATTAACAAACTATTCATGAAACTCACAATTTTGAACTACACAGGCAATCGACATTGGTCCCTGTCTGCCTAGAGATGATCGACGTCGGCCGATCCCTGATCGATGTCAGTAGCTTCCTGTCTACACCTGACCAACATCGGTTAGCTTGATCGATGCCAGTGACTGTGACACTCAGCAACCTCCTCTAATGTCTGCATTAGTGAAGCTTTTAGCTCCACAACCTAATAGAGCATATCCTAGATTTAATCTTTTAGATGAAAAATAGAATTGATAACCACCAAAAATGGAATTAAACACAAAATCCATAAGGTAGTTACCAATGAAAAATGTCAAGATAATATCACCCAAAACTAATAGAGGTAGCCAAATCAAGTGTGAATTCAACTATTGAGACTTATGAAGAGCATGGCATGCACATTTATGAGAAGGTAGAAAGGCACTAATGATAAATACACCTTAAAGAAGAGCTTTCTCTATTGAAAGGATGTGTATGGATAATTATGAATGGTAGGTCCAAGGCATTTTCAACCACTTCTAGCTACATTTAGCTAAAAGAATTTAATTCTATGTTAATAGAACCAAGGTGTCTAACAGAAGTTATCCACTACATTTATGAATCTTGTAGACACTCAAAAATTGTACAATGCATTTTAGTCATCGAAGCACCCCATGACCCCATTTTATTACCTTGGACCATTTACTAACTTCAAAACCACTAAACATAAGTGAGTGACTAATCTTAGCCATTTTGACTATCTCCCTAACTATTGACGGTCGACCCTTGACTACTAACGATTGAACCTAACTATTGATAGTTACTTGAAATATTACATGACCAAAGGAACCAACTGTAGTTTAACTACAACTCACTCATTGATTACCTGCTATCTAAATTTAGTCTATTGTTCACATGATCAATGTGTAATTAGACTCTTTGGTAAACTATTTTTTAAACTCTTTGATTTTAACCTCCCTTTCCTCTATATTAAAATATTAAGAGAAGGTTTAAATCATCATCATTATGATCAATTAGGTAGGTTCAATAGGTTCTAACTCTCAAGAAAATCCAAAAGCTAAGTATCTATGTTTTCTATCAAAATTCAGTAATTAGTTCTATTTGTTTTATTGTGTGCATCTTTCCCCTTTATTTCTCTTTCACTTCACTTTCATGTGTTGGAGTTATGTAATTATAGAAACTTTACCTCCTACCCAAAAATACCCATAGCCTATTTCAATTACCCAAACACCCATTCCTTGAACCAGATACCTCTGAGTATCAATTCCTATCTCACCACCAACATCCAACCCAAACACCACACCTAGAACCTCTCTATAACTCCCCTCAATAGATTTATTTTTCCAAACTAGGTCCAATAATAACCATTGATGGTCTTACCTAACCATCGATAGCATTCCTTAACCACCAATGGTTAACAACCACCGATGATCACCTAACCATCAATGGTCATACCCAAACTACTGATGGCCACTGTGTGTCCATTTTCACAATATCAAGTGTATTTGACCTATCTACCTGTACCTAAATTTCATTTTCTAAGATTCTATTTTATCACAAAACTACAACTTATTTTTTGAATTGAGTTTGAGTAAATTAGTATTAGTATGCAATCATTTATTGCTATTTTATTCAAAATCACTTGTTTCTTTTCTAGCATTTATTGTATTTGATTTTAGTACATTTTTAATTTCATGTAAGCACCTATTTTCATCATAACAAAACTTAGGTTTTTCAGAAGTGTGGATTGATAGCCTCTAAACAAGCTTGTGCTTCTTGGTTCTAGCTCACACTAGGCAATCTACCCTACTATCTCACTAATAAACCATTCTCTTCTAGTGTTTTCTTATTTACAAGTCATCCTCCCCAAACAAATAGGAGTATCCATAATCATCTAGATTCATGCATGCAAAACACATCAAGTTGTACTAAAGATACCCTTCCTTCAAGTTTTACATCTTTCTTTCTAAATAAAATAAAGCAAAATTTTAGTGAAACATTCTAGCATGCCCAGTGTGACCCTTGAGCTTTTTATTGGGCTCGTAGCCATAGGACATTTAGTTGCATTAAATAAGATTTATGCATTGCATTGTTTTTTTGTAAATTAAATGTTCCTTATTTCCTTTCTTTCCTTACAAAACACAAGTTCTAGTTTCTTTTGCTTTCTTAGAAAAAAGTAAAAAATTGTCTTGTTTTGCTCTCACTTCTAAAAATCAAAAGCATTCATCCTAGGCTTAGGATTTGCATCATCATATCCCACATAGGTGCATCTTAGTTATTTTTTATTCATTTGAAAAGACACTGAAAGTTTTCCTTTGGAATAAAATTAACTTTTCATCCATTTTTTACTTATATTGATTAACTCACATAGCTTAATTTAATCAAGTAGATTAATCGTAGTCTCACTTGTCTCCACACACACAATACCAAACCACACATTCAATAAAACATAAAAACATTTGCATAAGGCCCGACTGGGATTTCATCACCTAGAAATCATCTTTCCTTGGCTATCCTACTTGTATTTCACCACTAAGGGGAGAACCAACTTAGTATGTTGGTTGAGTTTAATCTCTAGCAACTCAGTATAATCTAGCTAAGAACCTAACACCCATATCACTACAATATGTGAAGTGAGAGGGTAGGGCCCAATATCAAGCTAGTACTAAGTTATATTATATATCTTGAGAGCCTTTAACTACCTAAAACCATCCTTAGACCTCTCCTTCTAACACCCACTCTACAAGCCCAAGTTGGTCTTCTTAACTTATTTAAAATTGAGGCATAAGCCTAAAGAGAGATAATAAAGTATCTTAGGATTTTAACGCACTTTATTATATGCATTATTTTCCTTGAGGTCTTTTTATTTTGTTTGATTCTCTTTTGAGTTGTGAGATCACTTGTATCTTTCTTTCCCCTTCCTTGCATGGTTCTCACTAGACAACAACTAAGAAACTAAGCAAATTAGGATCCACCTCCCAACTACCTATCTTCCTCTTCTTCCTCATCCATGGAGTACCATTAAGAAGTGGAAAGTTCACCCTACCATCCTAGAAGTCCTAATATCCCTTGGATGGTTGCCCAAAGTGATATGGATTTTGCCACCTTTTTGGATAACAACCCCATAGCCCTCTAACATTACCTTAACACCATATCTCATTGTACCCCTACTTTGGTTCCACCTATTGATCCACCCTATGGTATGTCATCCCATCTTATGGATAGCACCTCTATTACCACCATTTCTACCCAACCCTTAGTCACCAAAGCACCTTATTCTACAAATAATCCCACCAATACCACCATCCAAACCCAACCCATCCAACTAACCAACACCTAAATGCCTTCCAGCCCAACCAATAACCCTTCTACTATAGGAGCAACCCAAAATTTAGGTACCTATACCCCACTTACCATTAGAATACATCCTACTAGTTTTGTCACCCTTCCTCTTATCTCCAATCCACCAACCTCCACTACATTCCAAAGCTTGGTGGTTTCTATACCTTCTACCCTTCCACCCATTAGTACCAAGGTCACCACCCATCCTCGACCTATAAACTTAATCATACCACCAACCCAACCCATGTAAATTCCCTAAAAAATTCCTATTACACCAAACCTAATATTTAGTCCTAACCCATAAGGGTATATAGCTCCAACTTCTACCCAACCTCCTATATCCACTTACCTATACATGGAATCCTCCCTACCACCCATGTCCACATATTAATATGTGGCAACCTCCTAACCTTCCACTACCTATCCACATATTTCACCTACCCAAACCCAACAGAATTTACCCTACAACTATGGGGGTGCACAACCATAAACATATCTAGTTAAGATGTTAATGGACAAGATTACCAATTTAGAGTCATTTATTTCTAGTTCCCATAACTTCTTATTATACAATCAAATTTACAAAGAACCAATTCATCCATCCATCCCAATCTAACCTTATCCTCCTCAATGGGAACTTCTAAAGTTTTCAAAAGTTCAAAGCAAGGAATATCTTTAGCAACATATTAGAGAATTTAGACACTCTTGCTATTTGATTGAATATTATGATGCTCTCCTTATTCATACCTTTCCTATATCCCTATCCAATTCGACATTAGATTAGTACAATGATATTACCAAGCATTCCCTCTTTTCTTTTTCCCAATTATCTCAAACCTTCTTAGATCATTTTTCCATAAATATATCTAAGAAAGTTTCCATTACCAATCTCTACTCCATTTGACAATTTGAGGATAAGTCAATTGCTAATTTCATGGCTTGTTGGAGAGGTTTGATAAACCAAATCTCTTCTTCTTTTTCCTAACCAAAGTTGATTGATCTTTTCTCTTGAGCTTGTGTCAAACATATTTCTTCCACTCTACAAGTTTAGACTCTCAAGACCTTTGATGAGGCTTTCACCATGGCACAAAAATTAGAGATTAGATCCATTGATGAGGGGAAGTTAAAATTGAGAAACAAGAATTCTAGTTTCAAGCTAAATGAAAATTCCTCCTCCAAAAACACTAATCATTCCAATACTAACACCAAAACTAAGGGAACTATGAATGTAATTGTCCTTAAAACCACCCCTCCTTCAGTTGTTAACTAACCCAACTCTTCTAATTCTTCCAACCATAATACCCAAAACCAAAATTGTAACAACTAAAAGTAATACACTCCACTAGGGGTGTTATATGCTTTAGTATTAGAAAAGTTATTTAAAGAAAACATCACGTAACTTCCTCTAATTAAATCCCCACAAGAAATTGATTCATATTGTCCTACAGTTGGTTAGTATAAGGAGAATGAATTGTGTGCAATCCATCATGTCATTGGACATGATGTAAGTAGGTGCAATACCTTCAAAATTATTATCCAAGGGTTGATCTACAAGGGGGAACATGTGCTATATGATCCCAATACACCCCAAAATCAGTCACTTGACATATTTAGAAAGGCCTTTTCCCAACCATGCACCTTTCATGAACATATAGCTAAATCCTTTCACAACCATGAGTTCCATACTATTACTGTGGTTCTTAGTGAACTCATTATTGAGGAAACCATTACCTAAAACACTTCTTCCCCTAAACTTATTGAGGTAGTGGATTCACCTTTTATTCCTTTAAGAACTAAAATAAAGGAAGCAACTATTCCCCTTTCTCCACTTATTGAGGTAGTGGAGCTACCAACCTCTCCTTTGAAAGACATACCAAAGGATAAAACCATGAACACCATACCTTTCTCTTCCATCATACAACAATCCACTCTTCCTTTGGAAAGCATTCCTAAGGAAGAGGTAGTGGAGTTACCGACCTCTCCTTTGGAAAACATACCAAAGGAGACAACCATTATCACCATAACTTTCTCTTCCATCATAGAGCAATCTACTCTTCCTTTGGAAAATACTCCTAAGGAAGAGGTAGTGGAGCTATAAACCTCTCCTTTGGAATACATACCAAAGGAGATAACCATTACCACCATAACTTTCTCTTCCATCATAGAGTAATCCACTCTTCCTTTGGAAAGTATTCCTAAGGAAGAGGTCACTTCATTTACCCCTCCTATGGAAGAATCACCTCCCCAAATATTAGAGTCTTTGATTGAGGAAAATGACAAGGTAAACGCTTCCCTCTCTCAACCCATGGGTTTTTCTTTTGAGACCAATATCAAAGGAACCAAACCCATCTATAAACCTTTTTCTAGACTGGTTCAAAACTTGGAGTACCTATCCCAACCCAACATAGATCATGCCACATTTTGGTACCATCTTGGGCTCCCCTATCCAACCAAGCAAGAACCCTCAACCATACCTTTGTCAACCCAACATTCCACTTCCATTAGTGAAACCATCATCACCCTAACAAAACCAATAAAAACCTCTACCTCTCAAACCATAGTTGAACCAACCAAACTAACTCCACCCAAAGTAACCCAAGCACCTTCTACCATCCCAACAAATCTTGTCAAGAACCTAGGCATGATCCCTACTTAGAGCCTCACTCACCCTCAGTTAAATTTGGATTTAACACCATCTAGCCCACCAAAGAAACCCTATGTTAAGCTAACTAAGAAAGTGGAGCCACCCATTTCTACCTTACCTTCCATTTTAGGACCACATCCTTCTTCCATCCTAGGACCTCATTCTTCCACTAAGAAGACATGTCTCTCAAAGACAACCCAAGCCCAACCTCCTCTTATAGCTACACTTCTACCTATTATTTCCATGCCTTCTACCTTCAAACCATCCACTACCAAACATTCTACTTCTAACCCTTCTATTTCCAAACTATCCACTACTAAGTATTCTATTTCTAAGCCTTCTAACTCCAAACCATTAACCCCTAACTAATCTACTCCAAAAACACCTGTCAAGAATATTCCACCACCCAAAACTCTTGTTATGAAGCCTACTAAGAAGGCTTCCACCCCAAAATTCAAAGCCAAAACCCCAACACCCTTATCACCTTTACTTGAGTCTTACTCAACCATCCTAAAAATATTATTACAAAATTGTTTCCTTACTTTACCTCCTATAAAACCATTTGACCCCCATAGTCCTAAGCCATTTTGGTTTAATGACAATCTAATTTTATCATACCATAGAATGCCAAGACACGATATGGAGAACTATAAATATCTCTAACTCCTAGTCCATTAGCTATGTGTTGATGATAACCAATTGTTATAAGATCCTCCCATGATCCCACCACCACTCCAAGAACCAAAAGCAACCACCCAACACTTGCCTACTCCCACACTCTCATCTAAGAGTGAGTAGGAACTAAATTAGTCCCCTAGCCCAACTCTTACCCAAATCTATACCATCCATGTGGTCACATGATCACAAGCCCAACAAAGGGATAAGGGGAAGGCGAGGGTATCCATTCCATAGATATACCCTTCTTCCACCACCCAATCACCCAACCAAACCCAAACACCCTCACCTTCACCCAAACCCAAGGTGTCCATCTTGGGTACCTCTTAATCCAACCCTTTTGAGTCAATCCAAAGAGTAGTTCTAAATCAACTTCACCAAAAACTGGTGAAGATGAGTATATATGAACTAATCAATACCTCACCCCATCAACACTAGGCAAAGATAAAAGCTTTTCAGTCCATAGAGGTTCAACCAAAAGATCCACAACCTCTAGAAAACTTTGTTGGATCCCTCCATCTTTCCACCCTTATTACCTATAAGGATTCAAAAATACCCTCCATTCATCCCTAAGATCTAGATCCTCCCCTCTTCATTACCAAATACATCAACCAAACCCAAATCAAGAGGTTTATAATTGATGGAGGAGCTATCATCAACATTATCTCCTCCCACGCATATGACCAGCTAAAATTTCTAGAGAACATTATGTCAAAAACCATAGTGATGATCTACTCCTTGAATGAAACTATGAAAACAACTCTAGGAACTATTATCCTCCACATTTATTTAGGAACTCATATGCTTACTAAGCTAACTCACATATTACTAAGCTTTTTTACATAATCAAAGGTGATTTCTATTACAATTTTCTACTTGGATGCCCTTGGATTAATTCCATGAATTGTGTGCCATCTACTCTACATCAGTGCATCAAATTTGAGCATAAGGGTCAAGTAGTTACCATACAAGCTGACCCAAGTCCTTTCACATCTTATAACATGATGTACTATCTAAATTATTTCTCCTCTTTCCATCTACCAAGTCTTTACCAACCAATGATGAATCCACCTATTTCACCAATGAAGCCTCAACTAGCTCATTCATCCCTTTTACCCAAATCCCCACAAAATACCCTTTAGAATCAACATTCCAATGTCTCTCACTTAGGGAGTATCACTTCTTGACCTTGGATGCCTTCCCTACTCCCTAGGAGTATGGGAACCTTCACCAAAACCCTAGTTATGATCCTAATATTAAAACCATTACTCCTTTTGTCCCCATTAATCTTGTTTATGGGTGACTTGATCAACTTCTTTCCACCACCTCTAACTCATCTTCTACTCGATCATTCACCTCTACTTTCTCCTATCTAGATAAATTAGAGATTGTTAAGACATACCTCCATAGGTGTGTTTAGAAGGGATTCAATCTAGGATGTTATGAGCATGGCCCACACAAGTTGTTTACATGTAAGACCTAAAATCCTCATGAGAAATTTGGTCTTGTACTTGCTCCACCTACAGAGCCAACCAATTCGCCTCCCATTATCATCATTGATGAGGAAATCTCATCCTCACTACCCCCTTCACCATTAGAATCTAAGGATTTCAATATCAACCCCCCTAACTTTTTTTTCATCAACATGATTAGCCTTGGACCCTTGACTTATCAAAAGGATTGGGAGACCATAACCATTCCTCTGACTCATCATGAGATGGTAGAAGATAACTCTCCTACCATTAATATGATTTGGTGTCAGGATGATAATTCCCTTCTTGCTTATCTTAGTGTCATTGATTCCTTTGATATTAAATCTTTCCATTCTAAGACTTCAACTATGTTTAATGAGTCCACCATCAATGTCAACTTAGGCACTCAAGATAACCCACACATTATCAAAATTAGCCAATTGCTAGATTCCTTGGAGCTTCAAGATTTTCCCTCCTTGTGAGATCATAACATAACATTTATATGGTCTTATAGTGACATGATAATAATTGACCCTTCAATTGATACCTATAATATCATTAATACCTACAATGCCAAGCCTATCAAGCAAAACTTTCATTGAATGCACCCTCACATAGCCCTTATTATCAAAGAAGAGATTCAACACCTCCTGTTCATCAATTTTATAAAAGCCATTGACTACCCCCAATGGGTCTTGAATGTCATCCCTATCACCAAATCAATATGGTAACTTTGCATTTACATGGATTTCCATGATCCTAACCTTTCTTTCCTAAAGGATGACTTCCCTTTGCTAAGTATTGACCAGCTTATTGATTTTACACCTAGTCATGAGATTTTATCTCTTATGGTTGGTTTCTTATGATATAATAAGATCTTGATTGCCCCTAAAGACCAACATAAAATTTCTTTTATCACCCCATGGGTAACCTTCTAATGTAGGGTCATGCCTTTTGGTCTAAAAAATGCTGGTGTAACTTGTTTCTATATGATTTTCGCTTTTCACATTCAAAATGAATAAGAAACTAAGAGAAATGGTCTAGGGTTAGATGATACCCAGATGAGGTCTGCGCACCGTTATCCAGATGACTGAAGGAGCTCCTATTTGGCTGTGGAGGATGACACCTGTAGAAGAAAGAAACTCAAACAAAGAAGGCATTAGATGGATAGATGGTGGGCTACCAAGAAAAAACTTTATCCCAAAAGTGCAAAGACTTCCTTGAGGGATGACAACCCACTAGTTGATAACAGAATGTCTGATAAAGAGCAGAATGATACCAAAAACAAAAATGATAAAAGATTGAATCAAAAGAAATAGAAGCAAATGCATACATGAATGATGTTGTCAGCCTGACACAGTCACTGGCGTCGATTAGTCTGCCGACATCGATTGGTCAAGGTCTATCGATGTCAGTTAGGCTACCGACGTCAGTGGGGGAAATTGGCCTGGTGGCTGGCGTCGGTCGGGGCAGTAGTCTTTGGATAAGGTCTAGATAGGTATGTCTTCTGTTTGGGGTCAGCAAAATGGCTTGAGTTGTCTAAGAGTCTGTTTGGAGGTCTATGTAGGCAGAAATTATGGTCTGAAAGAGGGATTAGACAAAAGACAGAGGCAATAGGGAGAGAGGGATTAGAGAAGGCCTTTCAGCCTCTCAGGGAAGAGCAGGTTGGGTCTGGGCAGTAGTCTGAAAAGTAGTAACTAACAGTCTAAATAATTGAAATGAAAACACAGAGGGAATACTTACCTGTTGCCTGCTGAAGAAGAAATGTTGCAGACTGGTTGCACCTATTGTTGATACTACTAGTGTAGAGGACCTCTAGCAAGGTGGAGTGACTAATGTAGAGTACCTGTTGTTGTGGTAGCTTGTTGTGTGCCTGAGAGAGAGAGAGAGGTCTGAAGATTGGAAGGATTCACTAATTGAAAGATGAAGGATCAGATTGTTGAAGATTGAAAGGTTAGATCTACATTCTGGAGGTGAAATGCAGTTTTGAAGGCTACCAATGTTGGCAAAACCGCTGACGTCGGTCGACTACTGACCGATGTCAGTGGCTAGAAGGCAGGCAGAAAGGCTAAAAATAGCCTTCTGTCCATTTTCTCATCAGTCGGGTTTAAGTGTCGGGGTAAGAAATAGTCGAAGGTGGAGTAAATGGACACGAGATGATAGAAATAGGTCATGAAATGGGGTTTAAGCATTAATATTGGCCATAGGGTAGTGGAGGGAATCCAAGGAGAGGCATCCTAGGGTGGTGAGATGTCATGGAGAGAGAGAGAAAAGAATTATTAATTTAAAATAGATTATTTTAAATTAATAAGACATAGGTTAAGAGTGTTGAAGTGGACTAAGGGGACAAAGGGGAGGAGTTGAGGAGGATGACCAAGGGGTAGACACGATTTCGGTGTCTACATTTGCCCCTTTTTGTCTTGTTGGTTGTTCTTGATGAACTGCAAGACAAAAATAGGAGTTGGTTGCCCCAGGTGTGGGAGAAGGTTGATTTTGTCCTGTTGGTTGTTCAAGTGAACTGCAAGACAAAAATAGGAGGAGGTTGGTTGCACCAGATGTGAGATGAGGTATTCCCCCTCAAAGCGAGAGTCAAGGGAAGGGACCCTGAAATCAAGTGCCGATTTGACAGAGAGTGGATGGATAGGGTGAAAGTGTGAGTGTGAACACTGTAAAAGTTATGATTGTGCATATACCACTTCACGAGATGGTCAGGTCAAATTGTCACAAGTCAAGGTCAAGGAGTGCCAAAATCAAAATAACTAGGCCCCAGCATTAGTCATAGCTGATTGGGTTATTCCATCTAAGCTATAGCTCCTATGGTCGTTGTGTTCCAAGTATTTCGAGCTTAGAAAGTGTTCCTGGAAACATGAAAAATGTCACAAGTAGTGTGGATCAACTTGCTCGCGATCCTATACTTGTGAGGGTCAAAATACGAGTTGCGAACAATTTTGCTAACCATTCGTGAGGTAGCATATATGCAAAAACAACCAAGGCAACGTTGTCTTGGAAGTGGTCAGAGGAGATAGTCGCAATCTCCAAGGTCATTAGTTGAGGCAGGTCGAGATAGATAGTTGGTCGAATGAATGGACGGACAAAAGAATGTGGCTGAGATAACCTCAGAAGACATCGTGTGATCTGAGTGCTGCCTACATATCCCTTGTGTGAAGGGCCTCAGGCCAATGTAGTTCTCCCTAAAAGGGAGGAAGAGGGTCGAAGTTATGGATTGTTTTGGTTGAGGTCAAGTCATGGTCAAAAGGAGGTTATGGTTTGTCCATCAGGTAGATGAACAAATGAGGGTGGTTGAGCTAACCCCAAAAGGTGTCATGTCATTTGAGTGCTGCCTACATAGCCCTAGTCTTAGGGCCTCAGACCAATGTAGTTCAGACTGGTTGACAAGGTGGTGGATGATTGGTTTTGGTCATGGTTAAATGATGAGTGGAATAATGGTTCATCCATAAGATAGACAAATAAATAGATGTGTCTGAGCTAACCCTAGAAGATGTCATGTCATCTGAGTGCTGCCTACATAGCCCTAGTCGTTAGGGCCTCAGACTAATGTAGTTCAAAGTGAGGAGGTCAAATTCGGTCAAAGATTGGTTTTGGTCATGTGTTGAAATGATGAGGATAAGATGATGTTACAGCCTTTTCCATATGAGGTGATGGTGTATTTTGTAACATTGGTCGAGGTTTTTCATCCCTAGCAATTATCCATGTTAGGTGATGGATATACGTTAAAAATGAAGTGAGTCTATTTATGCTTCAGCAAGTAATGGTTTATGCTTGACATAAATTGTGTAGTCGATAGTTTCCATGTGTATTGGTGTCCATAGAAACTAGTGTGAATGGTCTATGATAATGTATGATGTCATAATGTCATGTTGTTGGTCTGAAAATGGGTGTGGTTGGCAAATGATGTGGTTGAATGTGACCAAAGTGTATGGGAAGAAAGTGAAAGGCATATTCGCCCTTTCATTGACAAGGACCAAAATGACAACATAGATAGGGGTTGTTAGAACCAAGATCCCCATTCATGCATTGCATCGTTGACCATTGGTTGTGTTAGAGAAGTAATCAAATCACTTTGACATTAAAATGAGCTCGAAGTCCCTTGAGTAGGTGATGTGATATGGGAGGATAGGGTAACCCTTTTTAGTAGAGATAACCTTGCCCCTTTTTATAGGAGACCCTGAGACGACTACAAGTCAAGTCCATGACCCTTTTTTTTTTTGAGCAGACTGATCAATGCAGGAAGTCTACATAGAGATGTCATTTTGCTTTGTGGTCAATTGTGAAGCTGATCGATGTGAGAAGCTTCTAAGAGAGTGCTTGTTTGTAGTGAGATTTTAAGCATAGCCATCCTTCGAGGGAGTGGTCTATATTTTGTTTTATATATATTTGAGGGCTTTGAATAGCTGTCCTTTGAGGGAGTAGTCTATTAGCTACAGTAATGATAGTACAGTTGTCCTTCGAGGGAGCAGTCTACCTTTAGAGTATGTGACCTTGGATATTTTGACATCTCAATTTATTTTTGATAGAATTTTGAGTCATGGACAAGACTATAGAAGTGTAAGGGCTCCCTTTTATTA
The DNA here is from genome assembly GCA_037957365.1 of Torreya grandis. Classification (NCBI taxonomy): domain Eukaryota; kingdom Viridiplantae; phylum Streptophyta; class Pinopsida; order Cupressales; family Taxaceae; genus Torreya; species Torreya grandis. Next base: position 55,657 of record JARHVA010003626.1, on the reverse strand, counting down.
GGACAAAGCATCCATACTTATAAAAGGGTTACATAGGATTTGTTTAGGGGAATAGGGTTGAAAGGAATGAGGATTAAGAGGATAGGGATTTCTCAAGGGACGAGCTCAAGTTAAATGTCAAGTGATTGAGTACTCGATTAACAGTAGAATGGTCGCAGATGCAAGGCATTAAAGGGCTCAAGTTCTGATAAGTCCCTGGTCTATGCTTTTGCGTTATGATGAAAGGTTCAAGCCAATTAGGAGCAAACTTGCCTCATTTACTTCTTTCCAAATTGGTCACATGTTGGTTGATGTTTGGTTGTCGATTGGCTGATGATTAAGAGGTTGGTTTGTTGTTTGGTCGAGGCTTGGTCGATGTCTGGTTGGTGTCAGGTCGATGGTTGGTTGGGGTCATGATTAAAAGGTTAGTTGAATGTTTGGTCAAGGTTTGATAGTTGGTATAAGGTTGAATACTCCCAGTTGCTAAGGAGAATGTTTGACAGATTTAGGTTGAGAGGGTGAGATTCTGATCTACCAAGTTGGAGGCAGGAATCTCAAAATCACAGATGATGATGGAGGCAATGGTTGGTAATGATTTGATTAAAGTGGCCAGTGGTTGGGGGTCTTCAGGTTGGACTTCCATTGATTGCAAGGTTTTGATAAAGGTTTGATGATGCTATGGAGAGCTTTGAATGAGATCATACAAAAACATCTTCACAGGGGTCGTGTGGTGAGGTTGTTTCACCACAGAGTCAGGGATTGTCTTCAAAGATGCTGGTCGAGATGTGCCCAAGACGGTAATCTTGGGTTTTGGTTATGGTGAAGGCTTGGTAGATGGGGATGTCCAAGGAATAAAAACATGTCTTTTCCCTTTATCCTTTTGGGTTAGCAGGCTGGTGGTCAGATTAACTGTGTTGATTTCAAATAATGGGGTTAAATGTGGTGGAGGGACCATAGTCTTGTGTGGAGATCCTGATTTAGGTGATGATGTTTGTGAGGCATGTGATGATGTCAGTGGTTTGTTGAAAAGGTCAAGAGGGTCGTTGATGAAAGGGGTGTCCTTTTTTTGGTGTTGATGAATGGCAGCTTTAAGAGTGCAACAATGCTCAATGTCATGTCCCAGAGTGTGGTGATAGTGACAAAATTTAGTCTTGTCAAACCAAGATGGTCTTGATCTGAGAGTTGACGAGTGTGAAGATGAGGAGGTATGGGAAGCATGGGATGATGTTGAAGGTTTGTTGATAGTATGGTCAAGAAGAAGGGTGTCTTTCTCCAAGTATTGGTGAATGACAACCTTGAGGGCACAATAATGCTTGGTATCATGCCCAGGTGTGCGATGATACGCACAAACTTGAGTGTCATCGAACCAGGGTGGTTTTGGTCTGAGAGATTGGTATGGTCTAAGAGGTGGGAGACTGATGCGAGAAGACTGCAACAATTGTTGTAACAACAAGACATAAGAACCTATTAATGGGTCTATGCGTTTTATTGCAGTAGAGGTTGATGACTCTTGTTTTGGAGGCATAGGAGGCATTGGTCATACCATCTTTTTGTTTGGTGGTGTAGCTAGACATGTAGATGGCACTTTTGTGTTGAGAGGTGTTGGATGATTTGGAGGAAATATATGTTTGATGGGTTGAGGGGATAATGGAGGCAATTTGCCTTTGTGAGGTATGGGAGTAGGAAGCACTCCTATTAAGGTGGATGGATGTGGGCCCAAAATTGAAGGTAATGATGAAGGTGGGGGAGGAATTCTTTAGTGTGGCTTAGTGGTCTTCTTTGGTTTGGTTTGAGGGCCACTATGGAGCGACGTAAGGTTAGAGTCTACCCTCACTTGTGGGTGAGTGAGGTTTGATATAGGTCGAATGTCAAGAGATTTAATCTCTTTTGGTTTGATGGATGCCTGCACGGGTTTGGGTTCAGATATGGATGGGGGTGAGTGAGATGTAGCGATTTCAGGAAAAAGGCAAGAGAAAACCATCATTGGGTCCTCTTTGGTCGAAGTGGGTGAAGAAATAGGGTCTTCTCTTGGTGGAGAAGAAATTGGAGAATGTGGCTCCTCAAGAGGATAGAGGGCAGGGATGATGGTGCCTTCTACTTGTGGTTGAGGAGTAGGAAGGGTATGGTCCTCCATTGGTAGGAGGAAGGATGAAGGTGGGGCTCATGGCATTGGTATGGTCAAAGCATCCTCCAGTATAAGAGAGGTCGATGGAGAACTAATAGGAGAAGAAGGCTCTTCTACTTGTGATGGATGAATAAGAGAAGAAATCTCTTCTACCTGTGGAGGAGGTTGGTCAGGGACAAGAGGCAAGACCGCATTGACCGTGTGTATATCATGCTCATGGGAGCTATCGGCCATGGTCTAGACATTGTTTTGATTAGGAGGATGGTTAGGAAAAGGTTGTCTGAAGATGTCGATGTTTTGATTGGTCGGGGCATTCAGGTTATCCAAAACAAGATCCCCCTTATCTATCATGTCTTGGACAATGTTCTTGAAAGTTTGGCAGTTGATTATGTCATGGCCTTGGATACGGTGATAGTGACAGAAGTCATCCTCCTTATACCATGTAGGGAGGGATTTTGAGGAGTCAAATTGAGGTGGTCAGATTGGAGGGAGATTGAGGACCCCCTGCTTGATGAGTTTTTCCAAAATGGAAGCGTATGATTCTCCAATTGGAGTGTATGAATGCTATATATACCATTGTTGGAATTGTTTGGTGATGCTTTGAGATGTTGAAGGTTAAGATTGGTCGGTCATTGTTGAAGATGGTGACCTAACGACCATAGTGTTGGCCACTCCTTTGGACTTGGAGTGGGAAGAAGAAGGTTTGGAAGAAGAAGGGTCATCGGTTTTTGCATTGGTATTACACAATTTGACCCTATTTTCTTCAATGGCATAGAGTTCAAGCTTTTGGGACATGGTGAAAGCTTCATCAAAAGTGCAGAATGTTTGAACCTGTAAGGTGGATGAGATGTGCATGGCACATGCTCAAGAGAAGAGCTCAATGAGCTTGGGTTGAGGCAAGGGGAAGGAGAGTTGGTTGATTAAGCCTCTCTAATAGGCGACGAAATTGACTATGGATTCATCATCAAACTACCTGATAGAGTAGAGGTCTGTGATTGAGACTTTGTTGGTGATATTGATCAAAAAGTGGTCAAGGAATAATTGGGCAAGTTGAGTGAATTAAAAGATAGAATGACTGGCAAGGGAGCTATACCAATCAAGGGCAGGGCCAGAAAGTGACATGGGGAATGTGCCTAATAACAACGCATCATCATGCACTATGAGATAACAAGCATGTCTGAATGCTCACAGATGTTTTTGTGGGTCTTCCTTACTCTGGAAGCAAGTAAACTTATGAAGTTCTCATTGGCTGGGGTATGGTCGGATTGGGACGGAGGGATGGATGGGTTCGTTGCAAATTTGGTCATATGAAAAGACATTGCTTGAACCAGAAATAGAAGCCTCAAGACTAGACATCTTGTCCATCAAAATTTTGATGAGATCTGCTGATGGATTTGTAGGTGGGGCGCCCCCTAGGTTGAAGGTACTTGGAAGGTGTTAGAAGAGGCGTATGACGTAGTCAGTTGCGCTTGTATAGGCACAATGTATTGATGACTAGTCATAGGGACAAAAGTGGAAGCCAAGGGTGGTTGTGTCATGAAAGTAGAAGGCATAAGTTGACTAGATACCACAAAAGGTGCTTGCATGGTGGCATTGACAAAAGGGGAGGTAGACACTCCTGCATTTATAGGCACAAAAGTGTGTGGAGTTGAGACAATCAAGTTCTGATATGATGTAGAACTTGGTTGAATTGCGTGTGGTTGAGGGGGTAATAAAACCTTGATGAGGTCAGTCCAAAAATAGATGGGGAGGCCAAACTTTGTGTATTGGCCATGGTCAGGTTAATGGTTGAAGCAATAGTCTGAGTCATAAAAGGCTGGGTAGCGGATGGTGTTGATGTCATCGTCGCTTTACCCAAAAGGTCTCATATTTGGTTTCTTGTGAGATAGTGTTGGAGAGCCTTGACGTTGTGGTCAAGGAGTCTCTCAAAGTTTGGGTCCCCTTCGGGGACAATTGAAGGTTGATTAGGAGTTGGTCAGGTAGGAGTTCATTCAATCTCTGAATGATACTCCATTAGAGGACTAGGCATAGATGGCAAAGGTGGGAGTGGTCATTGCCTTGCATGGCCAAGAAGAGTTCTAGTTTGACTGCGTGTCAAAACCATTCAAGGCAAGAAGGGTTAGGTTCTAGAAGCTGTGTTTTTTAGTCTCAAAAAACCAGAATGGGTGCTGGATAGCAAGAAAGTTGGGTTTTTAGCTTGCTATTTTTGAGAAGAAAAGTTTGGACAGTGATCGACGTCGATAAAAAGATCGATGTCAGTAGGACATATTGCCGATGTCGGTCAGATAACCGATGCTGGGGAAGAAAGGTGCCGACGTTGGTGGAAAAACTGATGTCGGTTACTATGTTTTCTAGAAACTCAGAAAACCTAAAAGTTTTTAGAAAAGAAGAAAACGTCCTCACTAGCTCAAAAAACTAGATAAGAATAGAAAAATAAATGGAGACAGGTAGACCCTAAGTGTTAAATCCTAAGAGTCAACTTTTAGAATCATGTTGGCTTATGCCTTAGATGAATGTGTTTGGGAAGTCGGCTTGTAGAACGGGTCCTAGAAGAGGTAGTCTAAAGTTGGTTTTAGGTTAGTTTCGGTGCTTAAGAGTCTGTGTTAGGTTCTGTACGTGGCCTGGTGCTAAGGAGCAAGCTCCCCTCACTTCATGAGCCCAGTGATAAGCTGGTCTCGCTTAGCTAGTATATACTTCCCCTAGAGATTATCCTCTATCAGAGAATAGACTGGGCTTTCCCCTTGATAGTGAAGTCCAAGTGGGATTGTCGGGACAGGTAAGGTATCTGCTAGGTGATGAAATCCTAGTCGGGCCTTGTCTCAGGTGAGTTAAGATGTTTGATTTTGTGCAAGTGGTTTGGATGTGTAACATAAGTGGCCTAGGCTTTATTCATGATGCGGTTTAATTACTAGATGTGTGGACTAAATATGCATTCAAGAAAAAATGAAATGCAATGTATTTTAAGCCCAAATTGAAATGTGTGTTCAGATGCAGACAAGTAGAGAAAAGGTTGAAGAGTATGAATTGACTAGTATAAGATGCAAGAAATAAAGAAGGGTCCTTTTTAACCTTGCTAATGGTGTCTTTTAGAAGAGTTAGAAGAAAAAGATGCAAGGAGAGACCTAATGCACCTATATGAAAAGTTTAGAAAAATGAACCCAAAGAAGACCCTAGGGTCCCACCGGGCATGCCAAAATGTTTCTATCGATTTTCGCTTTCACATTCAAAAGGAATAAGAAAATAAGAGAAATGGTCTAGGGTTAGATGATACCCAGATGAGGTCTGCGCACCATTATCCAGATGACTGAAGGAGCTCCTCTTTGGCTGTGGAGGATGACACCTGTAGAAGAAAGAGACTCAAACAAAGAAGGCATTAGATGGATAGATGGTGGGTTGCCAAGCAAAACCTTGATCCCAAAGTGCAAAGACTTCCTTGAGGGATGACAACCCACTAGTTGATAATAGAATGTTTGATAAAGAGCAGAATGATACCAAAAATAGAAATGATAAAAGACTGAATCAAAAGAAATAGAAGCAAATGCATACCTAAATGATGATGTCAGCCTAGCACAATTGCTGGCATCGGTTAGTCTACCAACATTGATTGGTCAAGGTATGCCGACGTCGATTAGGCTGTCAACGTCGGTGGGGGAAATGGGCCTAGTGGCTGGTGTCAGTTGGGGCAGTAGTCTTTGGACGAGGTCTGGATGGGTCTGTGGTCTGTTTAGGGTTAGCAAAATGGCTTGAGGTGTCTGAGAGTCTTTTTGGAGGTATGTGCAGGCAGAAAGTATGGTCTGAAAGAGGGACCAGATAGAAGATAGAGGCAACAAGGAGACAGGGATTAGAGAAGGCCTTTTAGCCTATCAGGGAAGAGCAAGTTGGGTCTGGGTAGTAGTCTAAAAAGCAGTAACTAACAGTCTAAATAATTGAAATGAAAACATAGAGGGAATACTTACCTGTTGCCTATTGAAGAAGAAATGTTGTAGACTAGTTGCACCTGTTGCTGATGCTGCTGGTGTAGAGGACCTCCAGCAAGGTGGAGTGACTGATGCAAAGTACCTGTTGTTGTTGTAGCTTGATGTGTGCCTGAGAGAGAGAGAGAGAGAGGTTTGAAGATTGGAAGGATTCATTGATTGAAAGATGAAGGATCAGATTGTTGAAGATTGAAAGGTCGGATCTCCATTCTGGAGGTAGAATGTAGTTTTCAAGGCTATCGACGCTAGAAAAACCACCGATGTCAGCTGACTACTGACTGACATCGGTGGCTAGAAGGCGGGCAGAAAAGCTAAAAATAGCCTTTTGTCCATTTTCTCATCAGTCGGGTTTAAGTGTCGGGGTAAGAAATGGTCGAAGGTGGAGTAAATGGATGCGAGATGATAGAAATAGGTCATGAAATGGGGTTTAGGCATTAATATTGGCCATAGGGTAGTGGAGGGAATCCAAGGAGAGGCATCCTAGGGTGGTGAGGTGTCATGGAGAGAGAGAGAAAAGAATTATTAATTTAAAATAGATTATTTTAAATTAATAAGACATAGGTTAGGAGTGTTGAAGTGGACTAAGGGGATGAAGGGGAGGAGTCGAGGAGGATGACCAAGGGGTAGACATGATTTCGGTGTCTACATAACCTACCAATGTGCCATGACCTTATCTACAAAACTATACAGGATTACATAGATGACCTTCTTGGGAAATCTAAATGTCATAAAGATCATTTAGTAATTCTCAAGGTTATTTTTTAATGCATTATCCATTACCATGTTCACCTTAACCCTAAAAAATGCATTTTTGGGGTCTTATCAACAAATCTCCTTGGCTTTATCATCTCTCTTCGAGGAATCAAAGTTGATCCTACCAAAATCAAAGAAATACTTAATATGCCTCCTCTAACCCACCTCAAGCAAATCCAAAATTTGTAGGGGAAACTCCAATAAATTAGTTGCTTCATCTCTTAGCTATCTGATAGATGCCAACCATTCCATCATCTTCTAAAAAAAGATGTATCTTTTAAATGGAATAAGGACTATCAAAAGTCCTTTGATTCACTTAAAGAGTACCTTATTTCTCCACCCATCCTCATTCCTCCCAAAGAGGATCAACCTTTATACCTTTATATTTCCACCATCGACCACTCTGGTAATGTTGGCACATCAAGATGAGTAACATAAATATCAAATCATCTACTATATAAGTTGAATGCTTATAGCGTACAAGACTTGATACACCCATACCAAAAAAATTTACCTCACCTTGGTAATCCTGGCTTCCAAACTCCACCACTACCTTCTCAACCACAAGACCTATGTCATAACCAACATCAACTCATTCAAGTATATGCACTCCAATCCATACCAAAACCAAATTACGGCTAAGTGGCTCATGATTTTAGCTGAGTTTGACCTTGAGTTCCTCTATCAAAGGTCAATAAAAAGGAAAGTCATAGCTGACCAACTAGCCAAAGCATATTTATTAGACAACCAACCTTCTCCTCTTGAGTTTCTTTATGAGTACATCATGACTCTTTCTCAAGAGAACGTCACCTATCAAATGACCATGTTCTTCAATGGATCAAAGTGCCAATGTGGTGGGGGTGTTGGTATCATTATCATCCCCCTTGATGGTGAACCTATTCCTTTATCTTTTAAGCTTGATTTTGATTGTACCAATAACATGGTTGAGTACAAATCCCTAGTGATAAGTCTCCAAATTGATTTAGCCTTGGGATTCAAGATAATCAATATTTTTGGTAATGCCCAACTCATGGCCAATAAAATAAATGGCTCTTATCAATGTAAGAATGATGTTTTTCAATATTACAAACAACTAGTCAATTTACTCTTGGCATTATTTGAACATTACCTTATCCAAACCATTCCATGGTATATGAAAAAGTTTTTTGACATAATAGCTTCCCTTGCTTTCCAGATCCCATCTGTACCTTCTGACTCTAAGATATTTATCACTATCCATCATCTCACGAAACCTTATTATACCAAATCAAACCTTCCTTCTATTTGTAGTGTGGAGGAGACCCAACCTGACCTTTGGTATAAGTATATCTTTGACTATCTAAACCTTTCCATCATACCTCCTGATCTTTCTAAGAATGGTCAAAGAACATTTATTAAGAGTACCTCTCATTACACCATACTAGGGGGAATTCTTTATAAACATGGCTTTGATGGTCTCTTTTTTTGTTACCTACGTAGTCATGAAATTTCTCATGCTATTAGAGAAATGCATGCTAGGATTTGTGGGGGACACTTTAGTGGCCTAGTTATCACTAAACTTATCCTTTTCCTTGACTAATATTGGCCCACCCTTAACCAAGACTATTGTTATTACATAAATAGGTGTGTTAAATGTTAACAACACACCAATTTACATCATGTACCCAACCATAGTCTCCAAGTATCCAAGGATTTATAGCCCTTCTCCTAATGGGGATTGGATCTTATTGGTGAAATTAACCCCCATTCTTCATAGTGACATCATTTTATCATCACTACAATAGAATATTTCACAAAATGGGTGGAGGCTATTCTTCTCATTTCAATTAAAGCTAAAAAGATTGTTGAATTCATTAACCATCATATTATTTATCATTTAGGTGTCCCTCTTAAGATAGTCATCGATAATGGTAAATATTTTAATAATAAAAAAGTCCAAGGTCTTTGTGACATGTTTGGCATTAAGTTCAATTTTTCCTCGCCTTATCATCCACAAGCTAATGGGTAGGCTAAAACTTTTAATAAAACCCTTAACACAATTATAACTAAAATAGTTAATATATCTGGTTGAGATTGGCATTTACACATCCCTTTTACCTTATGGACATATCCTACTATCATTCAAACCTCTATGGGTGCTACCCCCTTCTCTCTTATTTTTGGAGCAAAGGTTATCTTGCCTCTTAAAATCCAAATTCCCTCTTTTTACATATCCTTATAGGATATCATTTATAAAGGTGATTATCATCAAGAACCTTTATCCTAACTCGAGCTACTTGATGAGCATCATTTGGTCCTGCTTAACCATCTTCATGTCTATCAAGAATGAATCAAGTGAGTTTATAACAAAAATATATGAGAAAGATAATTCAACATTGAAGACCTCATCTTAAAGGAAAATCAACATATAACTAATATGGAGAAAATAAAGTGGGGAAATTTTGATTTTTATTGGCTTGGACTTTATATCATATGTACAAGTATGGATCATGAGCTTATTAGTTATCCTCTCTTGAGGGGAAACTAGAACCTAAGCCTCTCAATGCTTCTCATTTGTGTTCTTTCTTTTGTTAAAAAATATCAAACTCACTTTCTATCTAAATTAACCTTGTCCCCTATTTTATGATATTTTCATCTTAATCACCTCACTTTAAGGGCTACCAATTAAAGCATAGAATCATGTGATTTTCTATCTTATTTGTATCCTTAATACTAAACATAGGTACCGTAGCTCTACCCATGTCATGATTCTTATGGATACTTTCCATCCCCAATAGGGGAATTTCATGGTCATTGTCTCTCAAAGAATCCTCTCACCCACTATTTTAACCTTCTTGTGATTTAGTTTTGCCTTCTAAAGGTAAGAATTTAATCCTATATAAGCAAGTATATGTCTAAATAGCAACAAAAATAAAATCATGGGTCATCTCTAGCATTAGCAAATTGCTCCCTTGAAGGATAGCTATCACAAAGCCTAAAAAAAGTCTCAAAAGGCTTAGACCACTCCCTTGAAGGATGGCTAGGTGAATCCATTTGTCAAAAGCAAACAATTTCTTGGAAGCTTCTCACATTGATCAATTTCCCCAAAGTAATAGAAAAAATATCAAAAGACCCATTATTTGGAATCTGTAATCAGCTTTCATGAGTAGACTTCCTGCATCGATCAATCTATGCCATCTATGACATAGATTTGTTCATACTAACTCTTTAGAAACCAATAGAATATGCAAGCTAACCTCACATGAAGGTTATTTTATCATCCACCTCCCATTTATACCCTCTATAAAAGAAGGGGTTTTGAGCTTAATTGACACTGTGTGATCAAGAGACTTTTTAACCAATAGACAAGCACTAATGCGAAGCATGTGAAGGGATTATGTTCATAAGCTGACCTAACTTTAGCTTTTTTTGGTCCTTACCAAAAAATAAACATCATGTCTCCTTATTTTCTCAAAATTGTTTGTTGATACATTCATTAAATGATTGCCTTTTGATTGTTTTACCTTTATTTTCTCACATCTAGTTTTGTTGTCCACACTTACTCTATGTGTTTTGAGATTAATTCACCTTCATCTGAGCAAATGCAATTCATCAAAAAAAAATTAAATAAAAAATATGTGTTTTATTTGGTTAATTTATTTCCCCTTATTTGTTTAAGTGTTTTTAATCATTAGAACATTTTAATGAATTAACATCTCATACATCCAACATCACTTCACCCTTCTAACCAATTACATCAACGAATCACAACCATTTTTTACATCTATAACCCTTTCATCATTTATTTTTTAATGCATCATCCAATATGTTATCCATCACATGTCTATCTAGATAAGGAAGCATAGATTCATTAACTTAAAACATCTACATTTATAACAAAACATACATCTACTCATGAAAGAAGTGTTGATCATAACATCATTGTCATAAGTAATATCATGAACAAAAATCAATCATCCATAACTGTAAGGAACATCACAAACATAAAATCAGTCATCCATAGCCATAAGCAACATCCATAAAGTCATAATCACATCAAAACACCATAATCCTATCATAAACAACATCATCAAATCATGAACATAAATTAAATCATCAATAACCAATAACCATAAACCATAAGCCACATCCATGACCATGATCACATCAATAAGCTCACAATCATAAAACATCATACATCATAATAATATCCATGTCTCTCAGAATAATGTGTACATATTGATACATTATCTCTTAATCTTGTATCAAATCATATAATACATTAAAATAGGCATCTCACAAGAGTCTAAGGTGGAGGAGCACTATTGCTCCCTAAAGCATGTCTATCTCCTGAACCTATCTATGCACCCATAGATGATACCCAAGAACTTGGTGTCACATTGATAACTTCCCCACTAACCAATGATTTATACTCACCATATCAAGGCTCATATATAAGCTATCTAAAGACTAGTGCCTCATAATATCTAAGCTCCTTGATTGTAGCCACATGCCTCTTCATAGGAATGGTCCTCAATGGTCTTGTAGGTGCCAATGCCTACCCTCATACATGTCTCATATCATCTCTCTCCTTTGTGATCAAGGCTAGATATGCTCTATCCTTATACCTTTCCTACATAAGAATTGCCACCTAGCCTTGTGTTGTATCTCTCTAGGGTCATTGTTGTTAAAGATGTATGTGTTGCGACTAGAGTCACCCTCACCTAATCTCTCTCTACAATAAACATCTGCCTATTAGGGGTATTTAAATCCATCTAATCTAGACTATCTTGGTCAATCTCTACCTCCTTAATCAACTCTTTGATATTCCTCACTCACTCAATTGGTAAAAACCAAACTATCATCATTTTTTCTAAAGAAAAAAATCAAGAGTGTTGTCGATCATATTCTAAATGAGTAATTATAAACCACTATTGACCTTTTATGGTTACCATTTTAGGGTTTCCTTTTGACCACTGATGGTTAGTATGTGACCATTGATGGTTGATCCTAACCATCGATGGTCAACCCTCTAGGTTTTTTACCATCCCAACCAACACTTTGCTAAGGAACCACCTTATCACAAACATGAACCCATTGGAGAATAACTCCTTTTTAATCAACCAACCAACCTAATAACATCACCTCGGTCATTTTGGCCCACCATTCACACTTTTTGAGATAAGCTTACCTTGATCACTTTGACTATATAAATTATTTTGCCATATTTTGACAAACTTGCACTACTTTTACACACCAACCATTTAGGTGCCTCAGAGCATGACCCTCTACGGTCCTGACACCTATGACCATTTCATCTTCTCAAGATCACATCCTACATCAGATACCTATGAATACATTGACCTTACCTAGAAGACTTGAGTTTATAGGAGTAATCTATATCAACTATGCCTAACACTGTGGCCTAGTTACCTTATTACCCATCCTTCTAGTCTAACCTTATTTTTACACCTACCTCAACTATGGCAGCCTAGTCTTTGCATGATCTATGATAATGCACTTAGTCACATTCTTCACACTTATTCACGTTTAAATTCCCAACCAACCAACCTTATCACCCACCTCATGACCCATATATCCACTTATTAAACCTAAACCTGACTCTATTTCACCTCATTGATTCTTGGTTTAAGGGGGAACACCTCCTCCCACACTCGAGGCACCCAACCTTATAATTTTTTGTTTTTGTTTTATAGCTTGCTAAGACAAAATACACAATAAAAAGGGGCAAAATGTAGACACTCAAAAACCACACAATGCATTTTTAATCATCAAAACACCCCATGACCCCTTTTATTACCTTGGACCATTTCTTAACTTTTCAACTACCAAACATAAGTGAGAATGGTTAAGACTAACCATTGATGGTTATTTGAACTCTTGCATGATCAAAAGAATCAAATATAGTTTGACTGCAACTCACTCATTGATTACCCACTATTTAAATTTAGTCTATTATTTGCATGATCAATACATAATTAGACTATTTGGTAAACCATTTGTTAAACTCTTTGATTTGAACCTCCCTTTCCTCTATATTAAGAGATGAAGAGAAGGTTAAAATAATCATCATTAGGATCAATCAAACTGGTAAAAGAGGTTATAGCTCCCAAATGAATCCAAAGCTAAGTATATGTGTTTTTTATCAAGATTTAGTAATTAGCTCTATTTATTTTATTACTTGTGTCTTTCCTCTTTATTTCTCTTTCACGTCACTTTCCTATGTTGTATTTTTGCAACTCTAGACACTTCACCTCCTACCCAAAACCACCCATAGCTTATTTCACTCACCCAAACACCCAATCCCTAAACTAGATACCTCTAAGTATCAAAACCTGTCTTGTGACCAACATTCAACCCAAACACCACACCTAGAACCTCTCTGTAACTGCCCTCAATAGATTTATTTTTCCAAATCAAATCCTATAGTAGTTGTCAATGGTCTTACCTAAATGCTAATGGAATTCTTTAACCAATGATGGTTAAAAACCATCAATGATCACCTAACCACCGATGGTCACTATGTTTCCATTTTCATAATAACAAGCTGATTTGACCTATCTACCCATACCCAAATTCCATTTTTTGAGATTCTCTTTTATCACAGAACTCCAACTTATTTTCTAAACCAAGTTTGAGTAATTTAGCATTAGTATTTGATAATTTATTACTATTTTAATCAAAATCACTTATTTGTTTTGTAGCATTTCTTGTTTTTGATTTCAGCACCTTTTATTATTTTATGTAAATACCTATTTTTAGCATATCATAACTTAAGTATTTTAAAAGTGTGGATTGACAACCTCCAAGGAAGCTTGTGCTTCTTGGATCTAGCTCATGCTAGGCAATCCACCCTACTATCTCACTAATCAACCATTCTCTTTTGGAGTTTTCTTATTTGTAGGTCATCCTCCCTGGATAAAGAGGAGTTGTTACAATCATCTAGATTCACATGCACACAACACATCAAGTTCTACTAACCTCACCCTTATTTCAAGTTTTACATCTTTCTTTTTAAAGAAAATAAAGAAATATTTTAGTGAAACAAATCAACATTGAATACTCAGTGACTTCTATAACTAGAGCTTGGAATCCTGAAATTTTGACTTTTGTTTGGTTTCCTATAAGTATGATTTTGAAATCCTTTCTCAAAGTTGGCTCTTTGTGAATTGTGAGAGAGACATAAAGAATAAGAAACTTTCTTTTTATGATTCTTTACAGCTTTATAGATTAGTTTTAATTTTTTGCTCTTTTTTTTTTAGTTTGGTTATTTTTGAGATGAAGTTTGTACTTGAATGGTTGTATGGGATCTAAAATTTATTAATCAAAAATGAAAATCTCAATGTTTGAAGACTATTGAGATTGTGTGTGTAATTTTTCCTATGCATGTTTTATGGTGGTGATTCCATTTACTTATCACAATCAATCTTCCCTAGACTCTTGCACCATATTTAGTTAGAGTTGTGCTAGGTTTGACTTAATCAAGGATTGGTTTAATGGAGCTCATTCAATCAAACATCTCACATTGATCTTCATGGACACATGTTCCCTTTCTCTTTATCATTGCTCTTTTGATTTTTCTTTTAAAAGTGTGCTAGTTTAGGGATTTGGTATCAACAAAATTAATCTACAATTAATGTTTATCTTGATTTCTATTTCATGTTATATTTATAACCATTGTAGCATTCTTTCATATATGAATATGGTAAACCATTAGAGAAATCAAATATAAATTTTATATACAAGTCTAAGAAATCTTAATTTATATCTAAGGCTAAACCCTGCAAGTACTATCAATAAAGTATAAATCCTCTTAATGAAAGTATTAATCAAAGCAACTTGTAACTTATTTTTTAAAATAGGTCCCTTAACAGGAATAGTCCACATCAGCCAACTTAATGAAGACTAAAATACTAAGACCTAGTACATTTAGACCTTAGGGAAGCATTTTCCTCATGGGATCTTCCTGCTTTCAAGAGAAGTAGAGCCTAACAAGCCTTGCATATTATTGGTTATGTCAAAGGGCCAATCAACATCTTTGGCACTAGAAGGAGGGATTCATGAACCAAGACTTGAGTTTACAACCAAATTTTGAACAAAGACATTTTAGAAACCTTCAATTCCACTAAGCTAAACCATCTTGTAAGTTGGAAAATAGAAGGATAAACAATTGATCAAAGTCTGTTAGGGACATATTTGAACTCTTATAACTTAATGATCATAGGATACCAAAGTAGAGAGCTAAAAAATTAAAAGAAAATGCTAAAACCATTTATTTAGTTGGTAATTCACCAAAAACTATGAATACTCAATTTATCAATCCATTTATCATCCCTCAGCCTTTACTAATGGTCAATCCCATGGCTTAACATGGGTAAGGAGGTTATTTCCCTATGGTTATCCTAGGAATAGCTGATGATGTACCCAAAAATTTGGACAAGTTATTTCCTAATTTTATAGTTAGAGGCATCCAAATAGTATAAGAACATATTCAAACCTTTTTGGATGCAATAATCAAAACACAAGTTCAACACAAAGATGTTTCCTATGGATTATTTCTATACTATTTAGGGGAAACCACATAATCTTGGTACCTAGGGATACCTCATAGGTCTATTACTTCTTGGGCAAAGTTAGATATGGTTTTTGTGAACCATTTTAGACTCCCCATTGACCCTACTATCTTTTATCACCATTTTACTACCATAAGGAGGGAGCACAATGAGTCAATGAGCATGTTCAATGCTCGATTACATAAGCTATACCAAAGACTCAAAGCCCCTTATGATAAGTAGAGGGTCCTACAATATAAACTTATTTGAGAGATCTTGATCCATTGAATTAAATCTTTTTGAGATGAACCCCAACTACTCTTGCCACTTTATCCCTAGCCTATAATGAGGTAGTGAATATAAAACATCAAATGGTTCCACAAGGGTATAGTGTAGGATATCTACCATCCCTAGGATAACTAAGGGAATATAATCATATCCCTATGCTAAATTATGATATTATGTATAAAACATTGCTCTTTAATCTCATCTTAGGTGATATGTATGGTATCCCTAGCCTAATGTATGCTCCAACCCTGATGAACTACATGCCTAATGGTGTGCCTTATATGCTTCCTAATCATGTAGTGCCCTAAGTGAACAATCAATAGTTGGTTATAATGACATACAATAACATCATAACCTTACCAAGCACTAGTGGGTATGTTACATATAGTAGCACTCAACATGCAGTTCCATCCTATTTAAATCCTTATATACCTACTAATTATGTTCACAACCATGCTCCCACTACTACCCCTACATTATTAAATGTAGGTACACATATGACTAGTCCACAATTTCAATCATCGAACCAACCCAACAATAACATAGACCTTGAATGAATTAATTTAAGACATATGGTCTAAATATTATCAAATGACATGGTTAATATATGAAGATAAGGACATAATAATGCAAATAACCCATCTCAGGGCATAAATTTCAATTTCTAAAGGCCTAATAGGCAATGGAATATTAGTCTCAATAATGGGAATGTGCCTAGTCCTAAAGATAATAACAATAAAAATAACAACAATGATTCTATTCTATGAATTTCATAGACATGGATTTAAAAACTTGGTGTAGAGTGCATAACATGATTAACCATACAAAAACTAATTGTGTTGAGTTTATAACTACCTTAAACATCTTCCAAAAAGAGATGGATAACATGGAAATAGTGCCTACTCCTGATGATAACCCAAACCAAGATGGAGGGAACCCAGACATAACCCTAGCATGGGAAACTTATGAATTTTCATTTGAGGATGAAAATGAACCTGAAGACAATCTAGATGAGGTTCACACATTTAGGCAATTATAAATGGGGAACAATTATCATTTGAGAAGTAGATCAACCAATCCTTTGACTACATCCACACCTCTAAGTAACACTCACATCCCACTTGATGTAAACTCAAAAAAAAATCTCACTTGCCTAAAGTACCTCCAATCTTTAATCAACCTAATCATTATACAACACACACCCCAAATGTAAAACAATAAAAAAGAGTCAAACTCACATATGATATCATTGAAGATCTCAAAAATACTAAAACTAATATCACTATGTTTGATTTGATTCAAATTTGTAATTAAAGATAATTGTGTTTGAAAGAGTTTTATGAAAATAAGGGCAAAGAATCTGCTAAAATTATAGATGCACATGTTGCTCTCTATAAAGATAAGACTAAAACTCCTATATTCCTATTAACAATCAATATTTGGTAAAAACTTACACAATTGCTTGGTTGATTTAGGTGCCTTTGGGAATGTCATGCCTTATTTTATTTTCCATTGGGCCTTACACTTGAAAATTCAAATCAAAAGGTTGTCCAAATGGAAAAAATAGAGGTGAAAGTAGTGAGGGAACTAAATCATAGACACAAGAAATTATCCTCGTATCTAAGGATTCAATAATTCATTGATATATAAGTTATGGATATCTCAAATGATTATGGAATGTTACTAAGCTAAGACTAGTCAATAACATTGAATGGTTACATGGTAATTGACTTTAGCCACATGTGGCTATCATGGTATGGTTTGCCCAACTATATCAAAATTGAGCGAGAATTGAAGATGACACATATGATCACTAAGTATAACCAAATAAATGAGATCTTATATATAGAATCAGAAATGGAAGTTTACTCACTTAATAAAGAAGAAATAACCCACATCAACCTCTCTATAAACATGCTCAATCTGGAACAAATTTTAGAATTAGAAGAGTTGGACTTGTTAGATGAAGAGAACTTCTAGGGTGCCCTTGAATTAATCTCATTTTAGAATGTTGATCTAGCATGTGAAAGTCTAAAAAATAATGATTTAAGTAGAAATGAAGAGTTTTTATGCTCTCCACAAGGTGAAATAACAATAATGGATATCTATATCCTTGCTTCTCCCACAGGAGAATTATACATAGTGTCTTTTTTAACTAGAAAAAATAACATTTTTTTAATGAAATATGAATACATGAGGATAGGTATTCCTAGTGGGAGTGAAGAGTTCATTTCAGGCTCTTCTAATGAGGAAAGGATAAATGTAAATACCATTAGGCCTGCCCCTTATATAGAATATCAAGTTAAAAGGCCTTCACTAACTAAAAGGCATAACACATGTTCAATCAAGGATGACAAAATGTACTAAGAGGTGAACATTGCAACAACACTTCCCCAGCATGGATCACCAACATGCATGGATGAATCTAACTTGTGGACATTAAAATTTGATGGATCCAAATCTAAAATTTATTATGGTGTTGGGGTATAATTCATCAATCGAAGAGGTAAATATTACCTGGCTACATGCTACTTATAATTTTCTTGTACCAATAATGTGGTAGAGTATGAAGCATCGGTTGATGGACTTTGGTTTGCCTTAGGGAAGAAAGTAAAGAATATCAAAGTGTTGGGTAACTCAAAATTGATGGTTAAATAAGTGAGGAGCCTATATTCATTCAATGATAAGTTCTTGTCAAGGTATCACAATTAGATCTAGAACCTAATATCATTTTTTTATGCCTTTAGGATTCAACCTCTGCCCAAAAAAATAATTAAATAGTTGTTGTACTAGTTACTATTGAAATAACTATGGATCCCATTGTCAATTCAAGAATGGGGAGATTCTTAGT
This sequence comes from Torreya grandis, assembly GCA_037957365.1. Classification (NCBI taxonomy): domain Eukaryota; kingdom Viridiplantae; phylum Streptophyta; class Pinopsida; order Cupressales; family Taxaceae; genus Torreya; species Torreya grandis. The sequence goes on along the minus strand of JARHVA010003626.1, from coordinate 37,135 downwards.
AGAGTTGGTATCTACCCTATCAAATCCTAGATAACATTAGCAAATTTCTAACTCTTTAATGATGATCGAGATATGTTAGACTTCATCACTAGTACTGAATTATTTTCTAATCAAATTATTGATGAAGATGGTCAAGAAGACTTATAACTAGATGAGGAACGAATAATGAATTTGAAGATAAACAACATACCCAAGAGAATGGTATCACTTGAGAGGCTATTCAACATGGGTTATCAAAAGGGAAAATATGATTCAACCCCCGTTATGGGCATGTGACATGAGCAATGTAATATGGGGGATATAGATGATGATAGAAGCATGTTTCTAGGCACCCCCTATACCCCAGAGGAGAAACAAGATTTTGCAATAACTCTAAAATAATTTAGAGATGTGATTACAGGGAGTTATGAATATCTGAGGGTCTTAAACACTTATATCTTGACACATATTATTCCCCTAAATCCTGGATTAAATCCATTTAAACAAAGACAAAGGCCTATTAATATATTACTAGAGCCAATAATTTTTAAATAAGTGTAAAAACTATTTGCATCAAGGATCATATTCCTAGTGATACAATCTACATGGGTTGAAAACTTAGTACCGGTGAGGAAAAGGAATGGGGAGATCAAACTATGTGTGGATTTCCATAATAAAAACAAGGCATATGAAAAGGAAAACTACCCCTTGCCATCATTATATGAAGTTATGCAAATCATGAATGGAGTGTAAATGATGTCTTTTTTGGATGGATATTATAGGTATAACTAAGTAATGGTCAACTACAAAGACTGGATAAAGATAGCATTCACAACCAAGTGGGGCACATTCACATATAAGAGAATGCCTTTTGGATTGATTAATATGGTTATTCCTTTCAAAGGGTAATGGGCATTACATTCATAGACCTTATGGACAATTGTATAATTGTATACATGGATGATCTGATAGTCTTCTCCAAAAGAAGGGAAAATCATGTAAAGTATTTAAGAAAAGTGTTATAGTGGTGTAGATACCACAAGATCTCCTTGAACCCAAAGAAATGTATATTTGGATTCATTAAGAGAAAGCATTTTGGCCATGTCATTTCATAGTGGGGTATATCATTAGACCCTAATAGGGTAGAAGTTATTCTAAAAATCCCATTGCTTGGCATGAACAAGGAACTAAAGTCATTTTAAATAAATATTAACTTCATGAGGAAGTTCATCTCTAGATTTGCAGAGATAGTTAGACATATAAATAACATGCTCAAGAAGGACACTAAATTTGAATGTAAAATTGAAGTCTAGGTACCTTTCACCCAAATAAAATAGGCAATTGTACATACTCTAGTGTTAATCAACCATGATTACACATAACCTTTTTATATTTACTACTTCACCTTAGAGCATTTGATTGTTATTGTTTTGACACAAATAAAAGGGGCTAAAGATGAGTGATCTATTCATTTATGAGCTCCCTTTTGATAAATATATAATTGGGATATAATATGATGGATAAGAAGGCCTTTTCACTAATCAAGGCTATTAAGAAATTTTGGCATTACATACTACATGATAAAATATTTATTATTATGCTTGACCCAAAAGTGAACTCCATGTTAATACATAATGTGTTGGGTGAGTGAAGAGGCAAGTGGATGACCATCCTTCAAGAGTTAGACCTTGAGCTACAATCAATGACAATTGTGATAGGATAGGATTTGATCATAATGATAGCTAAGTTAGATCGACAAATCACTTTCCAACACTACGTAGTTGAAGACATTACCAATGATGACTGGTACAAGGAAGTAGTTCACTACCTGTTAAATAATAAGTGTCCTAGATATTTGAATTCCATGAAAAAGAGAGAATTACACATGAAAATCAACCACTTTATGAGAAAATTAGGGGTGCTCTACTTATAAAACCATGAGGGCATATATTTGAGGTGTCTTAATAAGGTAGAAATAGTTTATTTACTTATCAACCTCCATGGAAAACATGGGAATGGGAATGGATCAAAAAATTCCATTACCCACCAAATATTGAGAGTTGGTTACTACTGATGACACATTTTAAATATGTGCATGCACATATCTGGAGCTATCATATTTATCAATTTATTGCACATAAGGAATGCACTACAGCAATGCCTCTACTACCAGTGATTAAAGCTTGACCTTTTACAAAGTGGAGGCTAGACTTTATGGGGGAAATCAATGCTCATAGGCCATGAGTTTATCCTTACTATAGCTGACTACTACACTCATTAGGTTGAGGCTCAACCATTAAAGAATTGTACAACTGACATAGTCATTTAACTTCTAGATGGTCACATTATCATAAGGTTTGCCTTGCATGTTTGTATGTGACAATGGACTTGACCTATCCTCTTTGCAATTCCTATAATGGGCATACGATCATAATTTAACCTTGAATTTCTTATCTAATTATTATTCACATGGGAAAAAACTAGCTAAATCCACAAACAAGAATTTGATATGTATAATTAAAAATACATTGGAAAATAATCCGATAAATTAGTATAATGAGTTGAAATTTGCATTATGGGTGGATACGACAAGAATTGAAGCTGCTCTAGGCACTTAACCCTACCACCTAGTTTATGGCCAAGGCCCTATTTTTTTATTTAACTTGAGTATCCCCACCTTTTTGTTTATGAAATATTACTTGGAAGTAGATGATCATATAGAGTCTCATCTCTTGAATATTGTACACTTAGGTGAAAAACATGATGTAACCTTGCTACATTTTAGTAGACATCAAGAGGTTGCCAAATTTTAGTTTTAAAAATGATCCAAAATGAAATAATTTAGGATCTCCAACCTTGTCCTTATATGGGATAAGTCTCATGAACAAAAGGAAAACATAACCAATTTGACACATTATGGTTGGGTCCCCATCAAATCTCTAAAATCCAAGGTGAGAATGTTTTCCACCTAAGGTGTCTCACTAGAGAGGATATCCTATTTCCCACAAAGGGAAATTCCTCAATCATTATTTCTAGGCTTGATTGGCTTTGAAATCCCTCTAAATAATTTCTCTTTTGCTCTCTTTACTTTGGTTTTCTATTTCCTTCCCATCCCTTATTTTAGTATGGGCTTGTTATATTTTTTCTATTTGGTTTTTTGTTTTTCATTGTTCATTTCAACCTCATTGCATTTATTTTTGAGATAAACATGGTCTTTTATTCTTAGGGTTCCCCTCTTTATGAATAACACCAATGGCATTATTATACACAATTTTTTTTGAAACATTATTCAATTGCTTGTATGAATTATTGTATTTTGATTGTATGGCTAGAATGCTCAAGGCCAATGATTTAAAATAAAGCAGTTGAATTTAGAAATGTTTATTTCATTATTTTAAATATCATAAAATGCTCATATTATAAATTATAAAGCATAATGCAACTTTAAATTTTTTAGCCTTTGCTTTAATTGACTGTGCACTTGTTGATTATAATTCAACACATGGATTGGTCCCAAACCATCTATGGATAAAAACAATGTAAAATCTCATTTCAAAATGAATATGTAAAATATAAAATCTAAAAATACTCTTTAAAAGGGTGATATTGGCATCCTCTACAACATGATTTCTAGCCTGGTTGGAAATAGAATAAGGCCTTAGGAAGGGACTAGAGGTATCTTTATTGGGGCTATAAACACCTAACTAACAACATAGTAATTCCAACACCATTTCTCCCTAATCTAAATTAAAAAATCCTTTCTCCTTTTATTAGTTCCCATCATTTATAAAAATCTAATTTATTATGTGTGCTTGCAAGATAACTAAATTAATCACATAAAATCACACACAAATGGTCATTAGGCATAATTGTAGTTTAGTATATCATGTGTTGAAGCATAATTTCAAGCCTTCATCTTTTGATTTTACTTTGGAAGATGGGTTTTAGATAATGTTTGTGTTTTAATGAGAACCTAAGATTATGGATTCTTGAGATACTTAGGATTATCTCCCAACAAGAGTCACCATTTATTGTTGCTCGCATAACACACCATATTTTTATCTAAAGATGGAGACCATTTTTTCTTGTCTAATCTTTATCCCTTAGTATTTTTTGGTGATTTTCCTATTTGAGCCCTTTATTGAATTTACCTAAGTCTAAATATCTTGACATTATTAAAATTACATTTTAAAAATGCTTGAAAATTTCCCTTTTAGGGAGATTTGACTTAGACTTATGTAAATTATTTGAATTTTTTTAGAGTCTTTTGTAGTCTTTCCTTTATAAATCTAGCCCAATTTTTCTTTGTTTTAGAGATAACTGGCTAAGTGTTTATGATTTTCTCAATTTTAACTTAGTCATTTTTCATAAGTGGGCTTAATCTAGCAAATATTCTTCTAAAAAGGGGCTAATTTCCCACTAAATTGGCCCCATTTTTCACCCTTTTTTTTTTCAATCTTCTCTAAATTGGCTAAATGTTTGCTTATGTTAAACTCTTACCTTAGTCTATTTTATTAAAATGGTCAAAATATGATTTGAAAATATATTTGAATTCATTTAAAATGGCTTTCTCTTTGCTAAGTTTATCCACCTTGTTGCTTTTATTTTGAAAACTTAGCCATTTTAATTGAATTTCTTAGCCATTAGCTTTTAAAATTGAAAATATTGATTGTGTCCCTTTATTTTACTACCAGTAGGTCCCACTTTATTTCCAAGAGCCACACAATGATCTTTCACTACTCTCAGTAGCCCCAACCTACTCACAAAAGATTTTTTGAAACTTAGTTGATTCTTTAAAATGTTCCTAGAGCCACATTATGTCTTTCCAATGATGTATAGGACATGAAAAATCAAATTCACCTAGGAACCTCCATCTCTCTAGATTTTTAGGAAGCTACCATGTGGCATGATCCTAGTGACTCTCTACCCTAGGTGACTCCATACATAACAAAATACTTTGGGTGAATAGGTGATTTAGATGCTTCCAAGTGGCATAATCTTGGCAACCCGTTGTCTTAATTGGTCTATGTAGTCTTGAAACACATCAGAGCCTTAGGTGAATGCGATGATGCCACCTAGTGTAATTCTATTTCACTACAACCAAAATATAATTATCACATATCAAGATCCATTCGAACAACAAAAAAACATGGATTAGTCAAGTGGCATAACCCTACCAATATAGGACACACTAGCAATGTTGGGTTTTATTTATTTTTACACTTTTCCCTAGGGGTACTAAAGTAACTAGTTCTTGAAAAGCTAACATATTGGAATTTCATGTGATACTAAGCTCTTTCATGCTCACCTGAAGCATGTAACAGGAAATTGGTTCTCATGGGCTATGTCATACATTAATAAACTTGTCATATATTAGTGCTTGATCATATACCTTAACCACTGACTAAATAGAAAAAGAAATACATAGTTATGGACCTTATTTTAATTACATAAACAAACATGATTAAGAAGATTGCCATGAGATTCAGAGTATGTATTTCATAAGTTCAGATAACTTAGATTATGTTCATTATATCCACATATGAACCATAAGTTACATAATAGATGTGTTGGTAAATTAATGATGTAACTTAACTATCAATTATAGTGCAATATCAGGATTACAATGATTTCTATGATTTCTCTATTTACCACAATCAATCATTACATAATACCAATGTTTAATAGCATTACACATCTTTACTCAAGGTTATTTATATTTGGTTCTTCTCAACCAAGTTGTTATATTAATTATGACACTTTTAGTGGCGAGCCAACGATCTCAAGTATACTAAGAGTCATGATATTCATTTACCTATTTTTCCTATGGACTCATGCCTTTACACCCCTATATTCCCATTTAGTGTTGGATGTTTGTTTCCAAGTGTCCTCCTTTATGTGGGCTGGTGTCAAACTCATGTGTGATTGAATTCTATTCTATCATTGAGAATCACTCCTCAACCATTTCCCACTTCATTCACACTCCCCAAGTATTTCACTAATATACTAAGTCCTTCATTCTTAAGTTCTCTATTTTTTATACCTCTCCTCTAACTGGTTCTTCTTGCACCATGATATCTTATATCATGGTATTTTATGTCATGCTCATTCCATTCCGTGCTTATTTTACACCACCCTTATTCTATGCCATGTTTATTTTGTGCCACGCTTATTCCACCCCATAAGCTAAAATACTTAACCAAAATTAGGGGTCCAACATCACCCCACACTATGCTCTTAGTCCATCTTAGACTAAGCACTAGTATTGGCTTCAACCAAAAATTTAGGGCCAACCTATTAAATCTACTTTTTGATACCTTCCCAATGTGATAAAGTGTCAAGTAGCTTTATTGTTATTTCCTTGATTTTTGCTTTCAAATTTGTAATCTCCTTGGGTCAATTAGAATACTCACTTTCCTTACTGACCAATTATTTGAGGGATGTGAAAGCATCATTTTGAACCTATTCAAGTGCATTGACCTCATTCACAACTTATCCTCAGAGAGTTGCAAAGTTAGAATTTATTTATTGTTGATGTGTGTTTATTATTTCATCCTTAATTTTAACATCTTTAAATACCTTAGCATGCTCAATTTGATCTTTGATTAATAAGGTGACATCTACCAATTGATAATAATGAAGCTCTTCTGCCTAGGGTTGAGCTTCAAAAAATTTATTGGGCTGTGCCATCTCAAAAATCCCATCTAGAATGGGAATCACCTCCCCAACTTGTTCAAAGCATGCCTACATACCCCTACTGATTTATAAAATTATTCATCTACCCATATCATTTAATTTCTTAGTATGCATTGATCATTACACTACTTCAATAAGAGATCCACAAGAGTCTGCATCTTATCAATAGCCTCACCCTCTAAAGGTAACCCATCTGCTAGCACCAATTCTTGGCTTAGAATAGCCTTACGTAGATTCAATGTTTTGACCTTTGTTGTTATTGTGACTTCTATCTTGTTTTTTAGCTCAACCACTTCCTCTTTGAATTTCTTTTGTGTAGTGAATTATTTATCAAACAATTCCACCACCCTGTCATGTTTTTATTTAGTTTGACATGCATCAAAATTTATAAGAACATTTTGTCAAGATAATTTAAAGGTCATTTTCAAGAGTGTTGTGCTATCTTATAGAGGAGAAAGTTGTTTGGGATCAACCCAAAGAGGCATGAGAAGCACCATTGCTTCTAAATATAATACCAAGATATCGAGAGCCATCTCAAAATGACATTCTTCATTTTACATGTCTAGGAAGAATGACATCTCATGTTGGTTGTTTATAGTGGAATCCCCTAAATCAAAATGGGAATACAAATAAAAATATTTTTTAGGAATGCCTATCTAGTATTGGGCACATAGGTTGGAGGCTACATCAAGCTTAGGTCGTTAGACCATAGTGTTACTAGGTTGCTTCCCTTTGATGGGATCCTACACAAGTATCTCTCGATCTATGTCTTATTCCAAAGAAGTGGTATTGATGTCCATGCCATTTAGTTATTTCACTTCAAATTCATCCCTTTATTCATTGAGTGGGTCTTCAATGTTTAGTTGCACCTCTTCAAGGGTGGTCTATTCCTCTTGTATTGGGGAGAGTGTTTTCTCTGAGTTAGTCTCTTCCTATTATTTATTTATCCCCATGGTCCCTCTTAGTAATTGTTCTATCTTTTCCCTACCATCATCCTTAAGCTATTTTAATTTTTGTAATGGAATGGTTTGCATTGATGGTACTGAGCCTTTTGGTTGACTTGCTAGTAGATCTCGTATTGGTGAAGCCTTTGGTGGTGGCACCTTTGGTGATGGAGCCCTTGATGGTGAAGCCCTTGTTGGTAGTGCCTAAGTATTCCTTCACCTTTTTAGTGGTTTTAGATGCTAACTTGTGTTGGAATCATGCTTGGTACAATTTTTATTATCGATTGGTGGCACTGGAGGAAGCTTATCTTTCTCATGTTCTATATTTTCTAAAGTTTTTTTTGTAGGTTTTACCATATAAAACAAATTATCAATTAAATGCCCAACCATAGTTGGATGAACCTTTATTTTGGTTATGTCTATCTCATTTTTTTATTTATATGGTTTCTTTCCATAATATCCATACATTTTTTGAAGAGTGTGAATCTCTAACTTAATTCATTTTGCTTTAATGGTTACGGTATGCACATCATATATGTAGTTGACCAAGTTTACAAAGTATCACATTGTCAAAACATAGGGTAACTTCAACCAAGAAAAAATCTCTTCAGATGGGGCTATCTTAATATTCATAAGAGAAAAGTGTTGCTTGATAGCAATTTTTTCTTGTTCACCAACCTAGGTGGGTAAGTCCTTTGGAATGTGTCATTTGTTCCCAAATGCTTCTTTCATACCATCATACCATGACTTCATCTTGAGATTAAAGTCAGAGTAATATAACTAGGGCATATGAATGCCTTGTAGTGCTCTATAGGGAACCTATTCTTAGGTGGGTATGACCACTTCAATTCTCCAGAGGTGTAATCAAGTACACTAATTTCATCAAACACCATTAACAAAAGGAATACACCCCATGGGAACCTATGGTTAGGTGTTTGATGGGCCTTTTCCATGTTTTTTATTATCTTGTTGGAAAAATACATTGCCCAATTATACTTTAAACCCTAGATAACCTCGTGAGTAATAAATAGGCGGCCCATGTCCACCTCCTTCCATCTATCATTTTTGTCAACTTTGGTTATGATGATGCATGTAATGATTCAGAGGGTGAGATATTGTAAGTTCTTTATATGCATGGCATGGCCATATTTCCAATATTCTAGTGTTATGGTAGTCTTTTATATTTCCTTCAAGTCCTCTAACTTAAATTCAAGGTCTAAACCAAAGCATTGAAACCCTAATACCTTGTTGATTCTTTCATCCATAATTTTCATCTAGCACCAAGCAAAGTAGATATAATCCTCATGTACTCATGAAAGTAGAAACTTGATCACATCTATAGGTTTTCTAAAATAGGGTAGGTTGATGAGCTAGAAGATCCCTGTAGAGTCCAAGGCATTAAATATTTTAAAATCATAGACCAATTCACTCTTGTAATTTTGGCACTCGACTCTATAATCATTTTAAATCTCAACCTCATTTCTAGGTTGGTAGTGGTTATATTTAAAGATAGTATAAGTGGGCATATTTGATACCTAGTTCTCCACATGTAGCATCATTTATGGGTACCACATCTCCTCAATTAGAAAGGGTAGATGTGGGGCTACTTGGGCTTTTTTTTTAGTTCAATGTGCCATCCCTATTCCTTCACCTTCAATGTGCTCACCCTATTCTTTAGGTTTTTCTTCCCTGATTAATATTATTTCCCCACCAACACTTAGATCCTCTTCCTATAGAATAAATGGTAGTGGCTCACTTCATTGGGCCTTTTTCTTAGGTTGCATCACCCTTTGTGGAGCTTGAATGTTGAGGTGTGGTCATCCAATATTCCAAAATGAGTACATTTTTGTTGTGAAAGTGTTTCAACTCTCCTACTTCGATGCCTGTTAATGGTGGATGTTGACCTTTGCAACCTATAATCTAAGAATTATTTTGATTTATTTTAGATTATATATCTTTGGCTATTTATTTATATAAAACCACACTCTTAATGATTAATGAAAAAATTGGATCAATACTCTACATTTGTCTTGGAGTCATATAAATTTGGTTGTTCGCTCTTTACCTCTATAAAATCACACTTGAAGCAAAGGTAAAATGTAAATTAAACCCCCCAATGTATTTGTATAGGTTTTATGGGGTAATTTTCATTTACTACCCCCTCTTTTCGATCATCACTTCTCGTAATTAATGTAATTAATGGTATTACCATGACATGATGTTGGCATGCTTGCCATGACCATGACTTCTTTATATTAATTACACATCTTGTTATGTGCTTTTCTCAAAGTGCATGATAGTTGTAGAAATATTTGAATATTCATACCATAGGTGGGAATCATTACTAAATAAACCAAAATTATCGTTACATGCCACATCTTATGTAGTCTTTATCCTTGTACACTTTTTCTTGCATGCCTCTACATATACATGTATCACTATGGACCATTTCCTAGCATACGTAATACCCCTTACCCCACACTAATTGTGATTTTTGGTCCTCCAAGAAAACAAAATAACAAAAAGGGGCATGGAACTAAGGTAGCACTTTATTGAAAACAATAAATCCTAAACTCATGGCATCTGCCTTATTGGTACAATTGAAACAAACTCAAGCTAAAAATATGTCTACAATTGGCTACCATTATAATGAATAGGAAGAAATTGGCAATCCAATATTTTCAAATGACATGCACCAGTAGGACTAATACTATGAACAATAGAGGGACCATCCTAGTTAACATAGATCTTCTCAAAGTGGTGCATGAATTTTGAGTCATAGGGTAAGACTTGCATTCCTGATGTAAATGTCTTATGTTTGAGGTGGAAATCATGTCATGCCATCTATTTTCATGTTTCCACATCTTGAATCCAATGTGTAATAAAATGTGCTTCATCTAATTGTAACAAGGTATATAAATGTGCTTTCAATAATGATTCATCATCTAGTCATCTAACATGTGCAATGCAAAGAGAAGAAACCAAAAACTCAACCAAAAGAACTGCTTCTTACTAAACACTAAATTGAATGGTGTACTTTTATTGAGGTACTTGTAAGTTGTTTGGTAGGCCCAAAAAATTACAGATCCCTGATCATCCTAGTTAGTGCATCCAATATTACAAATTATTTTGAGTGTTATACCCAATATTTTATTGAATGCCTCAGTAGTACCATTTGCTTGGAGATGATATGGTATGGACTTGTGATGGGAAATAATAAAATTAGATAGTAATACTTAGATAGTCTCATTAAGGGAGTGCGTATCATGGTCACTAGTAAAAATCAATGGACAACTAAATCTTGTAATAATATTTTACCATATGAAGTGCATTTTGGTTGTCACAATACAATCACATGTTAACAAAGCCTCAACCTAGTGTGTGAGATAATTAGTTGTTGTGATGACATAACATGAACCAATATGCCATTTGGTTGGGTTGATGGGGCCAACAAAGTCAATAGACCATTTCTCAGATGGTTCCTATGATAGAATAGAATGTAATGGCATTGCATCCCATTGATTTGGTTTCCCCACGTGCTGTAAAATATCACTTTGTCATGCATGTAACTTTGTATCTTGGAAAAGTGTAGGCCACCATAGACCAACTAAAAAACTTTGCATGTAGTAGCCTCACCAGTATAGTGTCCTCCATCAATACCTTCATGTACTTTTTAGATCACATTAGGGAGCTTGTGTTTCATGACACAACGTTGAAGGAATTCATCTCAACCAATCTTATATAGGTCATCTCTAATGAGTTGAAATGGTATAGCATGAATAGCTAATTGCTTCTTAGCCTATACACTTAAATGATTTGGAGTTATTCCTATAGTTAACAAGGCTTCTATGTCTTGTAACCCCTTAGGAACATATGAGATGTGAAACAACTATATGTTAGGTAGGTCATCTTTGATGGTGTATATTGGCTCATCAGAATCATTATTGAGAGATGGTCAAGACTGCAATTGGTCTTACTTTGGTTGACCATGACATAGAATTAAAATTCTTAGAATAACACAATTTAGTGGTAAATGTGACCATGTAAAACAAGTTTATTAACTAGGTACTTCAATGCTTCACGGTCTGTGTATAACATAAAAGGAGTCACCAATAGATATTGTCAGAACTTTTATAAAGCATAAACCATGGAGAATGCTTCATGCTGCATTGTGGTATAGTTTCTCTCAGTCAGAGTAATTTTTATACTTTCAAATAAAATAAGGTGATCGAGGTTACCTTCTCTAGGCTAGGCAAGTATCACACTAATGGCCATACCAGAAGCATCAACATAGACATGAAATGGTTTATTCTAATCAGGGAACTAGAGAATCAATGCAATGATGAGCTTGTCTTTCAAGGCTACAAAATCTTCTTGGCATTAGTGGGTCTAAATGACATATTCATTGTGTTTCAATAGCTCCTATAATAGTGCAACAATCCTTGCATAACCTTGGATAAATTACCTATAGTACACAGTATGACCAAGGAAGGTGTGAACCTCTTGTTGGTTTATTAGCACTAGTAGATGGAGGATAAACCTTAGTGGGGTCCACTAAAATTCCATCTCGACATATAATGTGACCAAGGAGAACATTAAATGAAGTAGAAAAAAGACATTTTTTTAAGTTGAGAGAGATTTGAATTATTCTATAATGCTCAAGCATAATCCTGAGATTAGAATAGTGGTCTTTCACCAAGCTGTATATTATCCAATCATCCAAATAAACTGGAAGAAACTTATGGATGAACTTTTTAAAGCCCTTAACAACTATTTGGGAAAATACAATGGGTGCATTTTTTAACCCAACTGGTATAATAATATATGCAAAATATCCCCACTCAATGGTAAATGTAGTCTTAGGTCTATCATCTTCAGTGATCTAAACTTAATTGTATTCAAAAAACCCATTTGTGAATGTGTAAATTTCACATCCAGTGACACCTCCAAGGATTTCTTTGGAGAAAGGCATTGAAAAAGGATCAATAATGCATGATGTATTAAATATCTAATAGTCTACATAAATTATGATGTGCTAATATTTATTTATTCTTATCATCGTGGGGCCAACCCACTTAGACTCATCAATTAGAATAATAACTCTAATGTACAACATACTATCAATTTCCTCCTTAACCCATGCACATAAATTTAGATTCATTATATAGGTAATTTATTGATTAGGTGATCACCTTCAACCAATTTGATATGTATTTTTCCCAAGGATGGGTAAACACCCTTCATTTCACTATAATTCCTAGGGAAAACATCTTGGTATTCCTTCAGCCACTCAAACACTTTATAAATCTCAGTATCAGACTAGTAGTTTCCTAAAATAGCCAACTTTAGTGCATCCTCTATGTCAATGTTTTGTTATATGTTTTGAATTGGTTTGAAGAATGGATGGTGTGTATAAGGAATAGTTTCATGACTAGTTATAGCAATATAGTCCTTGGGGACATCCAAATGATTGGTCAATAGGTTAGGTAGTTCAGACCCTTCACCTTCATCGACATGGAACACAAGTTTTTACTTTCCTTTTCAAATTTCTTTACATTTTGCATAATTTAGGATAGGTCTTGATGTAGATAAATATTTCTCAATTAGAACATTAAAAATAACTAATTCTTCTTTTGTTACATCATGTATGTGTCATATTTGATTTGCAATAGGACGAGGGTCACCAATAACTACTTGACTCATTTCTTGTAGAGTGAGGTGCAAATCCAACCTTGGGTATGAATAAGATAATGTCAATACCATGTTATTTTATAACAAATGCTAGAAATGGGTACCCAAATAGTGTTCCTCATAAACATACCATACTATGGCCTAGGTGTGTAAGCTGGTATAAAATGCATGTACCCATAGATATTTTGGTTATAAAGATTCATCAACCAACCACATTGCCTCATGGCCTTCTAGGTATGAGTTTAGTGCTCAGACTCCACTGTAGTTGATTATGCCTCATATGTGGTTATCATGATGGAACCAATGATGTAAGGCATATTATTCTTAGTCCCAATGAAGGATATGATCATGATGAATTTTTCACCACCTCATTGTTATGCCATCAAGAAGGTGAACCAATGAATACATATGATCAATATTAGAGTCATAGAAGGCCTCTAGGCATTGGACAAAGTCATGGACTTCCATTTGCCCATGAAACCATAGATCTTCATCAAGTCTTTTGAGTGGTGTAGCCATAATTGGTCCTTGCATGACTTATCTAATGACAAGACAAAAAAACCTATGGCACTTATGGTACTAGAGCAGAATGTCTTCACAACTATCAATGATACCACATACTCTCCTAATAAGGTCGTAGTCACCTTGGGCCCAACAATCACATGCATTAATCATAGTATCATAAAGGGATTGTGTGTTCATTTATTTGAGGATGACATTAAGATTAACATCACAATTATCATTTCCTCAAGCTGTGACATTGTATATGTGATTAATATCCTCATCTATGCTAACAGGTTCTACATACGGGGGACCAAGCACACATACGGGGGCCCATGTGCTTGGTTTAATAGGATGATGACTCACTGATCAGTATTTTTAAAGCTAATATATCTCTCTTTGAAGCTTAAATTAAAAATTGTTAGTATGACACTAAGGATGACCCAATAGGTATGGAAAGTCATTATCTTCAGCCAATTCTATTACTTCAAAGTTAGCCTTAAAAGGTACCAGGAGGATATCGATAGTTTCATTTTTAAGAATGCCAATTACTAGATCATGGGTTTTATTAGCCATAAATAATACATGAGGTGATGATTGTAAACTTGGGATATCTATCTTTCACCATGCATACTTTGTGATTACATTGACCTTAATGCCAATATTAAATATAATGTCTCATATCACTCATCCATCGATAGCAATGTTCACCAATATTTCCATGTCCTCTTGAGGGATAGGATGAATAAGAGTATTTATCATCGAGCATGGTTTAATAGATGATTTTTAGTTGGATTTGGCACCTGATGTTTATGATGGTTAGTTAGTTGTGGGATAATATCTTCTTCTAACATGCACTTTCAAATATTTTGGAAGTCATCCTACACCGTGTCTTGATGTTCAGTGGCCTTATACATATCAACAAGTTGAGCAGCATCACAATCCTTAAGGAATTGAATTTCCCCTTATAATTACTATATCAAGGTCATAGTAACTTGGAGTACTTATTTATGTAGCTAAGCATCAAGATACCTAGTTACACATGGATATTTATGATGTACCTTCTCAATGGGATGAATAGAAATAGACTAGGAATATCCACCATTGTGTTATGTGATATTAACCTGTTGGGATATTAGAGTGCTAGAGCATGATTTCCAATGTGGCTTATCAATGTGTATCACACTATCACTCTTTTCATTTCTTTCTTTTGTGAAGTTTGTAAATAAATTAGGGCATTCCTCCAACTGGTGCTCTTTAAAAAAAAACACATGTTAGATAAACTAGACAGTCTCTTTGGTACTGATCTAAAGACCCACATTTATAGCACAACCATAGTGTGAAATGTCCACCTCCTCATCCCCACCCTTAACCTCATCGATGATACCAACCATTATCTTGATTATTTGAAACAAAAGTTTGGCATGTGTCATATGCATACACATCTTGTATATCATTGATAAGACAATGGTCATTTATATCATGGGTGTATACATCACATATCTTGCATTAGTTAGACACTTTATATTGCATATCCATTTTTAATAGAGGACAAGAGTGTACATCATACTCTTCATGGTAAATTTCACAAGACTACTTTAGTATAACGCAGATGTCCTTTTGAGGATAATTGTTTATGTTACGACCTTCATAATCACAACTGGTACACCAAAGATCACTACGAGTGTCATGAGCATTTTTTATAGAAATATTTTCTAACTTGATGCCATTGAATCTATTTGAGCTTCCATATAAGGGCCGATTCTAGTATTAATACTACCAACAATTGTAACATGGAGGGTAACTTCTAGGGCCTTGTGTGGGTTGGTAAAGGTTCTTTGAGACAATGTTCATCTAAAAGGAAGCAACAATCCTCCCACAAACCACTAGGAATATTGAGCAGCATTGATCTTGAATGATCACTTAGACAAGAGTGTCTTGAATTGTGCACCATACTCATGGACACTTTTGGTTAACTCTTATTTTATATACTTCAGTTCAACAATACTTTGTTTCTCAAATTTTGGAATATCAAACTCTTGAAGAAATTTTGTCTTGAGATGGTCATAATCAACTACTAATTGTTGAGGGTCATACTTCCTATGCCACTTGTGTGTTTTTTTTAGAATTATGATTGAAAACTATGTTACTTTCTACTCAGAGGAAGTTATGTCATGCACTCTCCAGATGAGTTCACATTTATGAACATGTTCAATGGAATTATCCATGCCTTGATATTAAGGTAAAATAAGCATCATTTCATAATACATAATATGTGGTTGAGGTGCTTTAAATGGTGGCTTTTGATAACTTTCAAGTCCTATTCCTAGGGGGAAGTCCACCACTTCCTCCTACTCCACCTCCTAGTCTAACAGTCATTCTACCACCTAGTCTACCTCTTACACTTACATCATTAGAAAAAACACTCAAGATGTTGGGCATGGTAGTAGGTTGATTTATTATGCTTGGACCAATATTATTCCCACTACCTATGTTGGGTCTACCAAGCATACCAATTTGGGCCATGAAATTATCTTGAAGAGGAAAAGAAAGCATCAATTCACTATGGTCTAAAACTTGCTCAACAAAAGGTTCTCTTATGGGGTTAGTCTTTAAGTCTAAACTATCTATATCCTAGTTATGTATAATCAATTCATCTACTCAAAATCATGATCTCACACTATGGTTGGGGAAATAGGTTGGTTTAATTTAGGTTTTTCAATCTACATTACCTAACTAGTTTCTCTTGCATATAATAAAATTGGCATTGGCCAAGGTTAAAAATTTGGTGGGTCCTCTTTGTGCTTTTTTGCTTCCCTATAGATCCTAATATCACTCCTCTATTCCTCCCATCCCCTTCCTATTTTTCTTTCACTTATAACCCTTTACCGATCTTCATCATATTTATTCTTTCATAACTCCCACTGACTAGCTACCATTTTGAACCAACAATCCTTCACAAACACCCCCGCATTCCCTTCCAATTGTGTTTCTCATGCAAGGATGATTTTATCCCTCCATAGGCATAATTTCAAGTCTAGAGTCAATAAATATCTTCTATACTTCCAATGGGAAATGCCTAATATAACAACCATATGGTTCTCAAATACACTATAACTTTGCTTATTCTAGATAGGAGTAAGTGGTTATGGCATACTCCAAGATGTATTTATTTAATATCCCTCTCCACTAGATATTAACATCTCATGTCCATGATGCTCCCATGTATGCTAAGGCCTATCGATGCTCTATCATCCAAGCTATCCTTCATCCAAAATTTCATGACTGATCTTGAGCATAGGTTGAGATCCAAGTTGTAAATGAACAAAGACTTTGACAAAGAAAGTTTCATATAAAGATCTATACAAATTTTTTTCAACCCATGCATGTAGAAAAACTCCTGGTTCTAGATATGGAACTATAAAGTTATCTTCAACCCTGGTAAGCCATTATTCAATATTTTTGAGAGATAACCACTCGAGCATTTTCCATTACTATGAAACAAGTGCTATGAGTCCCGACAATGGAACCAAAATATTGGGTTTTATTTTCTATCTACATTTTTCCCTAAAGGTGTTGAAGTAACTAGTTCTCAATAAGTTGACACACTAGCATTTCATGCAAGACTGAGTTCTTGTGTGTTCACCTAAAACACATAGAAAGAAACTAGTTCTTATGGGTTATGTCATGCAGTAATACACTTGTCATATATTAGTTCTTGATAATATACCTTAACCACTGATTAATAAAAAAATAAATACATAATTATAGACCTTATTTCAACTACATAAATAAACACAATTAAGAAGATAATTACCATGAGATTTAGATTATGTATTTCACAAGTCTAGATAACATAGATTTTATTCATTATAGTCACATATAAACCAAAAGTTACATAATAGATGTGTTTGTAACTCAATGATGTAAATTAACTATCAACTATAGTGCAATATCAGGATTACAATGATTTTCATGATTCTACTATTTACCATAATCAATTATTACATAATACCAATGTTTAGCAATATTACACATATCTACACAGGGGTATTTATACTTGGTTCTTCTTGACCAAGTTGTTACATTAATTATGGCACTTCTAGTGACTAGTCAATGATCTCTAGTGGACTGAGAGTCATGGCAATCATTTACTTATTTTTCCTATAGACCCAGGGCTTTGTATCCCTATATTCCCATTTGGTGTTGGATCCTTATTGCCAAGTGTCCTCCTTCATGCAGTCCAGTGCCAAACTCATGTGTGATTGAAGTCTATTCTATCTTTGAAATTTCTCCTCGATCATTTCCTACTTCCTTCACACTCCCAAAGCCTTTCACTGATATAATGAGTCCTCTATTCTTGATTTTTCTATTTTTTATGTCTCTCCTCTAAGTGGGTTTTCTTGCATCGTGATCTCTTATGCCATGGTCTTTTGCACCATGGTCTTCTTATGCCATGGTTGTTATGTGTCATGATTGCTCCATGCCATGCATGTTTTGTGATATAATCCAAAATACTTATCCAAAATTAGGGGTTCAATAGGAAATGATGTCAAGAAAACACTGGCTTAAATTTGATGGCCCATATGGCAATCAAAACCATCAAAGTCTAAAAATCACTATTCTTAAATTTGAGAGCGTAGGTCGACAATAATTAATTTCTCACCAACATAATAAATGGATGAATTGAATGTGGACTTGAATGTGAAAATGGATAGAGGCACCAATAATAGTGTGTAAAATATGTTTTGGTTATGGCAAGGACATAATTGACAAGAACATCATCCTGAGGAAGCATGGGGATTTAGTTCCAATTGTAAAGATCATGGCTCAAATTTAATATATTAGATGAAAAATATATGCTAACCACTAGAAATGGAATTAAACACATAATCGATAATAAAATTATCAATGAAAAATGTCAAGACATAATGTCACCCAGAACTGATAGAGGTGACCAAATCAAGTGTGAATTTAACTATTGACACTTATGAAGAGCATGGCATGCACATTTGGGAGAAGGTAAAAATTCATTAAGGACATATATTTTAATTTAAGGACATGTATGTACAAGTCTAAATGGTAGTCCCAAGGAATTTTCAACCACTTACAATTACATTTATTTGATAGAATTTACTTCTATGTTAACAAAAGCATGATGTCTAACAGAAGTTCTTGACTACATTTTTGAATCCACATTAAATACTTAGCTACTTATTTAGTCAAAGATTGTTGTTCTGAAAATTTTATTTTTATTTTTTTTCCTATAAGTATGAGTGTTAAAGCCTTTCTCAGGGCTAGCTCTTTATGAATTGTAAGAGAGATAGAGAACCATACACTTTCTTTTTATGATTATTTATAGCTTTCTAGATTAGTTTTGATTTTTTTGCTTTTTTTATTAGATTTGTTACCATTGAGATGAATTTTTTAGATAAATGGTTGTATGGGATCTAACTTTGTTAATCAAAAATAAAAATATTGATGTTTGAATACTATTGGGACTGTGTGTGGACATTTCCATGCGCATATTTTATGGTGGTGATGCTCTTTCCTTCTCATAGTCAATATTCCTTAGATTCTCATACCATCTATAGTTGGATTTATGTTAAGTCTGACTCAAACAAGGATTGCTTTAATGAAGCTCATTCAATCATAGATCTCATCTTTATCTTCATGGTAGCATGTTTTCTTTCTCTTTGCCCTTGTTGGATTGTATTTTCTTTTAAAAATGTGTTAGCTTAGGGATTTGGTATCAGTAAAAAAATATACAATTAAATGTTTATCATGATTGTTATTTCATGTTATTTTTGTATATTTATAAATTTAAAAACTAAAAATAATGAAATAAGACCAAGTCAACCTACATTGACCTAATCGATTAAAACATAAAACTCAAAATTGTAAAAAATGAACATGATCTTCTCGTGTCAATCTAGTTGGATGTAGATGAAAATTAGAAATCAAAGAATATAATTGGGTTGATCTACATTGACCTAGTTGCCTATAGATAAAAATCACAAATTAGAGAATATAACTGGTTTGATTCAGCCTAGTTACTGGCAGATGAAAATTAAAAAGTAGAAAATATAACTAGGTCGATGTGTGTCAACCTAGTTTAATGCAGGTGAAAATTAGTCAGTAGAGAATAAAATTAGGTCAACCTACATCATCCTAGTTGCCTGTAGATGAAAAATTTTAATGTAAAGATTAGATTTATATCAAGTTTCACCAGTATGTATGCAAAAATTAAGATATATCCACAACTTATCCTAGTAAATCCAAACTTGGAGAAAGTAATCAAGTAACATCTATTGTGATACTTTGTATATTGAGAACATGACCAAATTGGATTTTTTAAACCTACTAAGGGGGAACTTATCACACAACACTAAAGGAAAGGGTTCTAAATCATCTAAGCAAATAATATTATGCCATAACCCTAGCTAGGTTTTCTAATACATTAAATGAAATCTAATTTAGTGTTATCAAATATTATAACACAAAGGGGGATGGTTAAAAACAAACAAAATAAATGAGGGATCATGGTAGGCAAATGGGGTCCTAGATCACCTAAGGTGGAAGATGGAAAGCTTGGAAAATCCTATAACTACACTAATTTTAAATGCAAAGGTAATCTAAGCAAGAAGTTATGCATTTAAACCTATTATTTTTTTCAATATCTATCTATCAAATGAAATAACAAAATTTATATATACTTACCTTTAGACAAACCTATCAAGTCTCAATATTTTTATTGGCCAATGGTGTTTTACAAGAGATTATTATGGATTTGTAAGGATCACACTATATTTTAAATTATATCTAGACTAAAATATTCCTACTTGCATCCAAGGATTTTCATAAGAAAATTATCTTTCCTCTAAGGCATACCCTATGCAATGTTCCTTCAAATGTATTTTCTCTCAAAATTGTGAGTTTTAATAATGCAAAAATGAATGTTCATATCTATTAGATTAAAGTGAAGGATGTATTTATAGTAATGGATAGGTCCTAATCATTATGTAATTTTAGCCAATGAGGTCTTCCCACCATAACCTATTTTTTAAAAAGTAGCATTTGGTGTTAAACTAGGTCGACCTAAGTTGATCTAGTTGTATAATATGAGATGTAACTTTTATAACTGGGTCAACCATGGATGACCTAGTAGGAAAAATATATTTTTTTATTAGTTAGGGGATATTGAGAGGATATTTTATTATGGATTTAGATAAACATTATTTGTAATGAGTTTAGATATGATATAATTAACCAACAATCTTATGAAGCACCAATGGTCTGCCTACCCCTTTTCTAATGCATCCTTTAAGGCATGCACTCATAGAGACTTAAAATCAACATGTTTCTACAAGAGAAAAAATGGTAGTAAATATTATGTGTATACATATTATTTTACAACCTTAGGTTGGGATTGACTTAGGGTATGGGTAACCCTGGGTGTTGATTTGATTGGTGATCATATGATTATAAGCTAGCTCAAATGACTGAATAAATAGTAGGCTCACTCAAGTTTGGTTGTATATATGGATGTTGGATGGTACTAAGTGGATGGTGTTTTTGATATAGGTATACCAAACTTGAATAAGTATTTTAAGATTCTAGCAAGCTTAGTTAGATTGGTGGTTGTGAGATGAGGTGTGATAGGGATTATTGTAACATGGATTAAAACCAGCTTATGATTGGTTGGTTGGTTGAATGTGATTCGATTGATTAATGTGGATGTGGTCAACCTTATAAAAGAGATTATAAATTATATCATTTGAATTTATTTTATGAGTTAATGATTAGATTAAACTTTATTTAGGATGTTGACATGTCTAGTTTGGACAAGGAATGTTGGTCGATATGTGTTTAGATCACAAGGTGTATATGCTTTAGTTGATTTTAGATTATCAATGTTGATGTTTGATTTATGAATTTTGATGTTGACATTTATTTTAGGTTATTTTTTTATGTAGGGTATGAGGTTTTCAAATAGTAAGAGTCTTAACCACACTCAAACAAAATCAAGCAAGCCACAAGCCTATGCTAGTAGATAAAGGTGTACAACACAACTGATAGCCCATGTATCTACTCACGTGAAGTGGTGACTAGATTAGTCTCCCAATATTCACTCCAAATTTTTATGTTGTGATTGATATTTGGGGATGTTGTTTCACCTACAATACTAACTTTTGATCATTTATAAGTCTTAAGTTAGGCCTTATAATGCTCTCTAGGTGTGTCCCTTATATACCTCATAGTACGGTGGGGCCTAAGTTTGTGTAAGGATGTTTTCTGGCACTTGAGTATTGGAGTGTGAACTCCTCACTTCACAAAATCCTTTATGGGGCATCCCACTTAACTTTATGAAAATTCTCCTTGATTTTTATACTCCATCATAACACTGAGTGTGGATTAGTGTGTGGTGATGAAATCCATATTAAAACATGCCTAAGGACTATGACAAATGTGTGTTGATTAAATCCATATCATATTTCCCCTATAAAAATAAAAAGGGGAGGCATCAAATCTTTTTATCCCCAAGATTTCCCTATGGGTGCGAAGAGTGAGCATACACAATTGATCCTTAGGTTGGAAACACATGCAAAGGAAACAATAAAGTTATACTTAATAAAAATTTAAATAAAATAAAATAACAGCAATTTTTTTATCTCCAAGATCACTCAATAGATGTGATGGGAGAGCACACACAATCGGATTGCTCAAAATAAGATTATGATTAAAATATGGCTTATGATGGTTATTTGATAATTAATTTATGACAAACAAACCTACAAACACATTATTAGTAATTTTGATTTGTCTTTTACAAACAAGGGTGTAAAAACAACATTATTAATTTTAATTTGACCTTTAACAATCATGTACTTGCAAGTTAAGATTGAGAAAAAATGCCCCTTATTAACATGATTTTGTACTTTTGAAATAATCCATTATATATATTTAATCTTTTCTATTGAGATCCTCATTAGATATCAAAAATTTATTGTCTTGCATTTTATAATAGAGTTTAAATTCTCTCAATATACTTCCCTTAATGATTATTGAATAAACTTATACTTAATATTTGAAATATTTATCTAATAACAAACATTACTTTTCTTAACGAGATAAGGAAGTGCATAGAAACCAAAAATTAATAAATACATATCCTAAAATTTAAGTGCTTCAACATGATTTACAAACTTAAACCTACACCCTATTGCGTATACTACACCATAAATATGTGGCATGATCCACACATACAGCCTGCATTCTACATACATAGCCCAATTTTAAAGATCAAAAATAAATACCATCAAAGCATATTCAAATCCAAACTTTTTTCAAGTGTCACAGTTGTGAATGCCTTGAAAGATATGTATGTGAAATGCAACATGTGTACATAATACACATGATCTAGTTGACAAAATTATAAGGAGATAATAATTAGACCCACATCCATTATTTTTTCTATTTTTTCTCATTCTATAGGTGTTTCTACGATGCTTAGACCATGGATAATGAAGCAAAGTGGAGGAGGGTTATTAGTACAAGAAGACACTAGAAGCCAATTTAGATTACTTGTTCAAAAGAAGTTACAGATTTTATTAGCAAGCAAAAAATAGATAAATTTAGTTCACATTTACTAGCATTAATCAATAACTAGGGATCAAAATTTGGCCCTCAATATACCAATCTCAACTAGTAGTTTTTCTCAGTTTGGGCCATGAAGTGGTGACATAGAAGTTGAACCAAACACTTAAAAAAGCTCAACTTAAAAAAAATTAGGGAAAAATCATGGATCAAACAACATAATTTCAATGCAAAACATTTAACAAAAATTAGTAGAATTTCAGCAAACAATATAATGATATGAAATTTCAAAAGTATTACAAGAAAAACTTTAACAGCCTCACCCAAGTGCAATAATAAATCTATGGATATAATGAGTCTCATCCCACCATGGTCACCAAAATGTAATACAATATGAAGTTTTACAGTTTTATTTTAGAAATTATGAAATTGAATTCAAAATTTATACCCTAAACTCAATTACAAAACCTCTAAAAGAATAAGTATCCAAAATGTAAAATAAATTAAGCATAAACAACAAGATTATACCTCAAATTTACAAGTATATGCTCTTCCTTGACATTTAGATATGATCCAACAGATTGAAGGATGAATGCTCGATGTAGACTTTTGATTGCTCTTGTTTGGTTCAAAAATTGGATAACATTTAGGTTATGGATGACTTGATATATAAGTTAGTGATAGCACTATTGTATTATAATATTTAAAGATGGTTTTGAATGAAAGTGTATCTATCAATATATAGAGTCACTTGGGAGGAATGGAGGGTTATAATTTTGCCATGGAGGATGGAGATCAATAATGGTTATAAATTAGTGTGAATATTTGGTAGTTAGGTTTTATAAATTAAAAATTCTTAAAAAAATCTAGAGAAGGGTGGTGTACAGCTCTAGAAGGATTAGTAGGTTATATAATTAGTTATAATAGTTAATGAAGAGTTAGGTTGGGATTAGATAGATATTTAGAGGATGATTTGTAAGATCTTTAGAGGTGGTAGTTAGAGGTAGGTGATGAGGAATTTAAAATTCTAAAGAAATATGAGAGGGTCTTAATAATGGTTAATGAAGGTGATTAATTAGGATATAGGAAAATATGATGAGATATAAAGTTAGGATGATGGAATAAAAATGCAAAGGGGATAAATATTAATAATGTTGATATTTGGATATTATAAGGTGTCAAATGATGAATAATTAGTAATGATATATTAGTTAATTTTATATGTCTACAAATAGGTTAAAATATATTGAGCCACTGGGGTATGCAATAAAGTCTGTAAGTCAAGTTCATGATTAGAATTCAAAGCACCTTTTTTCAAATGGAACACTTTAGTTTGTAAATCTTTAACCTATTTCATAAAGTATTATACATGGAGAATATAATGTGTGCTAACCAAAAGTGGTGTCACAAATAACTGAGTAGGATTTGCATATTAATTTGTTAAAACCCTTGAGTTGCCCCTATAGTAAATGTTTGTATAAAATTTGTATTTATTGATGCAAAGATAGGCAAGAAACCCATAACAATAGATGTCTCAGATTATTGAGTAATGCTTGCACTCTTAATTTCCAAAAAAATTTAAAAAATATTATGATAACCCTGAGGTTGTTCATGATTTTTTTGTCAAATATTCTTAATAAGTTGCACTTATTAGGCTCTGGTTGTTCATTAGTATTAGATGGAACTACATATTAATGCTCATTTTGAAAGTCAATGTTGTCCTAATTATAATGTTCATGTTTTGAAATATTGTCATGCACTTTTATATATTCAGCTTGTTCATTATGATCTAAAGATTTTGACATACCCTTTTTATTATCCATTTTTTATGTTTTATCAAAATAAATCTGAATATGTTTAACTTGAGTACCACTTAGTCTAGCACTCCTTCTAAGAGAGGTAGAAATAACTTTCGTAGATTACATAACTATGAAATAGAAACTTGAAATATTATTGTAATCAAAAAATTTGTTAAATCTAAAAACCATAATACAATTATTAGAAATAATAAAAATAAGGAAATAAACCCTAGCAACATGAATGGTTAGGATTTTACAATATTAAATAATACATAGGTTCACCAATATGTTTTATCAAAATTAGAGATTAAGAGGTATTAATCTAATTAAGATAAATTGTTGAGTAAATTAGAATGCATTGAGATATACAATAAATACACGACTTATTAGATATTTCTACTTTTATAAATATTCTAAAAGAGAAAAGTACTGAGAAATGGATGACTTGGTTAAAACTCAAGTCTGCATGACTATACAATCACTATGAAACTGACTATAGGGTTATGTGAGGGTGTTGCAAATTAGGAACAAGGTTCCACATTATTCAAGGATAAGGCCATGTTGTTTGGACTTGGTCAACTTACATTTTTATCTATAAGGTGCATTAACATCCTTTAAGATTTATACCCTCTATTTGAATTTTGTCAAATATGCCTTCACGTATAGATCATGTGTATATATGCAAATATTTTTTATTTATTGTAGGAACATCTATGTGCCTTATTTTTCACTTAATGCCTTAGTTCAATGACAAGAGAGAAAAAAATGTAGTAAAATTAGGGAATAAGGTTATGGTTTTGAGTGGTGTTTGACCTCAACACCCCATGTGTTGAGATTTACCTAAATACTAATACTCTGAATAGGGATCAAAAATTGCATGTATTTCTTCCATGCTACTGTGTTGTGTGTGAAATATTGGTGAAATGATATATGGTGGTGTAATCCTAGTGTAATTATGTGCTTTAACAATGACTTGTGACCTTTTTGTTATATTCAGACCTAGCTCAGGGCTACCTAGGTTCTATGGACTCAGAATTGAGAAGAATGGGTGTTTTCTTCTCAATGTGCAGTTAGATAATTATAAAATTTGTAATAGTGGTATCTTCTTGTCATATAGTGAATAAACAAATTAAAATGTGCTTATATAGTGATATTTTGGGGTTTCCTAGAATGAGACTTATGAAACATGTGGAATGACTCATTAAGATGAAGTTGAATTTTTTAAATTTACCATTAACTAGCAGGTTGACAAAACTAGTGGATTGAGACATGACCAACCAACAAGATTTTTTTGAATTAGTTTTGTCTCAAGAATAGAGACAAATAAAATAGAAATTTGAATTAGTAAAATAATGGGTCTAGGTTGCTTGGAATGAGAAATGGGAATATTGAGTGTCATATTTATTGAAAGATAAAGTGTCATCCACATAGAAGTAGAAGAATATCAGTTTAAAACTATAGAATCAATCATAACTTAAGTGTGCATAAGGAGTAGTCACAAGTGTTTTGTTTTAGCATTAAATATTAATTTAAGTAACTATAATGACCAAATCACCTAAAAAGGGGTTTATGTATTTTTATTCCATTATATAAATTTATTTATAGGAATGTTGATTTGGATGAGGTAAATGACCCTTATTTTTTTTAAGTTAAATTTCTCTTACAAAAACCATTTCAATATAATAAACTCAATAAACCTATGATTAAATGTAACATCCCGATTGGGATCTACTTAGAAATATGTGATTTTTTTAAAATTTAAACAACATATTCCAACATTAGAATTCACCATGAGAATCCAATTAGTGATCCAGCTAAACACACTAAGTAGCTTAACTATAAAATAAGCATTTAACAACTCCCTAGTACTGATCACTAGTATCATATAAAAAAATAACTGAATATAGAAAGTAATTATAGACTTCTGA
>JARHVA010003626.1:0-2500 GCA_037957365.1 Torreya grandis | reverse complement strand
AAGTAGGTTATATAGCATATAGTGCTAGATGATTATATCTCTAAATGGGTAAATAATAAATGACTCTAAGCACAAGGTCAAGTATGATTTAAGAGAAATCATTGAATAATAATCATATATTCACTCTTGTTATTATTTTTGACAAAGTAAAGGCTAAAAAATATAAGGTGCATTTGTTTTTAAGATGTTCATAAGGTATTTGATACAGTGCTAGGGCATCTTATGGTTCAAAGGCTTAAAGACTTGGGTATTTTAGACTTAGTAATTTCTCTGGTAATGAATTTATATGAGGTAATTTTGGGGCATATTCAAATAAAAATAGGCACTATAAATAGCATCAATAGTAATATAGGTGTGAATAAGGTTGTCCACTCTCACCTACACTATTTAACCTCTATATTGATGAATTAGAGGATCTAATTTCTAAAAAAATAAGTGGTATTAGTGGTTATAACCTCTTTGGGATTTGCATTGTTATTTTATTTTTTGAAAATGACATTTATTTTATTTCACACTTAATTATAGGTCCTCAAAATTAGCTTGACATGTTGACCAATTTTTTGTGATAAAAAAAAAGTATGGCATTAAATGGAACCAAGAAAGTAGCATCTACAATCAATTTGATATAAAAATCATAATTTGTCAAGGCAATATACTCTTACACTTACATGGTTGTGGTTTTTTACAGACCACATTTTAGCCTTCTATCTACAATAGTATTCAGACTTAGCAAAGGATATGTAACATTGACATCTTTTGAAAGACAATGTTTTCATCTCTAATTTCAAGATATCTAGACAAATATTTGACTTTTTCAAATGTTAGTTACTCCCACATTGTTGTGTGGATGTGAGATTTGGGCCCATACTCAAAATGATTTCAAATGTATGGAAAGAGTTTTCTTTCCATATTATCAAATAAATTTCAAGCCAAAAGAATGGTCTTCACTCAATTATTCTTACAGAGTTTGGGTAAGCTTTCCACATTATCACTATGTTGAATAGGCTCCAATACATAACAAATTGTTTCTTTGATCAAAATAGATATATGTATTTTCCACTTAACTATTCTATACAACTTCCCAAATAAGGATGCAAATATTATTAGTATGCAAGAGTTATGGATCTCCTTTAGAAGTTGGATATTGATATAGAAAGACTCCTTCCTCTTTGGTTTTATGTTAATACTCCTTAGATCACTAAACAATAAATTAATAAAGACCTATTCATGAAGAGATCAATAAATATTATTTCAAATTTACTTAAATTAATCCAAAAGAGCCTTTGAACCCAAAACTTCTTCATTATTTCCAATTTTATTCATGCTTACCTTGAGGATCAAACTCAAGTTCATAATACATGAAGAATATTTTACCATCTTGCTTAAGTATCCTTTTAACTCATTTTCAAGTCTACTCTCATCAACTATGGATGGAATCTGACCATGACCTTCCATATGATAAGTGTATACGCCAATTTTATTATCTAGAACCTAAAATTGAAGAGCATTTTGTATTCAAGTCCCTATCTACTATGATATTCATGGAAAATAATATTATCTTTTTAGATATTTCCTTGGATTTGTAAGGACCATTCAGTATGAGGACCAAATATATATATATATATATATATATATATATATATATATATATATATATATATATATATATATATATATATATCCATGAAACACTTCAATTTTTATAGAGAACACTTGAATTGAAGTCTTCACATACAAATGATTCTAAGAATATTAGTTCTTACTTCCAAACAATGGGCTTCAGAGACTACAAGAGACCACATATCTATAAATCATGGGCCATATCTATAAAGAAACAAACATTTTATTAGTTTCGAGTTATATTACATTCAAATAATAGAATAGTTGTTTTTAACTAAATTTTCCTTATAACTTTATTTTATTTATTTATATAATATATTTGTAGATGTTTTTGGCACTCCATTTATGTGTTGGATTAATGTAATTTTTTTATTGGTAGATTATGGGATTATATTGGGGACCACACCCTTGGTTAAATAATGAAGAACAAAGTAAGTAGGATTAGGAAGAAGAGAGAGAGTAGAGTGAAGAAGAAATACACATCCCATGGATAGGGTGAAACCCCCATGAATGGAATAACAAAGAAATAAAAACATAATGAAACCATATGATACACCATCAGGGTCTCACCTAATACACCAAAGAGGATATTATACCCATAAACAAGATAGTAAGTTCTAAAAGCATATTCAATAAGGAAATTAGTGAAATCATCTCTTTTATTGATGTAAAAGCCTTTAAGAAAATATACGACCCCATAAATATCCCCCTTTAGGCTAAGAAAAATGAAACTAAGAGGGGTGAAAAATTGAACACAAGCCTACTCATGTTTGAGATGAAAAAAATAACCAGCCTCAAACTCTAACTTACATCATGAAATGCTAGAAAATAGCATTCTAGATAGAATGAATGAGGAGAGATATTGGAAAAAGGAGGATGA